>CM053610.1:736681-763877 GCA_028646535.1 Procyon lotor | reverse complement strand
CGCAGTACGCGGCGGCGGCGCGTCGCACATTCGTGTCCGGACTCTGGACCCGCAGGCTCCGCTCTCGCCGGGGAGGCGCCGCAAGCCCCCGCCGGGCGCACTGCTCCGCAGGCCGTCCGACCCCGCTCTCGCGCTCTTCAGCTCACGTGGGCAACCCCACGGCACCGCCGGACCCCGACCTCTGATTCAGGACCACGTCGGACCTCCCTCCCGACACCCCGGGGGCTCCGACACCCCGGGGGCTCCGACCCCGCCGCACGCGCGGCCCCCCGCGCCCCGGGCCGCAGGCTCCCCGAGGGCAGGCCCGTTTGTGTTGACTCATCAGGCGCCGAACGCTCGCCGCCCCGGCCGGGGACCCCGCAGCCCGCCTCAACCGACGGCGCGGAGAGCTCCCGCCGGGCGCGCTCGGCCGCCTCCTCCCAGGCCCGCGCGAGGGCAGGCGCCCAGTGGGGAGGGACCCCCGCCTCGGGGCGGCGCGCAGCATTGGCGCCTGCCCTCCCCCGCCCCCTGCCCCCCGCCCCCCGAGCTCACACGAATGACGGAAAGGAAGCTGGGATCTTCGCCTCCGACTCAATCTAGATGTCGCCATCGCGGCGCGAAGTTGCCCCACAACGACACCTCGACGGCGGCCATCTTGCCCAGGGTCGGCCGACGCCTTTTGACTCTCGCGCCAACCCGTACAGCGAGGGCGCCGCGAGCGCAGTTCTGCGCAAGGGCGGAAGCTGGAGTTCCGCGCTTCCGGGCGGCAGCCGCGCCCCGCCCCCTCGCGGGAGCTCCTGATTGGCTGCCGGCTCGTGAGCCTGCGCTCTCGCGATCTCGCGGGAGGTGCCTGAAGGGGCGGCCGTCGGTGCGTCTGCCCTCCCGTTCCCCGCCCCCTCCCCCGCCTTCGCTGCGGCTCTCGCCTCCGCCTCCGGTCCCCGGCGCCTCGCCGCCCTCCCGGCTCGGTCCGGCCCCGCGAGCGGCCGCGGAGACCGCGCAGCGCGGGAGGCGGGCCCCGCACGGTAAGATGGCCGCGGCGGACCCAGGCGGCCCGGCCGAGCTTCCCCGCGGGAGCGCGGCGGGCCGGGGTGGGGCTGGGCGGGGGCCCGGCGGGGCGGGGGAGGAGCCCGGGGAGGAGCGCGGGCGGGGGGCCGGCGCGGGGGGCCTGCCGGCCGGAGGTCGAGCGGGCGGCGGGCCCGGGGCCTTGTGGGTTGCACGTCCAACCGCCCGGTCTCCGGCGGGGAGAGTGCTGAGCCCGCAGCGCCGGGCGCCGTGACTCGGTGTGTGTTCTTACACGGGGGGCGCGCCCGGGGAAGGCTCCGACCTTGCCAGCTGGTCGCCCCCTGGGATCCCGGTACTCCGGGACGCCCCGCACCGTGCGCCTGGGAAGGGAGCGACTTTATGACAGCCGCGCCAGAGCAGCCCCGAAGTGAGGACGGGGCCCGCCGCGGGCAAAGCCGCTCGGAGTTCGCGCCTGCCTGTTGGCTGGTTGACTGCTGAGCTCTTCCTGCGCGACGCAGAGCCGGTCGTCGCTCCGGCCGCCGGCCGTGGCCCCGGTGTGCCGGTGGGTTGCGTGGGGAAGGCGGAGCGGGAGGCGCCTTGTGGGCCCTAGGTTACCTTGACCCGTGTGGGGACAGAGTGCGGGCTGAGTGCGGTCTGTACTCGCCTGGGGCGACGGGCGGCCGTGGGGATAACATCTCCCCGCCGGTGCAGCAGCTGCCCTCCTCCTCCGTGCGGAGTGTGGGTCGGCTGCCTCCGGGCCCTTGAGGCCTTGGTCCTGTGCCCCTGCTTCCCTCCCTGTGCTCTCTCCCTGGGCGGGCTTTGCCCAGCGCCTGGCCTTCAACATGCTTGCGCGGAGGATCGCTCCCTAATTAGTGTTTCCAGCGCTGAGCTGGGGACCTATAATCCAGGTGCCTGCCTGGCTTTTCCAGCTGTGTGTCGGACAGTCAGCCCAAACTGGCCCTACTCCTCCAACCTGTTCTTGTCTTCAAGCCGGCCTCTTCCTCTGTGGCCCTGTCCTCCAAGGTCTCAGGCTCGAAAGCTTCAGTCGGCCTCCGGGGCTCCTGTTTGGTGGGGTTTTGTTGTTGTTTGTTGTTGTCGTCTTTAATCCCTCTGCGTTCAGTCCAGCAGCAAGGCGGTGGATTCGCATCCACAGAACCTGCTGTGTCTCTGACCTTCTGGGCGCTGCTCCTTGCTGGCTTTCCTGCTCAGCACTCGCCACCCCGCTTCCACTGCTGAAGTTTTTAATTTAGCGAAGCCGTTTAGCATATTCTTTGCTGGCATGAAGTCGTGTCCATAACTTACGGGTTACTTATGAAGAACAGAATGGCTCACCACTCATCTTAAGGGCCCAACTGGTGCTCCCAGGGCCCGCACCTCTCCGCCCTGTCTTCCCACGGTACCTACCTCCGGACAGTCATGTCTTTACTTGGAACAGCTAAAAGCTGCGCATTCGTATTTATTGCTGTTTTTGTTTTTTACAAAACTCTGCCACACTTGGGCCTCTGCTGCAACTCACTTTATTCATCCAGCTGGTTGGTCAGACTCATCCGCGTGGCTGTGTTCATATTTTCACTGTTTTAGTAAATTCTCTTACGTGACTACACGATCATTAATCCTTTCTCAGCAATCGTAAAATCCAAATAGCTCTGAAAACTGAAAGCTTTTTTTGTTTTATTTTTTTGAACTATTTGATGGCAGAAATCTGAGTTGGTGAAAGCTTATAATAACTTCTGTTTCACCCAGTGTGGGTGGTCACACCTTTCCCTAAAGAAGTAGTACTTAGCGTGGGCTGCCGCCCCAGACGGCGGTGCGGACGTCGCGTGATGTGGGCAAGTTGTGCCATAAAGGTTTTATACAGTCCGCAAAATTTCTAATTCCGAAACATACCTGCCGTAGGGTTTTGGGCCTGAGGTTGGGGTTCCGTGAACCACGGTCTGCCTGTCTGTGCTGCTATTGAATGAACATCTGGGTGGGGGGCTCCTGCGTGTTTGCCTTTTCGAGCAGTGTTTATGTGAGTGGGCCCTTGCGCCCGGTGCTCCGGGTGAGCCTTGTGGGTTGCTGGGCTCTGAGGAGCACGTGCCGGCTCTGCGGAGAGGGCCAAGGAAGTTTGCCGCTGCACTCTGCTCTGACAGCAGCGTCAGAGGCTTCAAGGGAACTCACTGCCTCTGTCGCACTCCGCATTGGCAGACTCCTTAGTGGTGGTCCTGGGGAGTGTCTGGCGGCAGACTCCTCGTGGGCGCTGTGTCAGAGTGAGCTTCCGTTTCCGTAGCGCCTGCCCCTCGCGGCTGCCCTCTGCCCAGAAGAGAATTGATCTAAGGCCTTACTCTGAATGACGCGCCCCACCTCTTGACCTGGCAGTTCAGGGGCTCTTGGCTCTTGCTTGCGCACATCCAGTCCCCTAACATCCCAGCCGCCCCTCTGGGCTCTAAGCTGCCTTTGGGCCTCAGGCCCTTTGCACTTGCTGTTCTCCGGACTTACATCTTCCCACTTTCTCTCTCGCTTCATACCGCTCTGTGTATCTCTGAGACAATCACAGTTGTCACGGAGTTCTTAGAAATTCTTCCCTTTTTTTTAACTGAAGTATAGCCGAGACCCAGTGTTAGGTTTGTTTCTCGCGTACAGTGTCGGGATTTGACAACTGTCCGGGTTGTGCCGCACTCACGCTCACAAGTGGAGCCGCCCTCTGTCGCCGTCCAGCCCTATTGCAGTGCCACCGGGTACATTTCCTATCCTGTATCTCTCATCCCTGTGATCTTCACTAGTCTGTCAAATATTTTTTCTTGCAGAAATACGTCAGAATGAGTTATGCAGAAAAACCTGATGAAATCACGAAAGATGAGTGGATGGAGAAACTCAATAACTTGCACGTCCAGCGGGCAGACATGAACCGGCTCATCATGAACTACCTAGTAACAGGTAATGGCTCGCGGCGGGGTGCTACCTGTTGAACGGAACTCTGCCTTTTTGTGCACACGATCAGAACTTTACCGTCGAAGTTCCTTGGTAAACTTAGGTTGTGTTTGGGCATTTGGAAAAAAATACCCTGCGAATTTAATAAATTCATAGATTACTGTAGTAAAGAAAGATAAGGTCGTCCGGAGATTAGATTGTTATTCTAGGTGTCTGGGCTCTAAGGCAAAAACCCGTTCCTTGACTTTTGACACTTTTACAGTTGTTTTTTATTTGTATTTTTTTTAAAGACTTTTTTTATGTATTTGACAGAGAGAGACCCAGCGAGAGAGGAAACACAAGCAGGGGGAGTGGGAGAGGGAGAAACAGGCTTCCCACCAAGCAGGGAGCCCGATGCGGGGCTCAATCCCAGGACCCTGGGATCATGACCCGAGCCAAAGGCAGCTGCTTAACAAGTGAGCCACCCAGGCGCCCTGACATTTTTACAGTTAATCAAGATAATTAAGAATGATCTTAAGTACGTTGAAAGTCCCGAGTAACTGATCTCTTCTGGCCAGTCTGATAAATCGTACTGGACTATTTCTAGAAGGTGCGCCTAACTCAAAAGAAAAAGGAGGAAGGGCAGAAGCATACGGAAATGAACAGTCTTTCTTGATACTGGGAAGGAAAAGGGTAATTCTTTACGTGGTTAGAAAACCCAGTTGTTTCAAATAGGTGTGAGTCTCCTTCCCGTTGTTCACAGTACTCCCCTCCCCCAGATTAGTCTCTGTCGGAAGTGTGACGGGTAAGTGTCTGCCTGTAGCCGGCGGGGCTGCGGAGGGGGGAGAGCCCACGCGCTGCTTGGATGTCGAGAACATCCTCACGAAGAGGCAGGATTGGCCAGGTCCCTGCAGCTTCCCTGTATCTGGGCCTGGGGCCACAGCCCTCTTGAAGCCCAGAATGCGCTGGGCTTCTCGGCATTCATTTTCACCCCGGCTGGTAGGTGAGAGGTGTTTTGGATGGGTTGGGAAGGAGTGAAATTCGTTCTTTTCATTTTCTGTATGGGGCGGAACTAGTAAGTCACAGAGACGTTGGTACCAAATCCCTGAGAAAAAGTGCCGGTCACTTTGAAGGTTGTTTGAGGTGAGTGGGCTTTCTAGGGGCAAAAATGCTTTGCGTTCACGTCTTGCTCGCTTTCTGAGCACTGGAGATGGTTGTCCTTCACAGAGGGCTTTAAGGAAGCAGCAGAGAAGTTTCGAATGGAATCTGGGATTGAACCTAGTGTGGATCTAGAAACGCTTGACGAGCGGATCAAAATCCGAGAGATGATCCTGAAAGGCCAGATCCAGGAGGCCATCGCCTTGATCAACAGCCTCCACCCCGAGCTCCTGGACACAAACCGGTACCTTTACTTCCACCTGCAAGTGAGTTCCCGCGGAGGGGCGTCTGTCTGCGCACACCCTTGAGCTGACCTGTGGAGATCGCCAGAGTCGCAGGGCCAATTTGCAGGAGTAGGGGATTGTTTTAGTTTGCCTGGGGAAGGGCTTTCAGTTAGCTGGCGTCTTTCGTATCGCAGAAGCTGTTTCCTGCTTTAAAAATGCTAATTTAGGGGCACCTGGGCGCCTCAGTCCCGAGGCCCCCAACAGGCCCTGATCTCAGGGTCGTGAGGCTGGGCTCTGCTTGCTTCCCTCTTCCCCTCCCTCTGCCCCTCTCCCCTCTCCCTCACTCGGGTGTTTTCAGTCTCTCTCTCAAATACATAAAGTTTAGAAAAAATGCTACTTCAGTAGTTCAGGGGTGCTAGGCGGTTGTCCCCTGAGATGTCCTTTGACTAGAAACTCGCCCCGCGCCGCCGGGCGTGGTGCGTCAGCCTGTGTGCCTTTGCCGGTGAGCAGCAACAGCACCTCATAGAGCTGATCCGCCGGCGGGAGACGGAGGCGGCGCTGGAGTTCGCGCAGACCCAGCTGGCGGAGCAGGGCGAGGAGAGCCGGGAGTGCCTCACCGAGATGGAGCGCACGCTGGCCCTGCTGGCCTTCGACAGCCCCGAGGAGTCGCCGTTCGGAGACCTACTTCACATGATGCAGAGGCAGAAGGTGAGCCCGCCGAGGGGTCCTCCTGCCCCGCCGTGGGCCTTCTGCCTGGGGCTCGGGGACCGCAGCGCGGCCGGCTCCGGGCGGGTGACGCTCGGGCACAGCGGCAGCGACCGTCCCCTGATGGCGCATCTTCCACTGGGTCGGCCAGGAGCGGAGCGCTGCGACTTCCCAGGTGACTTGCAGGCTTTCAGTCCTTGTCAGCTGCTCCTTTATCTCCACCTCCCTCTTTGGAGACTGAGAAATAGGTGTCCTCGGGGCTCCTGGGTGGCTCAGTCAGCGTCTGCCTTCCGCGCAGCCGCCTCCCAGCTCTGGGTTATGATCCCAGCGTCCTGGGGTGGAGCCCCTGCTTCTCCTTCTCCCTCTACGGCTCCCTCTGCTTGTGCGCACTTTCTCTCTTCCTCCCTCTTTCTGTCTCTCTCTTTCTCTCTAATAAATAAATTTTTTAAAAATCTTAAAAAATAAAGAATAGGTGTCCTAAATGTCTTTGTAAAAGATTTTATTTATTTATATGACAGAGACCCAGCGAGAGAGGGAACACAAGCAGGGAGAGTGGGAGACAGAGAAGCAGGCTTCCTGCCGAGCAGGGAGCCCGGTGCGGGACTGGACCCCAGGACCCCGGGATCATGACCCGAGCTGAAGGCAGAGGCCCACCCGCTGAGCCGCCAAGGCACCCCTGTCCTAAACATTTTTATTTCCAATCCCATATTTGCGTGTCAGCCTCTTCACGCCGTCGCTGGTACGCATGCAGCGCTCCCTCTGCCTCCTGGTGATGGGCTTCACGCTCGTGTACGTAAACAACGAGCTTGTCCCGTAAGAGCGGCTTCCAGGAAGTGTACGGAGCCCGTGGTAACCGCCTCTGTCGCTGGTGCTCTGCACGTGGGGTGCTTTCATCGGATGTGTTTGTTTTCTAGGTGTGGAGCGAGGTTAACCAAGCGGTCCTAGATTACGAAAATCGAGAGTCAACACCCAAGCTGGCAAAATTACTGAAACTCCTCCTTTGGGCTCAGAATGAGCTGGACCAGAAGAAAGTCAAATATCCCAAAATGACAGACCTCAGCAAAGGTGTGATCGAGGAGCCCAAGTAGAGCGTGCGCCGTGGCCCGCACTCCCCCGGCCCGGCCCCCTCGGAGCGGGCGTCTGCGACTGAGATTTGTACTGCAGTAGAGAACTCTTCCCTCCCCCTCTTTCATTCTTTTTTTTTTTTTTGACCCGACATCTTTTTTAAAGGGAAAAGTGGCCCTTTTAAGCGCTGGACAACTTGCAGTGAAGGACGCTGTCCCTTTGGAAGTGTGGCGCCGACTCTGCCGGCGGGCGCGTCCCGAAGGCTTGGCTGGGCCGCGGGGCGTCCTTGTCGCTGCCTCCCGGAGGGCCGCGCCCACCCAGAGTGCTTGGTCGTGAGGGAATATTGGGAAACTGAGGCCTCCCACTGAAATCCGCGAAGAGCCCTGATCGTTACTTTGCTTTCTGTTAGCTCGTAGGCAGAACATACGTTTTCTCAGATCTCCTAAGACTTGTCAGGCCTTGATGCAGAAGTTTTTCTTACCCTCGGTTTTTCGTTTCTGTTTTTTCATAGGAAAGACTATATAAATTTGTAAATCCTAATTCAAAGACTTCTCTCGTGTGAGGGCATTGAGTTTGATTTGTTTTCTCTTTCAGTCTGGGTTGTGTGGCTTTTGGGGAGATGTGTGCCTGAGGGGGGGGCTGTGTGTTTTTTAATTTTTTAAATATATATTTTGGTGCTGGTTGTGGTGAGAGATTCTTTCCTAGTGGATCAACGAACCTTCTCTTCTAGGCAGTTTTTTTGAAAATAAAGGTTTCTCTTGGATCTCAAGAATGACCAAACGGCCTCTAAAAAGTTTTAATCATCTCAGACCTCTTGCTTTTGGGGCTAACATCCCAGTGGTGATGGTGGTGGCATTGGCTCGTCCCTGTGGCCGGAGGGCCCCTCTGCCTGGTGCGGTCTGCGTGCTTGGGAGGGAGCACCCGTGCTGACGGCTGAGCCGAGGCCGCAGGCTTCCCTGGCCGGGAGCGTGTGCTTGCCTCGTGAGGCTGGCGCCGCAGCAGCTCGGTGTGTGCGCGAGGTCTCGTGTTGGTGAGTCCCCAGGTGTCCTGATTCTGCGCTCTCCCCACCTCCGCCACCAGGGCAGGCGCTGGGGGCCTTGTGACTTGGATGTGAACGCGTGTGTCCCTGGGCTCGGGTGGGCTCGGGTTCTTTAGGGCGCTGGTTACGGAGCTGCGTCTCGTGGAGGTGGCGGTGGTGACGATGCCCAGGAGCACACGTGCTCTGATGGGAGCTGCCACGGCGGCTAGGACTCTGCCCTCCCCGGGTGGACCCTGGTGCCGGGACGGGGTCCGGCACCTGGGGTGTCACGGAGGGAGAGGCCCATGGCAGCCCAATGGCGGGGAGCGTGTTCTCGTGTCCGGCGAGGTTGGGCAGGCGGTGGCTGCTCCAGGCCGGGTGGTGGCCGGGCCCGTCCCCCGTGTGCCTGCAGGCCGGGGTGGCCGCGTGAGGCGCTGACAGCTCCTCTCTCGCTGCGCTCTGGGCGCGGTGGTTTCCTTGGCAGGAGCCTCGGGCAGGGCCAGCTGCCCTGGGTGGTCAGCGACGCAGAGGCAAGTCGGTGCAGGCTCGGGGGGCCGTCCTGGCCTCTGACTGCCCTTCTGCTCTTGTGCTTTTGTGAGGGTGAGCGGCGGTGTTCTCGGCGCCCGGGAGCGGACGTGTCTCCGCTCTGACCGGCTCAGCAGTCCTCTCCAGAGGGGACCTTTCTTTGGGGCCATTTTCTCTGAGGCTTGGGTGTAGTAAGTTAGGGCAAAAGGTTTTCGTGGTCAGGTAATTAATCATCGCAGAGCAGAAGCTGGAAGAGAAAAGGCAGCAGAGACGTGTGGGTAAACCTACGTGTTTGAAAAGCACCAGAGAACTCAGCATGTTTCTAGTCAGCTTTTATCAGTCGTGTATATAAGCTCCTTTACGTGCATAATTAATATATAATCACCCTGACACGTTCTTCACATTAGAAGGTGTGAGATGCGTAGTGACGGGAGGTTCTGTCCGCGGGAGCCAGCGGAGCCGCCCGGGTTCGTCGTGCGCACGAGGTGCGAGTTAGCGGCGGGGGGCCGGGTGCTGGTGCGCGGCCCCAGGGGCCGTGCGGGGCGTCTCGACTCAAGCGGGCGCTGCCGCCAGAGCGGGCCGGGCGCGGCGGGGACCTTGGGCTGCGCTCCGGCCGTCCTGCCTCCTGGCTGGGGCCCGCTCTGCGCCTCCCGCGCCGTCCGGGCCTGGGGGCCTCCTTCGGCAGGAGGGGCTCGGCGGACTTTTCCTGTTTGCCGCCTTTTTGCAGTCTGTGTCTTCAGCAGGCAAACTAAATTAAGCCATTTTGAGATAATGAACATTAAGTATAATTTAATTTTTCTTTGTCTCTTTTGGATCTTGCTGTTGTGTTTATGAAAATGTAATGTTTTACATAGTTTATTCTTTTTACATTTTCTTGTGGAAAGTGCCTTGAAATAAATAAAATTTGAGAATATTCTGGTACTCTACGTTCCTGATGTCATGAAGTTGTGTGAGGAGTAACCCCTAGTTTGGAATCTTTACGAGGCATAGGGATTATTGCAAATCTAATGAGAGCTAATATATTTTGCCATTTGAATTAAAGTTTCCAGGTTCTAGAAAAGGCAGATGTGTTTTGGGACTAGTCTTGGGGATGGACTGAAGACCCCACGTGTGAGGCCTCGGGGACAAGGAGGTGGCTCTTCCTGCAGGCGGGATGCCTCCCGAGGACGGTCTTTGCCAGGGAGCGGGAGGTCTGTTTCCTCGGACAGTGTTAGTTTGGGGGGACGGAGAAGGGGTGCGCATTTTATGGTAAAGTCGGTGGTGTCTTTGGGGGAAATGGGGCAGGACCCTCTTCTGGGAGTTACCGTGGAGTCTCAGCGTGAGTGGGAGGCCAGCCTGAAGCCATCAGGCCGGCTCGCCTGCGCCCCGAGACGCCGAGCCGTGCACCGTAGGGCGCGGGGACCAGGCTGCCCGGCCTCGGAAGCCCCGCGGTGCGGCAGTTTGACGTTATTCTGACACCACGCGCTTCGTTTCTACAGCGGGTCTGTTTCTGTTTCAGAAATGTGTTGCTTTTTCGGGTTTAAGAGTAAATTACATTGTCCACATCGGTCTTGGGACTTTGGGGCCCCACCGTGGCCTGCCGCGGGCCTCCGGGCACCCCTGGTGCCAAGCCCACTCTGCTCCGGAGGGCACGTGTGCCCGCCACAGCATCTTCTGAGAAAGGCAGAGTAGGTTGCTTTAATTTCGTGGTACAACGTCTTGTGTTTTTCTCAGAGGGGTTGTGTGGAAGGTCTGTATTTTTCCCTATAGAGATACTCTACTAATAAGGGACTCGGTATGACACGCAGTCCTCGGGAAGCCCATCTGGGAGAACCCGAGGGAGGAGACTCAGCCTCGCCCATCTCGACGCTCTGCTGTTCTGTCGCCTGCCACCAGCACCGGCCCGGGCCGCGTGTGCATCTGGCGTGTGTTCTCAAGAGCAGCGGCCCTGGACTTGCATTTTTGTGAAGGAAATAGATTGGGGCCACATACTGCATGATTTTAGCCTGAAAAGTTATTTTTGGGGATACTCCTGAATCTTTCCAGACAAAGTAGAGGGGCTGCTGCAGTGAGTGGGGCCCTTCTCCCCGCGTGGGGCCTGTGCCGCGGCCAGCCAGGGCCGTCAGCGCCTCGTGTGAAAGGCAGCGGGACTCTTGGCACAGACTCGGGGTGACAGCTTCCCGGTGCCTTCTGGTGAGTGCAGAGTGAGGCGCCTTGAGCTGGAGCAGCGCTGCCGCGGGCTGCAGCCCCCACAGGTTCACGGACATCGGAGAGGGGAGAGGAAGCCTCCCCGACCCTCTTCCCCAGGTGGCGGTGGCGTCTAAGGCCTTCCTCCTGCCAGTGTGTCCCTCCTTGCAGGAGGCGCGTGGCGGCTCTCAGAGACGTCCCCACGCGGAGCGCTGGGCGCGGGCTTTGGCTGGGGCCATAGTCCCTGGCGCGTGAGGCCTGCCTGTCTTGGACGTCGTGCCTTAATTCTGAGATGCCATCAAGGTGCCCTTCCTGTCCTCGTCATGATTGACCTCTGTGGATGTAAAAACAGGGTTTGCGTGGGCCTCGGGCGTCTGTGGCTGTGTGGACGCCGTGCCCTGGCGGGTCCTGAGCTTCTGGGGCCCTGCGGGAGGCCGGGCTCTGGTTCCAGCGGCCCGAGGGCCTCGGTGGGTGGGTGGGTGGGGGGTGTCTGGGGGAACTGGTCATCATATCCCTGCACCTGCGGGTCGGAGGTCTTTCTCGTTGCAGGGTGGACGTGGGGGGGCCCGGATGCCTCTGCGTGGCCGGGAAGGGTCCCGGCTAGAAGGCCAGGTGGAGTCCACGCTGACCGCGGCCCAGAAGAACGCCTGTCGGACTCCTCTGTACTCAGCTCCAACCAAAACCTTTGCAGAAGCGGTGCCCACTAGGGGCGGTGGCTTTATCCACACGAGCTCAAGCAGGCCCCACAGCAGGCTCCCTGCCCGCTGTGGACGAGGCCCCGTGCGTGCCTCCCGTCCGGAGCTGGGGGCGAGGAGGTGAGGCAGCCGCCGGCCGCGGCTCCAGGGACCCCTGGACTCGGGGGTCGGAGCGCCTGGCCTGGCTGCGACTTCTCCCTGCCGCGCGCGCACCCGTGTCCCTCGGCGGCCGTTCTCCCAGCTGGCTCCTGGAAGGGAAGCAAGCCTGAGGATCTTTGAGGGCTCCCTGGCCGGGCGGCAGGGGCCCTGGGGGGCTGGGGGGGCGGTGCCAGCCCCGTGTGGCTCCAGACCCATGGGCCCAGTGAGCCCTCAGTCTCTGGGCGTCCAGGCGATGGTTCAGTGTGAAGCAGATGTTGGACAGCAGTGTTTTCAAGACTCAAATAGTGAACTCACCAGCACTTTGAAAAGAATGAACTGTTCCAGAACCTTCAAGAATTCCACATGTAGAACCTATATTGCATTAAATTCACTTATCATAAAGTTCATCTTTCTGGTTTCCAGTGAAATCATACACCGTCCCGTGCCCTTGTTTCCCTCTACCGTTAATTCTGCTCCAAGAAATACGAATGTCCCTGCGCGCGTGGGGGAGGGGGCACCCGGGAGGCCTGGCCCCTCCTTCCCAGTGGGGCTGGCTCAGCCCCTGGGGCTGGAGGGTGGGGGGTGGGCCCGGTGCCCTGGGACTGTTCCAGGTTTGGTTCTCAGGGCTGCCAGGAGCCCTGGCAGGGTTGGCCAGGCTCCTGTGAGGTGGGCCCACTGAGGCGGGGGAGGGGCGCGAGGAGGCAGCCGCGCAGGGAAGTGGGGTGCGGCCAGGACTGGCCGCTGGGTCCCAGGGTGCACGCTACTCTCCGTGCTGGCTGGTTCCCTCCTGTGGACACGTGAAGTCCCCGCAAGGGAGGACCCCAGGGGCCCGCTTGGGGCCTGGCAGAGCCTGCATGCCCAGCACACCTTTGTGGGGTGCTCTGACCCCTGCTGCAGCCGCCTGCTACGTGGACACTGCCCCTCGGGCCGCCCAGCACGAGGGGAGCCCACCTCCAAAGGTCCATCTTAACAACTGGCTACCCTTGGCTCCTGTGTTTACACTATCCCCAAAGCTCACAGCTCTGTGCCGGGCTGGGTGGGGCTGGGGGCCACCACCATCCCCCAATTCACCGCACGTGTGCAAGGTCAAAGTCCAAACGCCCTGGGCCAGGACTACCCGGCTCGGCCCCTGGGCAGCCCCTCCATAGCCAGGACTGTCCGGCCTGCAGCAGGTAACCCTGCGCCCTCCCCGCCTCCGCGGGGTCCCCAGGAGCAGCTGGGAGGTGGACCCTGGCAGCCGCCTGCGGAGCGCGGGGCGGGACGAGTGGTGTGCCCCGCCCCGCCAGCCCGCCCGCCCTCTCGGTGGCCTCGGGGGCGACACGTCCTAGGAGCGCCAGACGGAAGCGCGCCGCTGGGACTGACACGTGGCCTTGGGCGGTGCTGCCCCGGTGGGTTGGCCGGGCCACAGCCTGACCTGGATGAGCTGTGCTCTGCGCCCGCGGACGGCCGCCCCGATGCAGCCGCTGCCACCCGAGGAGGCTCGCAGGGACGGGCCCGAAGACGCCCAGTGGTCCAGGTGGGGCCATGGTGCCGGGGGCGGGGGCGGGGAGGGCGCAGTGGCTCGGGGAGGGGGCAAGGCCACCATCCCTCCGCCTGGGGCTGTGCACTACCCAGACCCAACCCAGGATCCTTCTCCCTTCCATCCAGTCCCAGGGCCAGCGAGTGCCCCTTGAGCCCTCTCCACGCCCTCCACGGTCCTGGGGTTGTGCAGGCAGGAGGTATCCCAGGAGGCCTGCCTGGGGGCAGGGGGCATCATCCTGGATGGTAAAGAGTGAGCTCACAGGCACAGCTGGGAGTCCTAGAACTGACCGTGCCAGGAAGGACCACACGCATCTCTAGGCCCGAGGGCCAGGGCACAGGGTCACCTGACAGGGCAGCTGGGGAGACTGTCAGTGGGGGGGGAATGGGGGCTGAGTCCTGCCCCCACCTGCCGGCTGCGCTTCGGACAGGTATCCATGGGCGGGGCCAAGGCAGATGGCCCACTCCTGTTTATAGTGTCCACGTCCACTGCCACACGCAGAAGTCCCTAGAGCGGGGACACACAGCAACCAAGAACGAGGTGGGGACTCTGAGGAGTCCCCAGATCACCGAGCCTCAGCCCTTGCCCTGGTTCTGTGGACTGCGGCCCCTTAGGCAAGCCAGCGGGACCCTGGGTCCCAAGTCAGGCCCTGGGGTCCCAAGTCAGGCCCTGGGTCCCAAGTCAGGCCCTGGGGTCCCAAGTCAGGCCCTGGGGGTCCCAAGTCAGGCCCTCGGGTCCCAAGTCAGGCCCTGGGGTCCCAAATCAGGCGCTGGGTTCCAAGTCAGGCCCTGGGGTCCCAAGTCAGGCCCTGGGGGTCCCAAGTCAGGCCCTGGGTCCCAAGTCAGGCGCTGGGGGTCCCAAGTCAGGCGCTGGGTCCCAAGTCAGGCCCTGGGTCCCAAGTCAGGCCCTGGGGGTCCCAAGTCAGGCCCTGGGTCCCAAGTCAGGCCCTGGGTCCCAAATCAGGCGCTGGGTCCCAAGTCAGGCCCTGGGAGTCCCAAGGCCAGTCCCCCTCCAACTCCGAGTGCCCGGGGAACCTGCTCTCTTCTGGGTGGCGGCCGGTCCCCGCCCCTGCGCCCGGGCACAGGCCTGCAGGAAGCCTCTAAGGGGCCCCCACAACCCCCCCGAGGCTAGGGCAAGATGAGGGCAAAGCTAGTGGGGAAGCTGGAGAGAGGCGGACGTTGCGAAGCAGCCCTCAGAAGCTGGAAGTTTCCTGTGGGTCAGGGTGTGGAGAGTAGGACGGAGAAGGGCCCAACCAGAACAGGGCGCTGTGCTCCAGGGCATGGCGGGGTCCAGGAGTGCCCTGCGGCCTGCCTCGCTCTGGTCTTCCCTCCCCGCCGTCCCGGTTATCAGGGCGCTGACCCAGGCCTCCTGGCCGTGCGGGCAGAGCGCTGCGGCCCCCGCTCCAGCGAGCCCTGTGACCTTCCCTCTGGGGTCTGTCCCGGGGCTCTGGCTGGCCCTGCTGTAGCTTCTTCCCTCGGCGGCGGCTTAGGAGCACCTGCAACCCCCAGGCCGTCGGCCGGCGAGGCAGCAGTTCCGGCGGGGTCCGCAGGGTCCTGGGTGGGACTGGGCTCCCCTGGGATGAGGCTGTCCCCGCCCCTGAGTGGACAGTCAAGGCTGTCACAGGAAGCGTGGCGGTTTATTGAAGCCAACGCGGCGTGCCCTCCACGTCGACAGCCCCGGAAGGTGGGGCAGCCACTCCTCAGCCGTGTTCCTGGGCGGGGGGCAGCCAGTGGCCCTGGACCTGTGTGTTCTCTCCCGGCCTGCAGAGCCGGCACAGTTCCCTTTTCTGAATCGAGGGGCCACGTGACCATGCATTTGCTCAGCCGTGGATGCTTCTCATGCACAGGGGCTGTTCGCAGGAAGCAGAAGTTCCTAGATGGTTCATAGGAAGCGTCCCGCTGAGCTGGGGGCACGGACCTGAGGCTCAGGACCCGGCAAAGTGGGCAGGATGAAGGTTCCCTGGCCCGCCCTGCCGTAGCCTCTGTGTCCTCGAGCAGCCCTCCGCGGGACCGAGGACTCTGGGCCTGGTGTGCTCACCAGCCCTGGGGCAGACATCCGTGTCGGCTGCCTCCAGCCGGACCCTCTCGTTCCGTGTCCCCAGCAGCTGGAGAGGTCACTTGGCCCGCCCTGCTGACACTGCCCACCAACTCAGGGCTGCGGGGCCGCCAGGGCCCAGGGAGGATGCCCGCAGCACCTGGCCCCACACAGGCTCTGAGCACACAGGTGGCCTGCACGCTCAGGGGCCTTTCCCGGCGTCCTGTGCTCACGAGGAGGCCAAGGGGCGGCATCGTGTTCTAGGTACGGGCCACTCTTCCCGAGGGTCAGCCTCTGCTGGCCTTCCGGCGTTTCTAATTGGACTTCCCACATGAGTTCTCGGGGCCGCCAAGGAGAGGCGCCCGACGGCCAGGGGGGCAGGTGGGATGCAGGTGACCCTCTACGGCTTTGACCAGAAGGCAGTGAAGCTCTTTGTTAAGCGTCTTCGGATGGCGGCTGTCGGGGGATGTTGGAAGCCCCGCTCCCATGCCTTCTGCCCTCCCAGGGCCCTCGGACAGGCACACAGAGGCTTGCAGAGAGCCCGAGCAGGGGCGCAGGGACACTGTGGGCCCGTGTGGGTCACCCAGGATGGGGCATCCGGAGGCCGCGGCGATGGGCTCCCTGGGCTGCAGCCAGCTGGGTGTCTCCCTGGTAGGGCCAGCGGGCTGTCTGTGGGACATCCTGGACAGGCCTGCTGCCCTGGGGACCGACACCTGGGGACAGACGCCGGGGTGAACGCACACAGGGCGGGTTTGGTCCAGGCCCACAGAGGAGCACCGGGGAGACGTTGGGGGTGTCCTTTTCAGGCCGGGAGCCCTGGAGGAGAAGGGTGCCTGAGCCCACGGGATCTCAGTGCCAGGGGTCCTGCGTCCGTGTCAGACGGGCCCCGAGCAAGTGCAGACGCCTGCCCCCCGCCCTCCTGCCCTGCCACTGCCTTGTGGCCTTTGGTTCTGGATGGGAAACTAGCCCAGAGGGAGAGCCGGTGAGCGGCCCTCCGGGTCAGCCCCTCCACGCTGCCGTCTCCAGCAGGGGAGGCCACCGAGACCTGTCCAGTCTGCCCCATTGTCTTGGCTTCCGAATCATTCCAGAGACATTTTAAGAACCAGGAAGTGGGGAGGGGGCGTGATGACGAGTGGGCACTGGGCCATTTCCGAGTGGAGTGCCCTCCCCCAGCCTCAGCCACAGCAGGGTCTGGTGTCCACGATGGACCTGGGTACATTTTCACTGGACTTGTACGTGAGCACAGAGGGCCGTGCAGGGGTGCCCGGAGTCCCACCCACGGCACCTTCGGACAGGAGACCTAGCTTGAAATCTGTGGTCCCACCTCTTTCCTATGCACGTGGCGGGACAGCAGCCCAGGGACGGGCCCGGACGGCGCCCCTGCCCCACCTACTGCACCACGCCCCACGCCCCATCGAGCCGGCACTTTGGACCCGGAATTCCCAAACCAGCCCCAGATGGGGCCTGGCCTACAGATACGGGTCTGCTGGGGGACAGAAGGCCGGGCTGTTGGAACTTGGACTCATTCACCCCAAACCCCCTAGTGGTGGTGGCGAACCCCGCATCAGCTGTGTTTGCTGGTGGGACCGCGGCCTATTCAAGGGCAGCCGCTCCTTGGCTGTGGAGGGCGGCAGCCACAGAGGGATGGTCCCGCCGCAGGCCTGGCCAGGCGGGGTGCCTCCTCCTGACTCTGGAAAATTGCTAGGGGGCGTGGACCCCCGTGGACATGCCGGCCAGAGGACGTGGACACAGTTGCCTTGCCTCCCTCCCGGGCAGTCACAGTGGCTTCCTGTTGGGACGTCGGGAACTTGCTGATCACTGTGCTGTTTACTGACCCACGAAGGAGGCAGGCTCCTGAGCCCTTCTTCACTGAGGAAACAGGCTCTGAGAGGCCCGTCCACAACCCCAACCAGAGCCGCCCAAGGGCTAGCCGCGTGGACCTCAGACGGCAGGTGCAAACCTGCGCTCCCCTGATGTCCCCAGGATGGCTCCTACGGCCAGCCGTCCACCCTGCTGGGAGGGGGCAGCCTCGACGGGCCGCTGGCCAGCTCTTCCCCGGAGAGGGGGTCCTGTGCCAGGTTGGGGCCTGCCTATGGGGTAACAGGCACATCTTATCAGGCCCATCGATCGGGTTCCTGGCGCGGGCACTGCCTGCCGACAAGAAGGTGCCCTCAGGCCTTGGAGGTCGTTTTCCCCAGGGCAGAGCCAGCCGCCTGCCCCTGTGCCCCGCTGGGAATGTCCGGTGCGGGTGGGACCCCCCCAAGCTCCCTGCCAGTCTGCTTCTGGGCCTCTCTGCCGCCCTCACTGCCCGCCCTCGGCGTCACGCCCACTGCCCGAGGCATTGCCACCCCCCCCACCCCACGGCACCCGTCTCCCACCCGCACGACTGGCACCCGCAGCTCCTCCCTCTCTCATTGTAGAAAAGTCAGCTTCTCTAAGGGTGGTTCTTGATTTCCAGAGTCGCTCTGAAGGGTCTGGGGTCCCCTCCGCCCCAGGCACCTCCTGCCACATCTGTCTGTGTCCTGCCTTTGTCGCGTCAGCAAACGTCTACGCGGCACTAGGAGCCAAAGCCCATCGTTGGTTGAGATTTCTGCTGTTTGTTTTGATGCCCCAGGACCCCACTGGGGGGTCCCGCGTGCATGGGCTTGTCATCTGCTCCTGGCTGGGGCAGTTTCTGACTCGCCCCGTCTCAGGACCAGGTGTCCCAGGGGCCGACCCTCTGCGGACACCTGTCTGGCCACCTCCCCCGCAGCCAGGGCTGCCTCAGCCCTGCCAGGTTCTCCAAGAGCCGACTGCCCTGACGGCGCTGTGTCCCCTGCCCCGAGGTCCTCTGCTGGGCAGACCCCGCTGTCCTGGGTGCGCTCTGGGGACCCACTGTCCTGCTCCCACCCTATGGGAGGCCCTCCCTCGGCCTCAGTCCCCGGCCCCTGGGCAGCTTACTGGGCTGTCAGCCCCTTGGGCCCGGGTGCTCGGGTCCTGACCGCCAGTCCCAGAGGCTGCAGCCCTCCAGCTGAGGCCTGTTCCCAGCCCCGCTGCCGGGAGCGGCTCGGTCCAGTCTCCACCGCAGTCCGGGGGAGGGAGGTGTTTGAGGGCGGCCCCGCTGCGCCTCCGGGCCTGACGCAGCCCCTTCTTTCCTGCAGGCCCGAGTGCCAGGCGTGGATGGGGACGCTGCTGCTGGGCACCTGCCTGCTGTACTGCGCCCGGGTCAGCGCGCCCCTGTGTGCCGCGTCCATGAGCCGGGACTTCGGCTGGAACAAGAAGGAGGCCGGCATCGTGCTCAGCAGCTTCTTCTGGGGCTACTGCCTGACGCAGGTGGTGGGGGGCCACCTGGGGGACCGGTGAGCCGCGCTCTCCCACGCGGGGCTGGGGCTCCCGCACGACGGATGTGCACCCGCCCCCTCCCCCAGCAAGACGTGAGCCCGGAGAGCCGAGCTCCACGGGGGAGGCGGTGGGGGTAGGTGCCCGGCCCCCGGGCGTGCTCCGCGCCCTGCCGAGCCCCCGGCAGCCCAGTGGGGCGCTGGTTGGGATGGACGGGCAGGCCGGACCCGGGCTCCTGCCAACCTCTTCTGCAGAGGAGGACGAGGCACCCGCGAGGGGCTGCTCCGAGCAGGCTCTGGCCGGGATCTTCCCGGCCTGCCTGTCCACCCGGCTGCACTGCTCCCGTCACCGTCCTGTCCCCCCGCAGGATCGGCGGCGAGAAGGTCATCCTGCTGTCCGCCTGCGCCTGGGGCTCCCTCACCGCCGCCACCCCGCTGCTCGCCCAGCTCAGCAGCGCCCACCTGGTCTTCATGACCTTCTCTCGCGTCCTCACAGGCCTGCTCCAAGGTAGGGCTGCCGCGCAGCTTCCGTCCTGGTCCCAGCCGGGGGGGAGCAAGTGCACACACGTTGTCCACACACACGTGTGTGCACACACCTGTCCTCACGTGTGCTCCCGCGTGTGTGTGCCCTAGATCAGAGGAGGCATGTCCACGGCCCCGTGTGGCCGCTGCTAAGGTCGCCGGAGCCTCGGGCCTAGCTGTGCGGCCCTGGGCAGTGTGGCAGGAGTGCGGACCCCGCCGGCGGCCGCCCCCTTTCAGTGGCTCTTGCGGGCTGGTTTGCCAGTGGGGCGCCGCGCCTTCTCGGGAGACACTTCCGAGTCTGGCACATTCTAACGTCTGCTGCAGAGACACAGCGACAGCCAGCTTGGCCTCTGGTGACTGTTAGCACCACGGCCCCTGGCGTGGCAGGGACTTGCTGAGTGTCCCCGTGTCGCTGGGCACAGGCTGCCCCCAGGCCAAGCCCCCCAGGACCCACACCTCTTCCGATTTGCGGACCAACCCCAGCAGTCCGGCTCGTGGGCAGTCGGATCCTGCAGAAGCCGGCTCTCTGGGCGCCCAGCCAGGGGGCCCTCAGCTCAGGCCACGTCCCCATCTTCCCGGGAGGCCAGTCTGTGGCCCAGGATGGGGGCTCGAGGGGCAGCTGTCACTCTGGGTGACGGGCACTTGGCAGGGGCTGGGGACAGGGCCCTGCTGGGAAGGTGAAGTCCCTTCTCAACCTCTGGCCTCTTAGCTTTCCCTGGTGCTTTTAGAGAAAAGCATAGAAAAGGGAATTGGGGCGCCTGGGTGGCTCAGTCGTTAAGCGGCTGCCTTCGGCCCGGGTCAGATCCCAGGGGTCTGGGATCGAGCCCCGCATCGGGCTCTCTGCTCTGCAGGAAGCCTGCTTCTCCCGCTACCATTCCCTCTGCTTGTGTCTCCTCTCTCGCTGTGTTTCTCGCTGTCAAATAAATAAAATCTTTAAAAAAAAAAAAGAAAAGAAAAGAAAAGGGAACCACAAAATCAGATTTTGAAAATCAAAATCAGATTGAAATCATTGTAGACTCACAGGAAGTTGTAAGGAAACTTCAGCTAAGCAAGCTCCCTTCCCTGCCCCCACTTCAACGGCTACGGGTGTGCAAGGCAAGGTCACAAGGGGCTCTGTGGCTGCACGGGGCTGTGTGTGCACCGTGCGTGTGAGTGTGGGCGTGAACGTGGGCCTGAGTGTGGACACGAGTGTGGACCTGAATGTGGACGTGAGTGTGGACCTGACTGTGGGCCTGAGTGTGGGCTCGCGCGCGGGCGTGTGTGGGTGTCAGCACCAGAACGCCAGAGCCACTGCAGCCCCGAGGACAACGTCAGGGTGACGGCAGCAGGACCCCCAGCCGGGACCCAAAGTCGCTCCCAACGCCCGCACTGTGGGTCCGCTGGTGGCCCGGTCGTGGGTGCCGCCGTCCCCCACGCGGTCTAGCTGAGTCCTGCTGGTCCTTGGGGGTGAGGTCATCAAGAAGGACACCCCAAACACGAGGCATCACGCCGGCCCTCGGGAGCTTCCCGGCCTGGCTCCCCGCCCGGGTTGGCCCCATCACAGGACCCAGGGGACTGCTGGGGACTCAGCTCTCCGCTCGTCGCAGGTGTGTACTTCCCCGCGCTGACCAGCCTGCTGTCCCAGAAGGTCGGAGAGAGCGAGCGAGCATTCACTTACAGCGCCGTGGGGGCCGGCTCCCAGTTCGGGTAAGTCCTGGCCCAGAGAGCCCCGGGGGACAGAGGGCGTGTCCCCGGGGGACCGGTGGGGTCCGGGCGGGCAGGGGCCATGTGGGCACCCGTGCGGCCCAGGCTGAGGCGGGCAGCTGGTTCTGGGTTGCGGGAGACCCACCATCCCTGTGCTTGTCTGTGCACGTTCTGTCCCCGGCGCCTGGGCTGGCGCTGTGGCTTTGGGGCCCGTGGGCTGGGGCAGTGACCCCTCCACCGAGACTCCTTCCGTCTGTGCTGGGGGAGCCAGGGGGTGCGGTCCACTGGGGTCACAGGGCGCCGTCCTGACGTGATACCCGTGCTCCCGCATGGAGGCCTCGCTCGGGGAGAAGGCCTGTGTTGCCCGGCTGATGGGACCTCGCTGCCCCCGGGCTCAGGCCCCTGACGCCACTGCCTGCAGGATGGGGACAGGAAGTCCGAGGGCCAGGGGTGCCTGTGGATGGGCCAGGAGCCGCCCAGGTAACCCCAGGGCTCCGTGCAGCGGGAATTCTGGATGAGCTGTGTGGGGCCAACTTGCACGAAGAAGGATGTGCTGTTTTCCTGAAATCCCGCCTCAGCCGAGGGCCTGGGCCTGTGTCGCGGGCCGAGACCCACAGAGGCGCTAAGGGGAAGGAGCCCCTCGCCCCCTGCCAGCCCCGCTGTCCCTCCTCCACCTTCTCCTTTAGCTGTGCCGGCTGGAGGCGCAGGAGGGCCGGCCCCACGGGGGTCTGGGGGCCTGGAGCCCCCCGGGCGTTGTGCTTGGCTCTGCTGCTTCCGCCTCTAGAAATCCGAGAACGTCAGCCGGTCGGCCCCATGAACTGGGCAACGGGGGGCTTTCCTTTGAGTTCCAGGCCCCATCCCCTCTTCTCTGCCGCCTTTTCTAGTTTAGTAGGAGCCACACCACCATGGGAGGCCCACGCGGGGGCCAGGGAGCAAGGAATTAAAGCTTGTGGGGCCCCGGGGCCGAGGCATCCGGAAGTCTCCCCGAATGCTCCCAACACCTCACAAAACATGCTCAGGCTGGGCCTTCTGAGCCTGCTTCCCTGGCGGCGAGGCCCCACGGGGGGCGGGGGGTTCTCTGAGTGAGGCCCGGGGTGGCGGCCACGCGGCTGTCTGCCCCCCAGGACGCTGGTGACGGGGGCCGTGGGCTCCCTGCTGCTGGACTGGTGCGGCTGGCCGAGCGTCTTCTACTTCTCGGGCGGGCTCACGCTGCTGTGGGCGTGTTACGTGTGCAGGTACCTGCTGAGAGGACAAGGTAACCGTGACCGGGCGGGCGGGTGCCAGCAGAGGCGGCCGCCTGGGCAGGGGCGAGGGCCCGGCGCCTGGCCCCTCCAGCAGCCGCTCACCGCCCGCTGGACCAGGACCCCGAGCTCTTGGGCTGCCGCGGGCGCACAGGGACAGCCGCCCGCCAGGCACGGGCTGCTGAGGGTGGCGGGAAGCTGGTCTGAGGGTGGCGGGAAGCAGGGCTTGGGGGATCCGAGGGCAGGGGAAGGGCTGAGGGTGCACACAAGTGTGCAGCCTCCAAGGTGAGTGCCGGCAACTCAGGATGCGCGCTGGGAGGGTGGCACGGTGGGGCCCCCGCGCCATCAGGCCGGCCACTGGGAGCTGCCCCCACCCCCAGCAGCCGGTGGGCGGCGAGCTGTCCCCCGATGGTGAGGGGCCCGCACGTGCAAACACCCTGCTCCCTTCAGATCTCGTCCTGGCCCTGGGCGTCTTGGCGCGAGGCCCGCCACGGTCCAGGCGCACCAAAGTTCCCTGGAGACAGCTTTTCCGGAGGCCTTCCGTCTGGTGAGCCTCGGGACCGCGGGGGCGTGGGCGGCCGTGTCCACAGGGGCCCCATGGGCGGGGCCGGCCGGGGCTGACCCTGAGCCTGGTGCCGCAGGGCCGCCATCTCCTCCCAGCTGTCGTCCGCGTGCTCCTTCTTCATCCTCCTCTCCTGGCTGCCCACCTTCTTTCAGGAGACCTTCCCCAGCTCCAAGGTGGGTGGGCCACCCCACGCTCTCGGGGACCCGAGTGCCGCAGACCAGTGCCAGGGCTCTATGTCGGCTCCGGCCGCCGGCGCGTGGCCCTGCAATGCCCCCCCCCCCGCCCCCACCAGGCTCGGTTGGCACCTCTGGCCTGGTGCGCGCTGGGAAAGGCCAGTGCGGCTTCCTGCCGCTGCTGCAGCCCTCACTTCCGGGATGGACCGCGAGCAGCCTCCCTCACGGCTCTGCGGCTGGTCTGTGGATGGCCGTTTCTGAGGGTGGGCCAGGAGGGGGTTGGGACGTGGGCAAGGGTGTCCCCTGCCGGTCATCTTGGCTTACGCCAGCCCGGCCATCCAGCCGCCCTCCCCGTCTGGTGACCAGGACCCCCTGAGCGGCACACCCCCAGGGTGGGAGGGTGGGCCTGTACCCCAGCTCAGCCCAGGCACGGTGTGGGGAGCACGAGGAAGACTCGACCCGCGGGGAGACTGAGCGGGTGGGCTTGGAGCTCGGCGCGGGGGGTGGGACCATCAGGGCCAAGGAGGCCCCCAAGCCAGGGAGCCAGCCTGTGGGCAGGGAGAGCCTTCCTGGGCATCGGTGGCCACGGGCAGCCCCCTGGCCCGTGCAAACTGGCCCCTCTGAGGCTTCCCTCCTCCCTGCAGGGCTGGGTCTTCAACGTGGTGCCCTGGCTGGTGGCAATTCCCGCCAGTCTGTTCAGCGGGTTTCTGTCTGACCATCTTATCAACCAGGGTGAGCCCTGGGGGAGGGGCCGGTGGGAACCAGCCCTGCTTTGCCACACTCGGGGGGGCGGGAGGCACCCCTCCTGGGGGGTTCTGCAGGAATGGGGAGGGGCCTCCTGCCAGCGTGGGACCTCATCCCTTCAGAGCTGGCCTCCCCAGCCGCAGTTTCCCTGGGGAGCTTGGGGTGCCAAGAGGGTCTGAGTCCTGTGACCGCGGGGTTCCTCCCTGGGGGTTGGACGCAGCCCCGACCTTCGGAGGAGGAAAGGCCATTTGTTGGGGTCCGAAGTCGTAGGTCGGGGTGGGATGCGTGTGAGCCCAGGACCCCAGCGAACACCCCCGAGGACGAGGAGCTCTGACACGCACACTCAGACGTTAGTCCTTTCGCACCTACAAACGTGCTACCACTCACAGTGGGGGGAGGAGAGGTTGTGGAGAAACGTGAGGAACGCACACTGGTGACCATCCAGCCGCCTTCCCTCTGTGTGTCTGCTTGGCCGTGGCCTGGAGGGTCCCCTGGGGGCAAACCCAGTGCAGGGCTCACACGCTCGCACACGCACGCACACGCTCTCGCACACGTGCTCACACAGGTGCACACGCACACCCAGCACACAGGACACCCGGGGCAGGTATGTGCTCACATGTGCACACCCGCCCCCCTGCATGACACGGGACACCCCTTCTGGAGCCCAGGGCCCGTCCCTCCCCTCCTTGCTCCCTCTCTGCAGCCGAGCCGGCTGGGACCCCCCAGCGGCCATCGGGGGCTCAGCACAAATGGGCCGATGGGACCGTCTCCCTGTCTCCCTCTGCTCAGGTTACAGGACCATTGCCGTGCGCAAGTTCATGCAGGTAGGGAGGGGGTGGGATGGGCCTCTCCGGACACCCCTGTTTGGTTCCTGGGCCCTGAGGGCTGTGACCTCCTGTCACCCGACCCAGAAAGCATTGGGAGGGAGCCCCGGGTCAGTGCTGGGGGCCGGCTTGGATGACTTGAGCACTTCTCCCGCTGTGTTTGTGGATTCTCTGTGCCCCTGAGCCCTGGCACAGGGCTGGCACATGTCTGGGCCTGGTTGCCCCCATTGCCCTCCCAGGCCGACCAGCGGGGCTGGCTTACCACAGAGACTCCCATCGCGCACACTGGGGCGGGCCTGGGAAGGGCTTTCCCCAACCTTGTTCGGGGCACCCCTGTGTCCCCCCACGGCCAGTGACCTGCCACCCCTCTGTCCCGCAGGTGATGGGCCTCGGGCTGTCCAGCGTGTTTGCCCTGTGTTTGGGTCACACCTCCAGCTTCTATACGTCTGTGGTCCTGGCGTCCGCATCCATCGGCCTGCAGACCTTCAACCACAGGTGGGGGCCGGGCACCCTCCCACCAGAGCCGTCCCACACTGCCCGCGGGCACCCCCGGCCCTTCGCATCTGGGCGCGTGGAGAAGACACCTGGCTCGGGGCTCACCCACGTTTCTCTGGGTATCGAGCTTGGGGGACCCTCGACATTTGGAAAAACTAAATTCGCGCCCGGGGAGGGGCTGGGGAAGAGCACCTCCCGCCCCTTTCCTCCCGTTCGGTGGTCCTCCTGAGGTGCTCAGCAGCCCAGCATTTCGTGAGGAAAACGTCACTGGAGATTGTTTTAGGAATTAGCAGCGGGGGGAGCATTTGGGCAAGCTTGTCTTCCCGTCGTCGGTCTCATCGCGGGAGTGACTCTCGCGCTGTGTCTGTGTCGTGGTGGGGTTGGCACAGCGCGGTGGGCGCGACGGCCCGAGTGCGGTCTCGACCTCGGCGTGGCAGCTGCCCCGGCGTGGGGGGCCGGCCCTGGCCGGGCTGGGTTCTGAGGACCCAGCTGGCAGTTTCCAGGCCCCAGGTGCTCCGAGGACCGGCCCTGGGCTGAGGGGGCGGCGGCCGGGCCGTGGTCACCCCTCTCCTCTTTCCCACAGCGGCATCTCCGTCAACATCCAGGACCTGGCCCCATCCTGTGCTGGCTTTCTGTTTGGTGAGAACCCCCGGACCCTGTTGGAGTAGGAAGTCCCCCCAAGCCTTCCTCTCCCAGCCTCACCCCCTCCCTGGGCCCCCAGGGACCGTCCCCCCAGCAGGAGAGCCTCCTGTGACCCCGCTGTCCTGTTCACAGGTGTGGCCAACACAGCTGGGGCCTTGGCAGGTGAGAGGCGGGCTGAGGTGCCTCCCGGGGGCCCCGCCCCGAGTCTCCCCGCCCCTCCCCTCGGGAACCCCAGCCCCGCAGGCTGGGGGTGGTGCCAGATCAGTGGGGAGGTGGAGCGCGCCGCTCGGGGAGCTGGCGGGGGCGGGGAACCCAGCCACTTCCCACCGTGTTCCCTTTTCTGACGGCGCGCACCCCAGCCCCCACTTGACCCACAGATGAGGCCCAGGGTTCCCGGGGTTCAGTGCCTCGATGATAATGCTGGGGCTCATTCCCCGGGGGGGGGGTCCAGAGGGACCTGCGGGGCAGTTTCCTAGGCAGCCCGTGAGACCTCTGGCCCTCTGAGACCCTCTGAGCGGGCCCTCCACTGGCCCAGAGGTGGAGAACTCTGAGTTCAGCTTCTGTCCGTCAGGCCGCCCCCAGCCTCCGCTGGGGCCCCACACCAGCTGCCCTCCTTGGCACTACCCTCCGGACTGCCCTGCAGTGCTGGGCCTATCTGCCCCTGTCTGCCGCAGGTGTCGTGGGCGTGTGCCTGGGGGGCTACCTCATCGAGACCACAGGCTCCTGGACGGCCTTGTTCAACCTGGTGGCCGCCGTCAGCAGCCTGGGGCTGTGCACCTTCCTGCTGTTCGGAGAGGCCCACCGAGTGGACCTGAGCCCCGCCCACGAGGACCTCTAGCTGCCCGTTCAGCTGGAGGACCACGAGGACCCCGCCCACGAGGACCCCTAGCTGCCCGTTCAGCTGGAGGACCACGAGGACCCCGCTCACGAGGACCCCCTCCTGGCCGTTCCTTCCGTGCGGTCTGCCCTGGGGTGATGGGCTCGGTTTTCAGGCCTCCTGCTCCTGACCCCAGATGTGTGCGCAGAGGGAGGGCGAGCCCTAGCTGAGCCAGGCAGCCCTGGGTGGGCCTTGGTCTCTCCAGTGAGGGATTGCGCTCTCCCCCCGGGGTCGTAGACTGCTGGGGGAGGCTGGTGGGGAGCCCAGTTGGTCTTTTTCGTAGTGGCTGTGTCGTCACACATGGCTCTACACCCATGTAGAGCCATGTGCCCCTGCGGTCACCACGGTGGGAAGGCTGCCCGTCATTGCAGGGGCTGGGGCACCGCTGGCCTGGACTCTTCCCCCACCCCCCGGCACGTGGGGCCGGGGGCTGTCCTGTGCACTGTGGCCGCATCCCTGCCCCCCCCCCCACGAGGTGACCCCCCCCACACTCATGACAACCAACACTGGCCCCAGGGTGGGAAGCACAGCCCTCGGGAAGGCCGCTAACGGCTCATGGCATCGCTGCTTCTCTGAGAAGCCAGGCTGAGACCCCAGTGCAGGGGGTGGGCCGTGGGCTACATGCCCTTGCCCACCTTTGGGGACCCGCCCTGCCTCTTCCGTGGGTCGCTTGGCGCTGGCGAAGGCTCTGCCTCCCTGGCAGCCGCTGACGCCAGCATAAGGGGACCGTGGGCCCTTCTCCTGCTCAGGGGGCTCCCGCTTCTCTCCGAACAGAGGAGCTGGTCATCCGGGGAATTAGTAACAGATCCCGCGAGACGTATGTGTAGAGAACAGAAACTAAGAATGTGGAGAAATTGCCCCAGATTTGTTTAAATGATGGCTATTAAACTGGAAGAGGAAAGCTGTTGCTTTATTACAATTTCTTTTTAAAAAGAGTAAACACGTAGGAGGAAAGCTTTGTTGGGCTCACAGCCCAGGAAGCCCGCAGAGGTCGCA
>CM053610.1:712827-736181 GCA_028646535.1 Procyon lotor | reverse complement strand
GCCCTCTGGCTAAGTGCCCGAGGAGCCCCCGCACATGCCCGGCCACAGAGGCCCCGGGGAGGATACAAGAGCGGACGGAAAGTGGCCTGGGTTTGGGGCGGTTGGTCAGGGTCCCCTCGGGCAGGAGGGGAGGGGCGAGCCTGTCCCTGTGGCGCTGGGGTGTCCTGATGTGTCCGAGCCGGGCTTGTGCGAGAAGGGGCTGGTTCTCCCGGGGAGGGCCTCACTCACGGGAGGGCCCCTCGGCGGGGTGCCCCGCTCTGGTCAGAGGCCACATTTGGACGGTCCTGGCCGCTCTTTGCTCCAGATGGTCGTTCAGAGAGAATCTGACTGATGTCCACTTCCCACCCCGAGCAGAAGCAAGGCCTGCCTTCGCTCAGGTGGGCAGAAGAGCCAGGAGCCGTGGTAGGAAAGGGCCAGGAAAGCGTCCGTGCCAAGGACAGACCCACGGAGACACCACTAAAAATGCCAGCGACGTGCGGCATGAAATACAGCCTGTCCGATTAAATTATTGAACGCATTAGCATTAATTGCCATCCTACAACCCCGTGAGTGGTTTGCGTCTTCCTCTTGGAGAGCCTTCTGCCAGCACTCACGCCGGGGGGTGTTTCCCTATTTGCTCCTGTGCCCGTGAAGAGGAGGCCTGGGGGACAGGCCCCCATGTACAAGCCAGTGGAGACCACGGCTGCCCGGCTGCCCATGTGGCACTGCTCCGGCCCCCCCATCGCTTGGGGCACCGCCGGGGTCCCTCCTCCTGCCTGCACACGAGCTCTCACCTCCCTCCCGGGACCAGGCACCTCCGCAGGGACCAGCCCCGTGCCCTCAGGAGGGTGGTGGATCCCTGTCCCAGCGCTCTCGGGAGCCAAGTGCTGCAGACTGGGGCTTCTCCCATGGCTCGGGGGGCTGGAGGTCCAAGGACAAGGTGTCAGCGGCCCGCCCCTCCCGAGGCCTCTCTCCTCCCTTTGCGTCTGGTCCCGATCTCCTTCCACGCGCAGTCAGACTGGAGCAGGACACACCCTAATCCCTTGTTTTGGCCGAGTCACCCCCGTGAAGACCCTATTTCCCAGACGCCAGGGTTAGAGTGTCTGCATGTGGACGGGGGGACACAGATCGGCCCACCGCAGCTGGCTTCCCTGTTCGCACCTGCCCAGAGCCCAGGGCCGTGGAGGCCAGGTGAGGCTGCCCTGCAGGCCGCAGGAAGTGCTGTGGGCCATCCAGCCCCACTCGGGACAGGGTGGGGGCTGCCGGCAGCTGCTGGCCCAGCCCTTTCCCAGGGTCGACCCCCATGGCTAGCCTGCTTCCCAAGGCCTGGCAGCATGAGGGCAGAGGCCCCCCCCCTGGCCTCCGTGGGACCTCCAGAGCCCCATCGCAACCCCAGAGTTTCCCGTGGTGCTGGGGAGACTCTCTGTGGCCACGAGGCACCCCGACTTCTCTCTGGCTCTGTCCCTCCCCACAGGGCAGTGCCGCGACGCCCCGTGACCTCCTGCAGCATCCATCCCAGCCTCCAGTCTGCGGGGGCCCAGCCCAGGGGGCCCCTAGGGCAGCCGCTGCTGGCTCGGAAGAGACCCCACGGCCGCGTCTGCGCCCCGGCGAACACAAGCGCACTCAGACACTTACACGCAAACGTGCACAGCAGCCAGAAGCTGGAAGGGGCACCCCACTGCGGCCCGGCCGCCCAAGGACGCTGTCGGTGTCAGCAAGGGGTGAAGCAGGGGCACTCGCTACCGCGTGGGGGAGCCTCGGAACCCTGATGCGGCCCGAGGGGCGCCAGACCCAAGAGGACACAGAGCGCAGGAGCCCGTCCTGGAAGGTCCACGGGCTCGGGGTGGCAGGGAGTGACTGCTACACCTTACGGGGCCTCCTCTTTAGGGGATGGAATGTTCTGGAACCAGGGGGCTGGCTGGTCAGCACGGCAGATGTGCCGCTGGGTTGTCCACTGGCTAATTCAATGTCCTGCAAATGTCCCCCAGCTGCAATGTCGGGGGCACAGGCGGGATTCAGAGGTGAGGTATGATGTCCCCCTGCCCCCCACACCTAGGCACGTGGCCAGGCGGGTGCCCTGAGTAAGCCACCCCTGCGGGTCTGGAGGGACAGCGGCGGTGGACGGTCCCGGGGCCTGCCCGGCGTCTGAGAACAGGCAGACCCCGTGGAAAGGGGGGACAGGGCCCAGCCCCTTTGAGGGAGGTGTCAGTCCCCGCCGCGCCGTCACCGGGCTCCCGGCAGCACGGGCCCCACGGCCCCCGGAGCCATACATGCTCCCTTCCATGGTTTGGGGATGTTTGCTCGATGACTGCGTAGTGATGCGCTCCTGGCCGGGAAAGCCGGACCCGAGACAGGACGGCCGGCCCATGCCGAAGAGGCATATGGACCCGAGACAGGATGGCTGGCCCATGCCGAAGATGCTTCTAGCATGTCTGTGCTGGCCTCGGGCTGGCCGTGCCGCTGTGAGGATGCTTCGCCCCAGTGGGGCCGCGCGGTCCCCCGTCTGGGGCCCTGACAGTCTTGGCCGGCGTCCCTCAGTGGCTCCATCCCTGGCCCCTGGGTGCTCACCGACCTGCGGCTCCAGCTGGCCCCGGCCCGGCGTCCCAGCCTCGGGACCCCTTCCTCCGTCCCCGCAGGTCAGCGGCCCTGTCCCACAGGGTTAGAGTTGTTCAACAGTGGAAGGTCCAAAAGGTTTTCTGAACGTCATTTGGGAATTTGGGGCTGGGGAGTCCCCCACCTGGCCCCCCAGCACAGGACAGCGAGGAAGACCCAGCCGCCCACACCGCTCACCACCCTTTGTGTTCCCATCCAACGTCCCTCGGGAGTCCCCGAGTCCCCGCGGCTGGGCTGGGTGAGGGGGTTGGGGACGAGCCCCTGGGTGGCCCTGGTCTGCTTGGCAGGGCGGGCCTCAGGGTCCTGGTGTGCCCCCCACTGGCCCCCGCCGTCACCCCGCCATTTCCCCCGGGAGGATGGCTTGGCGGGGCCGAGAGCTGGTCCGCTGTCCCGACTCCTGTCCTGCCTCTGGTGCTGCTGTCTCCACTGGGCGGCCTGAGCGCAGACAGATCTGAAGGCACCACACGACAGGACACCGGATGTTGACCCCAGGACGTTTCTCGCTCATGACGGGCTCTCCTGGTTTCCTCAGGGAGCGAGCGGAGTCCTCAGTCGTCATTCTCTGTGGCCGCACACGCCTCTGCGTCTCCCGTGCTCACGTGACTTACAAGCCTTCGCCCCTTGGCCCCTTGCCGCGCTGGCCACCTGCTCAAAGGTGGCCACTAGAACCTCTAGTCTCTCTTGGGGTCTCTGTGTCCACCGTGTCCCATTGTCCTGGGAGGTCTGAAGCCTGGAGTGGAGCCCACGGCCCCGCGCAGGCTCCGGGCAAAGAAGGGCCAAGAGCCTGAGCGGGAGCAACTTTCTCGGGGCCGCAGCCGCACAAAGTCCCCAGGGCCAGCTGGTCACTTGCCTCAGCTGCCTGTGCCCGGCCTGGGTTCGCTACCCTGGGCTCCTTCTCCCGCTCTGTCCGGCGACGGTCAGGGACGGGCCCCCAGCCAGCCCGGTCTCCCTTCTCTGGTGTCCGGTGGGGTTGACGTGCCGTGGGCTTCGCCCGGAGCAGGGCCTTCCTGCCCCTGCCGCCCCGGTGCCAACCTCTCGCACACCTGGTAGTGGACGTGGACCGCAAGGGCCTCAGGCCAATTTCTGTGCCAGGAACCATCTGCTGTTTGCAAGCAGCGGGGCTCGGGAAGCAGGCATTAGTCCCAACCTTCCAGGGCGGAGCAGGTCTGGCCCTGCTCTGGCTGCCCCGTTAGCCGCCGCCTCAGCCCTGCGCCACCCTGACCCGATCCTGGGCTTGGGCCCGTGAGCGCCCGTCAGGAGCCGGCTCCAGAACTGGCCCTAGCTGGTGGCCCTCGGCAGCTCTTGCGGGGGCGAGATGGAGGCCCCTGCCCCGGCCTCCTCATGGGCGGAGCCACCTCCCCTGCAGTCAGCACGGCGTGAGGACTCTGCCCGGGAGGAGGGCACGCGGGGCCAGCAGGGGCGGCCGGCCTTGCGGGTGGGCTGCTCCCCACACCGAGCGGCGGCCCGACCGGGGCGAGTCCTGTCCATCCAGCCGCACCTGACCCCTGCCTCGGCCCGGGGCTTCATCGCGGGCCCTGCCGGACGCGCGTCCTCCCTCCAGCCTTGCTCTGTCCCTGATGCTGCCCTGGGGGCGTCCCCTCCCTGTTGACAAGCTCGTGTTTCCGTCCCGGGCAGAAATGACCCTGTCTTGTGCTCACTGGCAAGATCCAAAGGGGTTTGAAGAATAAATGTTTTCCTAAGTTTTAGCTGACATTCAATTTTAATGACTTTTTAAACAAAGTAACTATTAAACGTGTGCTGTTTTATGGTCTCCTGATGTCTGACAGGTGTTTTTGCCCATGTGGGAAGCAGATGCTAATCGCATTCTCCCTAATAGCTCATAAATAACAAGCCCTTGGCATTTCCCTTTGTCTGTGGCCCTGCCAATGGCCAATTTGTTCTTCAGAAGTGGCCACGTTGGCCTGTCAATCAAGTCTTGCCGTAGGCGGTTTTTGGTGATTAGAAGCCCCTTAGAGAGGGAGAACTCCAAATTAGTTTTAAATACAAACTCAGAATATTCATGCTGCTGAACATCTAAAGGTAAGAGGAGCAGCAGAACCCAGACCGGCCGGGGTCCTGGCGCTGCTGGCGGGGGGGGCTGCGGGGCCCAGACCCGGGAAGACACAGCCCCAGCGCTGGGGGACGCGGGCGACTCGGGGTCAGCCTGAGACGCTCAGCCACATGAGGGGGCTGCGGCGGCCCAGGTCACGTCCACTGGTGCCTTTGTGGGGACATGAAAGCTGTTCCCCAGGAGCCGGTCTCCGTGAGAGGAGAACAAACGCCCCTGTGTGAAGAAGCAGGCGGAGGACGCGGCGTCCAGAGGGCGGCAGTGCGGGCGTGCAGGCCGCCGTGCCCTCCCCGCGGGGAAGTCTTGTCTGGCTGCCGTGCCCTCTGGGAGGTGGGGTGCACGGCGGGAGCCCCTTCCAGGATCCTCGCTGGGCGCTCCTGGCCTTGGCCCTGTCCGAGGTGCTGACGCCAGGCGTCCAGAATGGGGTCCCGACCAGCCCCCCATGGGATGGGGACGCGGGGCCCCGCTGGCCTGGCGGGGACGTCCAAGCAGGTTCCCCCGGGAGGTGATGGGGAGAGATGGGAGGTTGCTCAGGGCTCCGAGAACAGGGTGCAGAGGCAGGAGGGTGTGGAGGGCCACAGGCCGACGCCCCTCTGGGTGGTTTCAGGGGAAATGGTCTAGGACTGGTTCTTGGGTATGTGGAAGCCTCTGGAATCTTCCTCACTCCTCCGATGCCCCAGGAAGTCCTGGCACTAGGGTTGGGGAAGGATCCAGGGGTGCAGAGGTGCCTTGGCCAACCTGCTGTGGGGTTCGTCACAGACAAGGGGGTCGTCTCTGTCCTCCCACCCCGCAGACACTGTGGGCAGGCAGGAGGTGGGGGAGGGGGCAGGCCTAGGGCGGGGACAACGGGACTGAAGAGGGTGGGGTGGGCCTGCCTGAGGCCCGCTGGGGGCCCCTGGGTGCAGGAACCCTGCTCACTGACTGCCAGCCTCTCTGGGGACAGGATCGTGACAGGGCCAGACCATCTCCCCAGAAGATGCCCTACTGTGCCCCCCTGCCAGCTTCTGAGGCCCGGTGGACACGCCAGGCTGGAGAGGGCTCAGTGTCCCCTTGGTGTCCCGGATCTGGCCCTCCGCACGTGTCCTTCATGGTGTCTCCGGTCAGCCTGGCCCTGGGTGAGGGCTCCAGTGCTCCCTGCAGATGCAGAGGGCAGACGCAGAGGGCCGCCCCCACGGCTCTGAGCAACCCCGGCTCAGGCATCTGGGCCATGACGCACCGTGTGCCTGGTGGGGGCCTCTTCAGGTGGCCCAGGAGAGGGTGTGGCACGGAGTCGGGTCCCCACCGGGGCCGAGAACTCTGCACCGGGACCTCGGCTTCCTGGGAGCCAGGCTGTTGCCCCACAGACTTGGGGTCAGTTTCTTGGGACTTCTCAGGAGTGTCTATGCCTTGGGGTGCTCCCCGGAGCTCCCACGTGGGCCTGGTGCCTCCCCCAGTGACTCACCCTCGCACTGCAGTCACCTCACCGGGGAGGAGTGGGAGCCGGACGGAAGAGCTTCACCAGGCCTGGCACTGGGAGGGGCTCAGGAAGGGCCCACGGGGGCATGCAAAGTGCCCTGGGATCCCCCTTCTTTCTACACGGGTGACCCACTGTTCCTGGGGCAGGAACAGGGTACCCGGCACCCCCCCCCCCCGACCTCTTTATTCTCCACCCCGGTCATCCTTCTCTCATCCCCGAGAGCCACACTGCTGCCTCAGGGCCTCCCCACACCTGCTGGCCTCCTGTCTCGACCCCCCGCCCCCACCATTGTTCTGAGCTCAGCCCAACACACCTCCTCCAGGAAGCCTTCCTCCATCTCGGGCTGACCTACCTGATTTCTGTCCATGCCTGCTCTCTACAGTGCATCCTGCCGGGACAAAGCCGACTGTTCTTGCTCATTACTGTGGCCGCGGCAGAGAGCTGTGCTGGGCACTCGGGACCCTGGGTCAGGGGTGACCTCTGACGGCCAAGGTCAAGGCGTCGCCAGCACCACATCACCTGTGGGACTGTCTTTGACAACTTTATCATTTTAAGCATTTTTATATTTTATTTATTTATTTTTAAAGATTTGATTTATTCATCTGACACAGAGCACGAGCAGGGGGAGCAGCAGAGGGAGACGGAGAAGCAGGCTGCCTGACGAGCAGGGAATCCGATGCGGGGCTCGACCCCAGGACGCTGGGACCATGACCTGAGCTGAAGGCAGACGCTCACCGACTGAGCCTCCCAGGCGCCCTTTAAGCATTTTTAATGTTGTGCAATCCTCACTGTCTAGCTCCGGAACCTTCTCCTCTCCCGAATGCCAGCCCACAGCTGCCCCTGCGCCCATCACCCCCAGCTTCCGGCAGCAACGCTCCATCTTCTGTCCTCCTGGTTGGCCTCTTGTGGACACTCGGTGGAGGTGGGATCACACACTTTGAGGCCTTTTGGGACTGGCTTCCTCACGCAGTGCCACGTTCTCAGGGCCGCTCCACGCTGGAGCGCGTCAGACCTCCATCCTCAGCACGGGCCGCGCAGTCTCCACAGACCGCACTCTGTCTGCGCGCTCCGCGGCGGGCGGGCTTTGGAGACCTGCAGCCTCGGCTCCCGAGGTTTCGGTCCCGAGCAGCGCCGAGCAGCGTGACGGTGCCGCCGTGGACATGCGAGTCCAGGATTTCAACCGTGTGTGGACATCACGGATCCTCACTGTCAGAGGGGGTCACCCACAAAGCCCACGAGAGCAGCACATTCTCACGGCCCCAGCGGCAGGAGCCGTGCCCACCTCGACGGGCCGGCGGTCCTTGGCCAGAGCCGCCAGGTGCCCGCTGGTGCCACGGCCCAGGTCTGCAGCAAAACCCCTGCCGCACTATTAAATATTTTAGCAAATAAAAAAATGTTCGCCGCGCGGCCAGATGTCCAAGTTGACAAAGTGCTTAAGGCATTTGACTGATGAAAAAAATCCCCAGCCCTTGGTAAATGGGATTGAAAACAGGCCCTGAGGCAAGTGTGTGATATTGAAAACATCCTGGGCCCCTTTGTGCTGCGCTCGGGTGCACCGAGGTTTGGAGGCGAGTGTCCATCTGTCGCCACCGCGCGTCCTGACACTCAACAAAGCCGGAGAGATCTCGGCGCAGGCGGCTCTGCTGCGGCCGAGCGGACGCTCCTCACAAAGGCAGTGCCATCAATATTCATGGCCGGGCCTGCTGCTGGCCCGGGAGCGCCTGCGCTGGGGCTGGGCCTGGCGCTTTGCGGAAAGGACGGCCGCAGCTTGGGCACTGCCCTGCGGTCCCCGCTCTCGGCTTCGGTCGACAAAGAGGAACCCAGGGAACTCTGCCCCCCAAGTCTGTGGAAGCATCTAAGGGCTGGGTGAGGACCCGCAGAGCTCACAGCCCCTCCTGGGTGGAGGGAAAGAGTGGGCCAGACCTCACCCGAGGGCGGACTGCTCTCCAGACCGAGAGGAAGAGAGCGGACAGGCCGTGGGGGGGCGGGGGGCTGCAGGGGGAGGGGGAGGCGTGGGGCCCGGGGGGGGGGTTGCAGGGAGAGAAATACAAGTTGAGAACAACGAGACAGAACAACTCTCAGAATTAGCAGGAAGTCTGAACTCAGTTTTCGTAAATCCAGGTGCGTGATTTCCGACCACACTCCCAGTGGTCGTGTGTGCGTCTGAGGTCCCGCGGTGGTGACGGCCGTTGGGACAGCTGGCTTTGCGGACAAGGTACCCTCGCCCTATTCTGGTTTGTGCCACTACCTGGCTAGGGTGTGGTTGCGCCATGGTGGAAAGTGTCCCCTGCATCCCCGTCTGGGCCCCCGGGCAGCTTCCAAACCCGTGGACCTCCAGGCCAGGAGCACCGCCCCCCACAGAGGGAGGGCCCTGCCTGCTCGCGGATGGGCTCCGGCTTAGGGCTTCTGCACCCTAACCTTGGGTGCTCCTGTCCCTGCATCTGCGAAGTGTGGGTGCTCGTGTTCTCCCTGCGGGCGGTGAGGGGTCAGCGGGCAGCTGGCCTGGGTGCCGGTGACCGAGCAAAGGTCCTGGATGAATCTGGGAGCTGATCCACATGGGAGAGAAAATGTACCGGCCGCACAAGTTGGTTTCCGGGGACCCCATTGCCCACGTGCTGCGCAGGGACCCTGAGCAGGTCATTTGTATGAGGTTGGCCTTGCCTGGGGGTCTGCCTGAGGGGGACAGGCACACACCTCCCCAGCCTGGAGAGTCTTCACGACCCCCACAGACCGGGACCCTGAGGCGCAGGCGGCATCCTGTTTGCAGCCCGGCCACCGTGGCCCAGGTCGGACGGCGCTGAGGACATGTCCCAGATCCTGGGATCCGAGGGCTACAGCCTGCCCCCCCTTGAGAATGTTCTAGCAAAACTCTGCTTCATTTCAGAACAATGGAAACTTAATAGAAATGCCGCAGAGGAAATTTTATCATTGAGGGTTTTATGGACGACCCAGAAGGGCCGCCCCTGTGAGGCAGTCGTTGCTGCTGTTAAACCCATTCCGTTAATTAGCACAGGCATTTATTACTGCCAATAACAGATAATACGAGGGCTGATAGATCTGGTGTGTCTGGGTGTCTCCCCAGCCTGCCGCCCGCGGGCAGTGCGCCGGGGGACAGAGGGACTCGGGGAGACGGCGGGGGGACCCAGTGGGGTCTGAGGGGAGGCATCTCGCCAAAGGCTGGGAAACGCAGCCTTATTCATTCACCCAGGGCCTTAGATCCGAGCACGACCCAGGCGCCGAAGCTGGGATCACAGGGATGGGTGTGGCCCGGGGACACAGGTCATGGTCTGCAAGGACGGTCAGCAAAGACCCCCAGACGGAGGACAGCGATGTGCTTTGTGAAAGGGTCCGGAAGGGAGCTCACTCCCCTGGGGTCCCCACCCCCACCCCACCCCCACCCCGGAGCTTAACTCAAGCTTAACTCAAAGAAATGAACGTCTGAAGGTGGAATTCAGGCCCTGTGCTCATTTGGGGGGACACTTTTGTATGTAGGAAGGGGTGTCCTTTCTTCAAATCCCTCTGAGTGAACCATCCCAGTGCGTGGCCGCTTTCTGGGAAAACCGTCCCCTCAGAAGGAGGCTTTAATTCCCTCTGGTTGAACGGGGGCTGGACCCGGTGAGGGGCGTCCCCTGAGCACAGTGTGGGGGGAGGGGGAGTCCCCAGATGAGGGCACGAGTCACAGCTCGCCCTGGGGGGCCAGCCGCGGGCTGAGGACACCCACGCAGCCCCGGGGAGCTGAGGCCGCTGCCACGGGCCCCATGAGGGGCCGTCCTTGGAAGGGGATTCCCAGTCCCTTGGGAGGACCCGCGCCTCGGCCTGTGGCCCGTGCGGCCCCTCAGGGGAGTCCCTGCCTGGAGCCGCCCAGCTGAGCCACTCCTGAATTCGGACCCTTGGAAACCACGCAGTGGTTGTTTTAGGCCGCGGTGTTTGGGGCTGGTTTGCTACGCGCCAGCAGACCCTCTGTGCACCCGGGAGGGACCCAGGCAGGTGTCCAGGTGGGAGGAAATGGTAAGGTGGGCTGTGAGCCCCTCGCCCGGGTCCCCAGCTGGTTCCTTTTCTGTGTAGTGTCTTCACCACCGGCTGGAGCGGGGTCTCCTGTGACCTCATCGGTCAGAGGCTCAGCGGGTCTCGCCTGCCGGCTAGAGGGCTCAGGACCCCTGCCGAGTCCCCGCTGAGGGACGTCACCCGTGTCCCAGGACCCCACAGTGCTTGTTGAAGGCAGGGCAGAGATGAACCCAAGACGCGCCGGCTCGAGCTCTGGCTTCTCCATCCCCAGGTGAGGGATCCCGGGGTCTCCGGGGTCTCTGGGGTCTCCGCCGCTCCATATGGGGATCCCAGGGCCGGTCTGTGCAGTGCAGCAGCTGTGCACGCGGGGGGATCGCATGGACACATGCATGCACACACGTATGGGGGACTGCATGCATGCAGGTGGGAGATCTCATGCACACACACGTGTGTGGGGGGATCACACATGGGTGGGGGGATTGCATGCACACACATGCACACACACGTGTGGGGGATTGCACACACGCATGCAGGTGGGGGGATCTTACGTACATAGGCACGCACACACGAGGGGGATCACATGCACGCACGCACACACACATGCGGGAGGATCACATGCACACACACGTATGGGGTGATCACATGCACACATGTAGGCAGGGGATCTCACACACACATGCATGCACACACGTGTGGGGGATCGCACTTAGGCACGTAGGCAGGGGGATTGCACGCAGACACGCACACACGTGGGGGATCATACACACACATGGGGGATCACACACACATACGCACACACACGTGGGGGGATCGCATGCACATACGCGCACACACACGCGCATACACACATACCTGTACACACACATGCGAGCAGGTGTGCGCAGTGAGGGGCCCGGAGCAGCCACGGCCACATCCTCTGGAGGAATCAGGTCACGTGGGAGAAACAGGAATCTGCCATCGGAGGCGCAGGTGGTCTGTGTCCACCGAGTGTAGACCTCTCCACCTCACGCTGCGGGAGGTAGGGTCAGGGTTCTCCCGCTGCTGTGGGGCCGAAGTCTCCGACCCCGAGACTGCAGGTCAGTGCAGCTGGACCCCCTCCGGAGGCTCTGGGGCGGGACCCTCCTGGCCTCCTCCCGCCCTGCCTGGGGCTGCCCGCCCAGGCTCTCGGCCGCCCCCTTGCCCCTCCTCCACCAGTTCCCCGGGCTCCCTCCGGCCTCGCTCACGTGGGGGCCCCGCTGGGGAGTCTGGGTCAGGTGCTTCTTCTCAAGGCCTTTAACTTGATCACATAGTTTTTCATATGACGTAACAGCCATAAGGTCTAGGGATCAAGGTCGGAGCCACCACTCGGCCCACAACTGCCGCTTTCTGGTTTTGGGATTTTTGTTTTGTTTTGTAGTTAAGACTTATTTTTTATTTGAGAGAGAGAGCACGAGTGGGGGAGAAGCAGAGGGAGAGGGAGGGTCTCAAGCAGGCTCCCCGAGGAGCAGGAACCCAGCCCGGGGCTCGAGCCCCCGACGCAGGAGATCAGGACCTGAGCCAAAATGCAGAGCCACCTATGTGCCCCTACTCTCTGGGGTAAGATATTCAGGGTGTGGGGGGCTCAGGACAGAGGTGCTGCTGGAGGCCGGGCTCCCTCTCCTCTTGCCTGCAGGGCCCAGGGCCACCTCCCCAGAAGCCGCACCGCGGGCCGTGTCTCGGCTCCCTCCAGAAAGATCTACGGCTGTGTACATTTTCCTTCCTTTAAACAGAATCAGAGCCTGTTGTCCACAGTGTGTCTGGTCACTCTCGCTGGGTAAATCCTGGCAACTCCGTGTCCGGGAGCGTGGCTGCCCCTGGTTCCTGGTGGTGACCACACAGCGCTGCAGCCCTGGGAGCCAGGTTGCATGTGGTAGGTGTACTGTGCGGAGAAGCAGGTCAAGGTTTCAGATTAGCGCCCGACACGGATCGAGGGCAGCAGCCGTCCATCTGGGACGGGCGTCGGGGGTCCAGTCCGCAGCTCAGCCCACAGGCCTGGCCCACTGACGTCTGCCCGTCTGCATTTAATGAGTGACTTCGGATTAAAACGGGAGCCAACGACAGGGGACCGATCTATATTAAATCTCCGCAAAATGAAAATTGCAAAGATTTACTTGGGGTCGCTCCATGCGGAAATGTAATCACAGCTTCATCCGGACGTTCCCTCGCCGCCGCTGCCCGACAGATAATTGAGCTGCCACGCGGGGGATTATGTTTATGAAGATAGTTCCCCCTGACGTCTGGGGCCCCTGACACGGAGGTCCGGCCACCCACGCTCGGGTCCCCCGAGGCCAGGCCCCGCGTGACGCCGGTGACTCACCCGGACGGCCCTCACTCTGCTGGTACAGTGGGAGAAGGCGCTCCCACCAGGCTCAGCGGTGTCTCTCCCCACGGGCCTTGGCGGCATCTGCCGTCGGGGCCATTTCTGTGACTGTGCATTGGCCGCAAGTGTTTCTTGTCTCGTGACGAGGTCGTGCACGACGGCTTCCTGAGCGCCCCAGGAGCGTGTAGGGTGCGTCCAGGCTGACGCCGCCTGAGTCGCCGTGTGGGGAAAGTGATACCACGGGGCACTCCCCACCGGGCGCTCCCCGGGACCCCCTCCCCGATCACGACGGTCATGTCCTATTCAGTGCTTGGGGGGGCACAGGAGGCCCCCCGTCCCGGGCCTTCCAAGCAGGGAGCATTTAGTAGGGCAGGAGGGGTTCCCGGCCGTGCTGCACCTCCCCTTCCTGAGTACGGGCCAGCTTGGAGGCTCCTTGTCCAAACTCTCGGCCCCCTCACCTGTCACAGAGACGTCCACCGGCAGTCAGGCGCCCCATGTGAGTTTTAACCCAGAAGACGTGTCTTTGGGAAGGGGAAGAAACGTGGGGGACAGGCAGGCTGCGTCTGAGAGCTGTCGGCATTGGCGGTGCTGGGGACCCTGTCTCGCTGCGTTGCTGGCCGGGAACCGCAGGCACCAACCGTCTTGGGAAATCTCGACGCACACCAGTTGGGTCTTTCCGTAAAGACTAGGGTTGCCTGCTCATTTCAGCCCCGAAAAGTTTCACATCACAGAGGGTCACACGAGGCTTCCACACAAATTGAGGTGGGGCAGGTGTGGTGCTAAGATTTATGGAAACACCTCACCCAGCGCCCCCAAAACCCCACATGCTACTGAGATTACACCCCACTTTACAGATGGTGAGACTGAGGCAGAGAGGGGCCCGGGTGAACCTCACGTGCGCTATGCTGAGGCCTCGTGTGAGCAATCCCTCCCTAGGAGATGTTCTGGGAAAGGCAAGACTTGGGCCCAGAAGGCCCGGCGGCGGTCCGGAGCTGGGCACGCACAGGAAGGCGCTCGGGTGACAGCGGCCTTGTCCACCTTGGCCGTGGCGGTGGCTCCCAGCCGCCTGTGGCTCCCACGTTCCGGAGCGGTGCGTGGGGGCAGGTGCCTTTCACCGGATGTATGTTCTACCGTAAGCAGCCTGACCTGAAACAAATGAAATTGCAGGTGGCAACGGTGGTCTGGGAGGAGACGGTGGTGACGGCGGCGGTGACGGCGGCGGTGGGAACGTCCTCACGTGGTCGGGGGGACGTCACCAGGGTGAAAGGTCAGTCGGGGGCTGAGTCTGTCTTACCGCAGCACCAGGAGGAGACAGTCACACTGTGACACGGCCAGTGACCCCTTTAGCGGCTGCCCCTGAGGGGGACCGGGGACTGCTCGGGAAGTGCCCCCGAGTCTGCCGGCGCACGGCGTGCAGCCCACGGACCTCGTGTGGCCGGGCAGCCGACGACGGATCCGATGCGGGCCCGAGGAGAGCGACGCCCCGGTGCGGGTCCCCCAGTGCCTGTGGGTCCGTCCGCACGGTCCCTCGACAGAGGAGGAGACAGGTCTCCCCCACCCCGACCCGCCGCCTTCGGTGCTCAGCGCGGCCCTCCGCCATCCTGGCCCAGGGCGCGGGGTGAACACCGGCTGGAGCCGCCCGGAGGGCCCTCTGACCTTGTTTGTTCGTTTGTAATTATTTTGGAAACAGTCTTCGTTCACTGAGGTGGTGGCGGGAGCAGGAGCGGGGGCGGCTGAAAGCCGAGCCTTCCCTTTAAAATGACATATTTAGCCTCCGCAGCTGTAATGAGGCTGCTTAATGAAGTCGGTATCCTTGAAAGTCCCTTCCTGTCCCTCATCTGTCAGCCCAGCCACCTTCCAGCGCGGTGTTAATGAGCCGCCGCGTCCCCTGCAGTGCGGGAGAGAGGCCCCAGCCGTGGCGAGCAGGTTTAGGGGAGGCACAGCTCCTCAAAATTACGTCTCAAACCAGCCTTATTAAGCAAAACATTAGAGCGAAACCAGCCTACGACGCGCTTATTAGGAGACGCTGATTCCCATCAGCTCCCTTGTCCCGACGGCTTCGCCCCGTGGCCGCTGGCTGTCCCGCCTCCCGGCTCTCCTGAAACCTGGGTGGGGACGGCCTGGTGCCCGTGGGCGGCCAGGGTGGGCGTAGGCATCTGCGGGGGAGAAACAGGGCTCCTGCAGGCGCCACAGCTCGGGCGGGGGCCCCAGTGCAGCTCTTGACCCCTCTCCGCAGGGCCGCCCCGGACTGCGAGGGCGTTCAGCGCCCGTGCTCCCTCTAGCTCCTGCTGGGAGGAGGTCCCCTCGCCAGACGGAAACTGCTTCTGTCTCGGGGCTGCCCGTGCTCTGCGTTGAGCAGCCGCGCCCCCTCTGGAACGGCCGCGGGTCAGCAGCGGCCCCCCTGCACTGACCCAGTGCCCCAGGCCGTGGTCACGGTCTCGGTTTGGCCTTGGCTGCAGAGCAGGGCGTCCCTGGGGAGACAGAGGACGCCCGCAGGGGGTGTGAGAGCGGAGAGCGGGGCTCTGTGCCCGTGTTTTATTTATGGGGCTTACCCTCGCTCCTGTTTTCAGTGTTTGAGGACCCAACCCCTGGGTGACCAACCCAGCCTTTGGCCCGGGATTTTCCAGGGCTTAAAATGGAACATCTGTGTCCAGGGAAACCTGGTCCCGACAAGCAGGCAAGGGGTCGCCCCGCTAACCTCAGTCAGGCACACTCAAGGCCAGGCCGTCTAGGAACGGTGGGCAGCTGCAAGACCTCTTGGGGCGAGGCGGGGGCTCGCGGCGGTGCAGCTGGTCGGTACCCGGCGGCGGCCGAGGACCCGGGGACCGGGTGGGGGTGAAACCGTGCATAGTGTGACACGCGAACACACGCTCGCGCACGCACACGTGAGTTCAGGACACACCCTGGGCAGAGGATGACAGTGGCCTTAGCCGGTTCTTACCCCGCGTCCCCCAGGCGGCTGGCCAGCTGCTCTTCCGCACCTCCGGCCCGGCGTTCCCGACCCGACGCAGCCAGCACTGCCCGGGGTAGTGACCAGGGTCTGGAGACACCAGAACACATTTCAGATATTTTAAGGAACGCGTGTGCTCGTTAATGGAACAGGGCTGCCTGGGGGTGGGGTGAGGGGGGTGGGGGTGGGGGGGGACCTGTAGGCTCCGCTGCTGCTTTTCTTTTTTCTTCCCAAAAGCAGCTTCAGGAGGGAATGAGCCAGAGACACAGACAGACTGACATACAAAATGAGCACAGATATGTGTGCCAGGAAAGGGGCCTGGGGATATGTCTGTTCCCTGAACACGGGCATTTCTGGAAGCAGCCCCTGGGTGCGCTGGGGTGAAGCGCCCTCCCCGTCTGGAACCCCGAGGTCACTGAGGTGGAGAAGGCGCCGACGGGGGTCTGGAGGGGGCTGCTCCTTCTGAAGCCTCTCCCGACCCCACAGCCCGGAGGGCAGACTCGAGCGCGCACAGCGAGCAGTGCTCTGTAGCGACAAGGCTATTGGTTTATTCTAGAATCTCAGATTCCCGATTATAAAATAAACATTTCCCGGTTGTCTGTGATGTTGACACACAGGTGCTGCCCGCACGGGTCTCTCCATCGGAGCCTGAGGACGGCCGCGGGCGGTCGGGCTGGTCCGGCCTCTCGGGGCTGGGAAGTGCCGCGCTCCGAAGGAGAGGGGATCAGACGTCCTTTTCCGTGAGCTGCCGGGCTGCCTGTTGGCGTCAACCTACTCCCGGATGTGGGGTTTCCGAATCTCAGTCACCAAAAGTCGGGGGTGTCTCCACTCCCAGTGATGAGCTGCTCCCTCCCCAGCTTGCATTCCGTGGACAGAGCCCACGAGCCCCCTGCCCGCCAGGCTCTGCGCCGCCCGGGCAGCTGCGGGCTGGACGGCTCCTGGGCTCTGCTCTGGCGTGAGACGTAGAGACTATTCCCGGGGATTTGTGACCCTGGTGCCTCCAAAAGCAGGGAAGCGCTGGGCGGGCCTCGGACTCGCGGCCCAGCCCGAGAGCCGGGCCAGCTGGGCTGCAGAGGGACATGCATCCTGTCAGGTGCCATCTGGCCATGTCTGGGCTTTGCGGCCGCCTCCCAGACTGGCTGTGGCCTCGTGGGCACCCAAGCGCCGAGTGCACGGAGCCGGGAGGTTGGGCTCCTGTCAGGCCGAATCGGGGCCCCGGGACAGCAACTGATGGTGGCTGCACCACTTCAGAACACACGGGCTCGGGGTGACACCGGGCGGGTCGGGAAGGCTCTCCCCATCTGGCAGGCAGGCACGCTGCTCCTAAGAAACCCTTGAGCTAGGATCCTGTCCCAGGAGGCCCCACGAGGCCTGACATCACGAGGGACGGAGGCCACCGGCCAGGCCCGAGTCCCGCTCTGCTCTGCGCTCTGACGGCCGTGTCTCCCAGAACGCGGGCTGCGGCGGCCACGGGAGCCACAGAGGGACGTCCCTCGGCATCCTGACCGGGCACCAGCCCCCAGAGCCCACACAGCCGGCCGCGGGCTTACTCGGAGACCCCCTTTCAGCTGCGCATTTCACAAGCTCCCACCCCACACCCCGCTCTGGATACCCCGAGTCCTCCTGCTCGGGGAGCCTCCCCACCGCAGCTTCCCTGCCCCCGTCTCCCTGCAAACGCCCGGGGCACTTCAGACTGGGAACGGCCCTCGTGACTCACCCTGTCGAGGGGAACACGCTGCCCTCAAAGGAGATTTGCTAACTATCGGAGCCTTTTTGCGTTTACGGTAAATTTAGCTCCTTTGGAGTTCAATTTGCCAATGTGTATTAATTTTCTAATGTTATGGAACTGATTTTGTTGGAACATAACATCCAGGGTTATGATCCAAAGAGGTAATTAATTGTTGGAGAAATGATTTAATACATTGTAATCCCTCTGTTTCCATCCCTTAAAATGGGATGCCAAGAGCGATTAAAGACTCAGGATGCATCACAGGCAAATTCATATGATAAAATTGCTGTAATCACTGTCTGCTGGATTAACTGGGGCTCCGGGGCCCCTTCTTGGTCGTTCTAATCAGACTTCTCCCGGCCGAGGGTGAGCAAGACAGGTCGTGCTGCTCAGAGTGACACTGTGCATTTCACGCATCCTTTTAGGACAGCAGTATTTGTCCTCTGGGAGGAGGTGCCTCTTCCTTTAATGTCCCAACCTGCAAAGGAAATAGACACGCATATTTGGCAAAGCAGGTGTCCGCCAGGGACGCTCGTTTGCTTACTTGTAAGGAAAAAGGAAGTTCCCCGAGGATTCAACTGAATCAGCACGAATGAAGAGAAAATCCCATGTTTGGGATGAAATCAACCAAATGAAAAAGGCAGAAGCCAATGTGCCTGGTACGTGAGGGTCTGTGGATGAACTCGTGGGGGCCGGACGGCCCTTGCCTGTCGGTGCCCCGGGTCCCTCGGGGCAGAGCTAGGTGAGGACGGAGTTCTGCTCTCCGCGCGTGGATGCCGTTTTCTGTACTGAGAGCCAGCGATGCTGGTGTAGGTCAGCGAGTTTCCTACCTGCAGAAAACAAAGATCTTTGGGTGTCAAATGTCCTGGGCACCACGGGAGTGGAGGGCGCTGGGGCCGTGGCGTCTCACCAAGTAGGTAAAAACATTCCCACCAAAATACCCACAGGACTCGGAGAACTATGTCTGCTCTTGGGCATTTTAAAGAAAGGAAGGAAGAGGAGGCAGAGTCTGTCGTGCGATGTTCAAGCATTAGCTTAACCCTCGAGAGCCCCTACTTTTGTTTTCCAACCCGTGTGCCTCAGTCTGCACCTGGCAAGCCGGGGGTGTATGCACGCGCACCGGCCACGGAGGTGCCGGTCAGGGGATGCAGACAGGGGTGCGGGACCTCAGCCCAGCAACCTGCCTCTCCTGACCCCAGCAAGGGTCCCCTGGGGAGCCACCGGGTCAGGGAAGCCTGCCCCCACGAGCTGGGCTCCACGGGCTCACAGCCTGATTTTGAATGAGCCTCAGTCTGCGAGGGGCTCCAGCGGTGGCCAGCGACCCCCAAGGCCGTGGCTAATAGAGGAAGAAGGCAGTGTTGGCTTCATGACGCCCACCCGGCTGGAAGGTCACCGTGCTGCTGGCTCCCCGGGCGTGGGCGCAGGTGGCCAGCGCGCCCCTGGGAGGCAGCAGGGCCGGGCGGCTCTGTGGGCAAACTGCCACTATTTCGTGGGAGAAAACGGACCACGGCGTTTCCTGCGCCTGTCGTGGCCTCGGCTGGCCTTGGCGGACCGGCTTGGGAGAGTAGTGACAAGGGGGCATTTCCTATGGGCCTCGCTCTAGAATTTATTCCTCGAATCAGCTGGCATTTCCTGCTTATTACAAACACGAAGGAAACAAAGGTTCCTCACAGCTTTGCCTCGGGCTGCAGGGTCCTCTGTGGCCGTCACCAGCCGCACGTGGCCGCTGAAACTCAAAACGGGGCTGGTCTGAACGGACAGGGGGCTCCGAGTGCGGGGCAGACTGGGTTTTGGAGACTCGGTACGAGAAAAAGGAACGTGCATTATCCCCCTAAGAATTAAAAAATACTGACCGTGTATTGAAATGATTCTATTTTGCATACATTGGGATAAATAAAAGTCACTACAATTAGTTTCACGTGTTTACTCTTTTTACGGAACCAGTAGAAAAGCTGCCATTTCACGCGTGGCCGCGTCTCTGCGGGTCGGCCCCGGGTTCACAGGGACACCCCCTCGCACCGCATCTGGACGCACCAGCAGGTACGTCTTCCCTCGCCCTAAGACGGTCTAACAACGAGCTCCTGGGGGAAAGGCTGTTTAAAAAACACCAGTTACAAGCAAAGCTCTTTCCTGTTTAACTCCTCCCCGGTGCTGGAGGAGAGTCTGCTCTCGGGGCCAGAGGCACGAGGAGTCTGGGAGTCGGTGCCCAGAGCCCCGTCGGACGTGTCCAGGCTGTAGCGGGCTTGCTAACAGGGAGCTTGCGTCACTGTGTTATAGGCACAGAGGCCGCGGGGGCCAGGCCTTTTGTGCTGGGAGCTCTTGGCACGGGGGCGGCCGAATGACTTGCATTTGATGGAGCAGACTGCCACGTTAGCCGTGCTGAAAAGCCAGCCCAGTTCCTCGTAAGAAATGACCCCTGCACTCCGGCCGGCGAGAGGCGGCCTGCCGTTCTGGGGGGAGCAGTAGGTCAGTGGCACACAGCTGAGCAACCAGGAACAAGAACCCATTTCATTTGTTTTGAAAACCGAGTAATTGGAAGAACACATGATTAGTTAGATGGTCCTTTTAAAAAATTGTTTTTCACCCAAGAAGAGGCGGAGAGATTTTTCTTTTTTCCTTCACCTGTTTAATATTTCCTACATTTGCTGAGCGGTCGCTTACGCAGCGGCTGTCTGCCCCTCGGAGACTTTCTAGACTCTGTGATTGAGAAGCATGGGGTCCAAGCTGACATGACCCTCTGCAGATTGAAACTGAGCTCAGTCACAAATGGACACGTTTACTTTGGTATTAAAATTTAATCATATTACTTAAAAAAAGAAGTTGCAACTGTAACCTCATTCTAAATAGCAACGATGGACTAGAGGCTTCTGGTCTCAACCAAGATAAGCAAGTCGGTTTCAGATTATGACCGGTAATTTATAAAGTCGATTCAGGCGCACTTTGAAATGACCCTGAGTGAATGGCGTTGCCCGTTGGCAGCGGTCCTGCCTTCGGTTACCTGAAAAGGACCTGAAACGGAGCTCCTCGCTCTCCGCTTCCGGAATGTGCAAAACTGATGAAGTAGTGCGTTAGGGAGAAAAAGACCGTGAATAAATACATATGGAAATTAGCAAAAACCAGTATTAAGCATATGTCTTTATGAATAAGACTTAATCACACACTTCATTTTGCAAATACAAAAGGGCCTTTTGAAATGTATTAATTAACATTAAATGCTTTAGACAGGCTGCTGTGTAGGGCGGAGGTCCTCTCCTCATTAGCACAGCGTTACCGACAGCCGAGGAAATGCGGTTAATGAAGCTGCACACTGCGGCAGAGCGGCTGGGGTGCAAACGGGCTCGGACAGCCCGGTCCCCAGGGTGGCTGGCCGGCTGCACAGCGCCTGGGGACCCCTGTGGTGGCAGAATTCTGACCGCGCCCCCTCATCAGAGAGACAGACCCCGGCCCCCAGAGACAAGCCCGTCCCCTTTCCCCAGGTCAGGAAGCAGCCCCTCCCACCAGCCTACTCACCCAGGGCCGGGCCTCCTCCCCTGGAAGCGCTTGGGGGGTTGGTGTGCAGGTCAGAGGGGCCAGACGGGGCCCCTCCCCAACCGCCCAGGCCAGCTGCGGGGACCGTGCTCCAAGCGGTCCTTGGAGACCAGAGCACCTGCTCTGCCTGCGAGCAGAGGGCCAGTGGCCAGTCTCCATTGGACTCCACATGGGCCACACTCTGGCGGGGACGCTCCAGCCGGAGCAGTGGTGGCCAGGGAGTCCAGGGACGGTTTAGGGGACACATCCTGCAGACTTGGAGGCAGCCGGAGTTGGCGTCCACTCACCTCCAGAAGTTCGTGCCTCTAGGCGGGCAAGAAAACAAACATAACGCCCTCTGACTTGAGCTACTGCTGGGGTCTTCCGGCGTCATGGCCGTCCAGCTGCTTTGCAAAGGAGAGCTGCAGGCTGGTCCGTGCACGTGGGGCCACCGAGCCTCAGAGACCCGAGGTGCGAGGTACGCGGGCACGACAGCCGACGGCCCCAAGTTGTCCCCCAAGTTGTCGTTTACACACCCAACAGGAGCAGACCCTGCAGTTCCGGGAGAATCCACCCCAGCCGGCTAAGCGCTCTCGCTGCGCTCCTCGCTCCTCGAGACCGGCTGGCGCCGAGCAGGACCACTCCCCTGGGAGCACGCCAGTCCCCCGTCCGCCTGTGGTCCTGGTTTTTCTTTTTCAGGTTGAGCGGCAGTGTCTGGACAAACACGGTTTGTCACCTGTCAGAGGTCGCCCAGCAGGTGCGCTCGGGCTCCGGGGCCGAGGCGAGTGCTCGCTCCCAGGCTCAAACCCGTGCCCAGACGTGCCCGAGCTTCTCCCGGCCCTCCGCGCTCGGTTCAGCGTGCCTGGGCTGGAAGCGACGTCCGCGGCCTTCTCCCGGTGGGCGGGGTTTAGTCGGGGCAGGGAGACACGGGCGCGGGGCAAGGTAAATGCAGGACGCGTGCGGGAGGAGGGGCGGCGGGGCCCTCATGGCTTCTCGTTCCAGTGTTTGCAAAGCGCCGAGGGCGTCCCGGAGAAGGCGGTGCACTTGTCAGGGCAGGGCAGCGGGGCGCCGGCGGAGAAGGGGTACACAGCGGCCTGGCCGAAGGGTGTCAGGGGCGCAGCGGCCACAGGCGCCGCCAGGCCCTGGCCCTGGTTGAGGTAAGCCACGAGGCGCCGCATCTCGTCCAGGGCCTGCGCCTGCATGAGGATGTAGTTCTTGGCGAGCAGCAGCGTGGCGATCTTGGAGAGCTTGCGCACCGACGGGCTGTGCGCGTAGGGGATGACGGCGCGCAGCCCGTCCAGCGCGTCGTTCAGGTCGTGCATCCGCCGCCGCTCGCGCGCGTTTATGCTCAACCGCAGCGAGCGCTGCTCCCGGGGCCGCCGCCGCGCGTCCGCCGCGCCCCCGGGCGCCCCCCGCCGCCGCCGCCGCCGCCGCCGCTCGAAGGCGTCGTCCTCGTCGCCGCTCTGCTCGCCGCTGCTCTCGGCCACGGCGGCGGCGGGGGACGCGGGCGCCGCGGAGAGGTCGCCGCCCGGGCCGGGCGCGCCGTAGCCGCGGGCCGCCTCGGGCCCCCGCGCCGCCCCGTAGGCCAGGCCCGCCGTCGCCGCCGCGTAGCCGTGGCTCCGCGCCAGGTACGCGTCCCCCGACAGCGACTTGAGCTCGGCCATGGCCGCGCGGCCGCCGCCCTGCAGCTCCGCGCTCGCGCGTCGGTCCGGCTGTCGGTCGGTCCCCGAGCCTCCGCGCGCCGGGCGTCTCTGGCCGCCGCGGCCACGCCTCCGGGTCGCCGCCGCCTCCTCTTCTCCGCGTCCCCGTCCTTCTCGGCCCCTTCTCTCCCCGCGCCTCTCCTCCCCCACCCCTCGCCGCGCGTGCAGGGCTGGGCCCGGGGGCGGGCTGGAGCTCCCACACGCGCCGGTCGTTTTAAGGTGCGGGGGCGCCCGCTGGGACTTCGCGGCCGTCCAATCAGAAGGGACTTGGTGACCGCCTCTTCTCGGAGCGGGTCTCCAGCGGCGGCGCAGACCGACGGCCTGGCGGGGGCACCGCTGGGATGGAGGGAGCTGGAGGTCTGGGTGCGGAGGGTGGCGTCGGCTTTACCGGCTTTACCTCTCCGGCGGGCTCCTTCTGCCACCGCGGGTGGCCACCACGGAACGCTCGCGCCTCACGCGGGCACCTGCCTGTCACGTCCCGTCTTCCGTTCCTCTGGCCGAAGCCGGAGCGGGGAGCGCGCAGCACAACCCGGACACTGTGCCCCGCTGGCCTGAGCAGGTGCGGCGCGCGCGCCTGGGGTCCTGTGCCGGGGTCTTGGGTGCGCAGCCCCGGGCGGCTGCCCCAGCGGGGCCGGAGCACAGCTGCGCAACCGAGCCTGCAAACCGTAGCGCTCACTCTGGGCGCCAGCCCTGGGGCCTCGGGCGCCGAGACTCCATCCGGGACCTCCCTGGGCCTCCAGTCCCCGCCACCGGGATTCGTGGGTCCTCAGGTGGTTTCCGTGCTCCCTTAAGTCGGAGTGATGGAAGGCTGGGATTGGAGTTTGAGGACAAAACTTCCTGTTTAGGATAAACCTCTTGTTTCAGTTTTCTGGTCTTTCAAGACTAAGGGTTTCTTACCCTTGTCCGAGGGCAGAGAAGGAATCTTCTGGATTTCCACTTGCCAGGCGCGGCCTCCGTGGTGGAGCTGGGGGGGGGGGGGGGGGGGGGGGGGGGGGGGGGGGGGGGGGGG
>CM053610.1:692317-712327 GCA_028646535.1 Procyon lotor | reverse complement strand
CTGGGACTCAGGCCTCCCTCTGAAGCTGTGCGTTCTCAGAGTACAAGAGAAAATGTTCTCTGCCTTTGTCACAGTGTGCTCACAACACTGCTCCCTGACTCGGGAAGGAATGTTCTGGAGTGAGCCCCAAGGGCCTCAAGAGTGCTGGGCAGGGCTGAGAGGGCCTGGTGAGCAGGGAGAACCCAGCCACAGCATCCGCTTCCCAGTGGGGCTGGGAGGGGAGACCTGCTAGCTGAGAGGGTGTGCAGCGGAGCCGGCCTTGAGGGGGACCGCTGGCCACCTTGCACCATGTCCTCAGGCGGGCCGTGCCGCTGCGGTCACTCGGTCTCGCTCTCCGCCCAGTGGGGCTCTGGCCGCTGACACCGGGATGCAGGGCCAGGTGGGGCCGGGCGTGATCTGTCAGCGCAGAAAAGCCCCGCAGGGGTCAGAGTGGCCCGGGGCTGGAGCAGGGGGCGGGTCATCTCCCGGCTCCTCCGAGGGAGGACCCTGGTCACCGCTGGCTGTCAGTGCCTCAGCTCTGGGAGGCTTCGCCCGCTCTGGGCCTCTGTCCTCTCCTGGCCTCCTCCGTGGGCGCCGTGGGTCCCACGTCCCCCACGTCCCCTGCCTACCTGGGTGGCCACACTGGGGCAGTGAGACAGCACTGGCCTAACTCCCTCTGCAAGGACCTGAGTTCCAAATGAGCTCGCATTCTGAGGACCTGGGGCTCAGGACTTCAACAGGTGAGTTTGGGGACACAGTCCCGCATATGAGGGGGAGCCTGCCCTGCGAGGGGGCGGACACAGGTCCCCTCACGCTGGGGTTACCCTGCCACCCCCGCTCTCTAAGGAGCTTCTCATCTGCATTCCCCCCCATGCTCTGTCCCCACTCATTCATAATTCATTCCTTCTGCATACGTCCCCCCATTGCTCATTCATTCATCTTGCACACACCGTTCCCCTGGCTCAGACTGTGTCGGCCCCTTGCAGGGTGTTGAGACTCCGACAGCGGAAGGCCGAGCTCGGCCTGGTGGGCAGGGCCCAGGAAATTTGGGGTCGTCTCCTGCAGAGTGGCTGCTCTTGACCTATCCAGCCCCCAGGGCTGGCCCTCCTGGCCGCTGAGCCTTGTTGGAGGCTGGTGAGGCCAGGAACCCACTGTGTTTCACTTCCAGGCCCACCAGAAAGCCGGGAGAGGGGTCAGCCTTTATCTCCCCCACGGAGGCAGAACCGGCTCAGAATTGGCTGGGCCCAGGACAAAATAAACATCCGGGGCCCTTTGTTCAAAAATGATGACGCAGTCCTTGACAGTGACTGCAGAGCCGAAAGCCGTTCAGCCTTCTGAGCATGAGCACTGAGCAGCGGGTGACCCTGAGGGGCATGACTGCCCAGGCCCCTGCCCGGGAGGCCTGGGTGGGGCATTTTTGCTGGAAGTGACGGTGCCAGGAAGGACCCACAGGCCTGGTCCAGAAGGGGCGCAGAGGAGCTTGTCCCCGAGGGCCTTTGGCAGACCCCCTTCCGCAGACCCCGTGCAGGGGTCTCATCCCAGGTGGGGCTCCGGTTGGAGGGACATTCCCGTCAGGGACGTTGGGGTGTCCTCCCCCTCCCCCCACCCGCGTGGCTCCTCTTGTTGGGAACAGTGTTGCGGAAATAGCTCACCTGCTGTGCTTTGCCACCATTTAGGGGTGCAACGTGTGCACACTGAGTCCGTTTACAGCATGGCGCTGCACCACCGGGCGGCTCCGGACCTTCCATCACCGCGGAAGGGCGGCTCCTCCCGGCCCCAGCCCCCACCGATCCACCTGCCGTCCTGGGTCGGCCGCTTCAGGCCTTTCCCGTAAGAGGAATCCCATAGCCAGACTCCACATTTTCACCCCAAATCAGACAACTGGAGTTAGGCAGGCGAGGATGGTGAATTCCGGGGCCAGCCCCGCCTCTCCGGGACACAGCTTGTTAATATGCTAATTTCTCCCGCAGCTGCCTGGGAAGCTAGCTGACTCCTCTCTTCTGTGTTTTCCCTTTTATGGCAGAGGGTCATCTGTTTTGGGGGAAAAGCCACGTTCCTTTGGTTTTCCTGATCTCGGGATGGGCGGTGGTACGCAGGGGTGCGCACCCGCTTCGCTCTCGAGAGGGGCCAACAAAGAGCCGGGAGGGGCCGCGTTGGGTGGGAGGGAGCTGGCGTTGGTCCGACGCGGGAGAATCGGGTTCTCAACCCGTGAGGGCGCCGGCGGCCTGGGGGGCACACGCACCCACCCTCCGGGGGGCTCTGCCCGCCGCGTGGCCCTAATGTGGCATGAAATTGAAGCGGGAAGCTTCTGGGCAGCGGCCCCTCTGTGCTCCCCCCCCCCGGGGATGGAGTCCTGTGGGGGGTGGTCTTCCCGCCCCCTCCGCTCCGTCCGCCAGCCTGGTCTGGAGCGTGCGGTGTCGCGATGGGGCGCCCCCTTCTCGGGGGCCTCGGACACCTGCAGACGCAGGGGCGCGGCCCGCTGGGCAGTGGGAGTGCAGGTGGGGTCCGCGGGGCTGCCCCCCCCCCCCGCAGACGTGTGATGCGTGAGGTCGGCCCGGGGTTGGGCAGCAGAGAAGACGGGAACCCCCCTTCCCGAGAACGCGCGCTCCCCTAGCCTGCCCGTGTGGCTCCAGGAAGGGGCCGGTTCAGGGAGCCGGGGGCTCCTTCCGCATTGTTTTAAGAGATTTTCTCTTTTGGAGCCAGGGAGTGCGCATGCGTGAGCGTGGGGGGAGGGGAGGCGCGGCGGGAGAGCCGGAGCACCTCCCGCAGACTCCCCGCTGAGCGCCGAGCCCGACGGGGGGCGGGGGGCGGGGGGCGGGGGGGCTCGGCCTCACGACCCGGGGTCGGACGCAAGACCCTCGGCGCCACCCCGGCGCCCCTCTTTCTGCCTCTTGGAGAAGCTTGATTCTCGGACACCGGGAAGTGGTTTGGGAGAAGCGGCGGCCCCACTTACAGACTCGGGAGACGCTGGGCGGGGCCCCAGACGGACACGCCCCCTGGGGCGGCCTCATTCGCTTCCGGCGAGGGCCCCAAACGCTCCCTCCACCCCCCGGCCTTGCCTCTGGTTGTGCAGACCCCGCCCCACGTGAGCCGGCGCGCTCTGCTACCCCCCCGCCCCCGCGGTCCCCGCGGCTGGACCAGCGGCTGCAGGGCAGGGTTAGCGCCCCCCACCCCCCACCCCTGCCCCGTGCGCACCTCGGCTGCGCGCAGCACCCTGAGGGCAGGGACCTGAGCTCTTTGCGGGCGGGGCTGCCCCGGGCTGGGGACGTGGGGCCACGCGGGGCGGGCAAGCCTCCCAGAGAAGCTTCCCCTTGCCCGGGTCTGCGGGGGCCGCTGGCTCGTGTCTCCGCTCCCTCGTTTGAGGTTATTGACTAACAATTCTCTCTTTGGTCCCACAGGGAGCTGGTCGGAGCGGTTTGAGCGCAGAGGCTCGATGAGGAAAAATAAATATTTCATGGTCTGGACCAGTGAGGGAAGAAAATAAATAGCTACATCCTCAATTAAGTGCGGGCTTCCCTCCAAGGAGAGTGCGTCCTGCCTTTGCATGTCCCGTTTTCTTCATCGTTTTAGGCGAAATCGCAAGCTGCCAAGGACACAGCCTGCGAACACGCTGGGCCGAGCCGAACTGCATGGGGAGCCAGCACGAGCTATGGGCCTGGCGGTTTGGGGGCCGCGTGGCAGGGGGAGGGGACGCTGGCCCAGAGTGGGGAGTCCGGGCTGTCTCGTCCCTGATCTGCTGGCGGGTCCTGGGGCCGGGGAAGCCCCAGCCCCGGTGCAGTCTGCGGGCAGTGGGGGCCCGGCTCCCCCGAAGCTGTGGGACGTCCTGTAACGTCTGACCCTAGGGTTGGGGGCCCACCGGCCCGCTGCCACATGTCGGTGTAGGCGCTGCTCAGCCTGGCTGGGCCCGCATGGCCTAACTGCTTGCTGACTGAGTCTCGGGAGCCTGTTTGAGCCCTTCTGGAAGGTTCAGGGGTGGTTACTGCTCTCTGTCCACTTATTAAGACCACCCGTCCTCCACCACCCTGTCCCCCTTGTTCCCCCAAGAGGAGGCCGACGACTCCTTGGACCAGGAGCACGCCGCCAATGTGCCCTGGGCCGGGAAGAAGGTGAGCATCGGGGGGCTGGGTCAGGTGGGGCCCCAGTGCTCTGGGAGGCCAGGGGGCTCCCACAGCAGGCGACCCTTGATCTGGACGTGAGGGTCAGTGAGAGCTAACACACCTTGAAGGAAGGAGGGCACCCCCACTGCAGGGCCCAGAGCCGAGCCTGGGCCCCTCTGGCTCTGCTCAGTGGGGCAGGTGCAGCCCAGGCAGGCCCAGGTTGGGGTGGGTGGGAAGCACCGTTGGAGGGTCCGGGTCTACTTCTGGGGCTGCTGGTCCGGGCAGAGCAGCCTGGAGCACCCAGGACCAGCGTCCTGCCCTTGAGCACAAAGAGGAAGTCCTAGAACCGTGGCCTCCCGAGCCGGCCCAGCAGAGTGTGTGGGGTCTTCCGTCCGTGTTCATGGAGGAGCAGGTCTGCCCTCCCCTGGGGCTGCGGCCTGTGTAAGGAAGGGCTGGCCCTGTGACAGCGGGGCAGGCTGAGGGCAGCAGGCAGGACATGGCAGCCCCTCCCAGCCCCTCTGGTGGCTCCTGGGGTCACCCGCAAGGAGCGGGCAGGGGGCACGCTGGTGTGGAGGAGGGGCCCCGTGCGGTTGTGGTGGGGGCTTCGGGGCTCACGCTGTGACCTGGGGAGGCTCCCGTGCCTGTGCGGCACCGTCTTCAGGGCAAGGAACCGGGAGCGCCCAGCACACACTGCCGTGGGGGGTGAGGAAACGAAACCCCCGTTTCCCTCGGAGGTGCCTGTGGATGTGTCTCCAGAACATTCCTTTGTCCACAGGGTGAGGCTTTCCTGATCAGCCTCTTTCCCTCCACCCTCGTGGAAGAGCCCAGAGCCATCCTTTTGGGATATGGACTTGGGAGGAGATGGGCAGGGAGAGGACTCAGCGGGCCTGGCAGGGACCCCAGTGTCTTCTTGGGGACATTGGGAATTGGTAAGACGATCCAGTCGTTAACCCCCAGAAAGGAGCCCTGTGATGGGACTCTGCTGCTGCGTTTGTGTGCGAGTGCGTGTGTGCACCTCTGTGAGCGTGTGCACCCGTGTGCATGCACGCACGTACGTGTGCGTGGAGTGGCTTCACCTTCCTGCGCTGCGGGCCTCTGGGTGTGGGTGTGCCCGGGCTCTAGGTCCTGAGTCTCGCCCGGTGTGGGGGGACATCCGGTGTTGGGGGGGCCGGGCCAGCCTCATGAGCCGGAAGCTGGGCGGGCACAGGAGCCCCCCTCAGAGGGGCCGCTGGGGCTGACGCTCTGCTGCAGCCCTCTCGGAATTCCCAAACCCTAGCCGTAATCAAACATAAAATGATGTTCGAGCTTGTGCTTCGTACGCAACGTTTGAGGGGCCGATGGAGCAAGTGTGAGCAGAGGAAAAGCCACGTGTGTCTCTTTCTTCTGCGTTGTTCTCTGCATTCACCTGGGGTGTTCAGGAGGCCCCTGGACAGGGCATCCGGGGGTCCGGCGAGACCAGAGCGTCCGTGTCCAGTCGGGAGGGCGGCAGGGGCCTCCTGTCCCTTCCAACCAGAACTTGCAGTGGGTGCAGAGATGAGGCCACGGAGCGGTGCAGACTGTCCCCTGGCTCGTGTCTCTGCGGCTTCCTGGGTCAGCCCCACACCCCGAAGGCGCATCAGCAGAACGCGGTGAGGGGCCGGGAGACCCTGGCTGCTTTCCTGGCTCCTCCTGCGCCGCCCATGGGGGAGGGACTCCAGGAGGGGGACTGTCCATGCATCCGGATCTCCCGCACCGCCCGTGGGAAGGGACTCTGGGGGGGACTGTGCACATGTCAGGAAGTGAGACAGAACCAGGGGGCCCGTGGGGTGTTCCCGCCCGAGGAGGACACAGCCACGGGCCTGTCGGTGCCAGGACGTTTGCCTGTGTGATATGTGGTTCTGCCTGGAATTTAAGGCTCTTACATTTACAGCTGGGATTGGGCAACTCGAGGATAAACAGTAAAATTCACATTAACTTCTTGGAATTTTAACTTTGCTTTTCTCAGAACCGCATTCAATAGCGCATGAGAGCGCCCGCCGGGTGGAGAAGGAGGGCTGCTGGGGGGGGCAGCTTGCCCCCCGCCACGTCCTGGCCCCCACCCTGCACAGGACAGCCCCGCACGAGCTCCCGTAGGCGGGGCCCCCCCCTCCAGCCCCTCCCCAAGCCCTTCCCGCCTGGCCCGAGAGCTCCCACAATGTAGGGGTCTGCGGCAGGGCTCTCCCCGGGGCGGGAGTAACCCCATCCCCCTGGACGCAGCATCACCACCTCCCTTCCAGGCCGGCAGGGCGGGCGGTGGGGGACGGCGCTGTGAGGCTGCGTGCACTCGGGTGTTCTGGGGTGTCCTGGGGGCCGGTCCCTCCTGATGAGAATGAGGAGTTCTGCTCAGATGTGCCCACTGCCCTCTTCTCCAAGGAACCACCCCCCTGAGGAACCCACAGATGGGAGGCCGGGGGCTGCTAGCAACGATGGAGGGGGAGCCTGGGGCCCAGTCGTGGCTGGACAGTGGCCTTGGGCTGGGAAATGGGACAGTGGGCTCAGACCTCGGGTGACGGACGGGCCGGGCCAGGCCCTCGGCCTCAGGCAGGTGGGGTCACAGCCCTGCGTGGGGAGGCTGCAGGCTCACAGAAATGACACGGCCCAGGACACCCTCTCGCCCCCACCCGGGACCACAGACACTGCATCTGTGTAGACTTTTAAAAATTATTTATTATTTTTATTTTTAAAGATTTTATTTATTTATTTGACAGAGAGAGAGAGAGAGAAAGAGGGAACACGAGCAGGGGGAGTGGGAGAGGGAGAAGCAGGCTTCCCGCTGAGCAGGGAGCCCGACGCGGGGCTCGATCCCAGGACCTGGGATCATGACGTGACCTGAAGGCAGAGGCTTAAAGACTAAGCCACCCAGGCGCCCCCATCTTTGTAGACTTAATTGGGGGCCTTGACTCCTGGTCCCTGGGGGCTGGCAGGGGGCTGGGGACCCTGTGGAATTGTCCTGTCTTCAGCAACCTTGGCTGTCCAGTCTCAGGCTGCAGAGATCGGCTACTTAATCAGATATCCAATCAGAAGATGTCACATTATTATTTATGACGGGTTTAATCATCACGGCACAATCATCGCAGGCAGTGGGGTGGAAAGTGCAAATGTAGTTTTTAGATTGTTCGTTTGAATTTGGTCACCGGCAGGAAGAAAGGTGGGACGCTTTCACACCCACAGCCCCGGTGGGAGCAGGGAGGCTGGCCAGGTGACAGTGGTCCTGCAGCTGGGCACTGCGGGCACGGCCGGTCCCCCGCGTGGGCTCGGGGTGTGGACGATGCTCTTTCAGACCCCAAAGGCCGCTGTGCACCGCCTACGACATGCCCGGGTGTGAGTGCTGCAGACTCGGGGGCCAGAGACAAACCTCCAGAGAGAGATCTAAAAACAAGGAGTGTGGGGTGAGGTTAGGTATAAAATACTGGATTTTATGCAAGTCTGTCCGGCATGGTTTTGAGCCTTGTTTAGTTTGAGAGCAGAGCTCCACGGTTAGAGATGAGAGCAAAGAAGCAAAGCACAGAGACGCCGGAGGACGACAGCCCCCCAGCCCCAGACTAAGCGCCCTCAGGGTGACAGACATGGTGTGTCCTCAGCGGGACCCCGGTCACCGCGAGCAGCACTCACCAGCCGCACGTGGCGGCTCACTGGACCCACACCGCCCCCCAGGCCTGGGTGCAGGGACAAGCAGGTGGGATGCAGGGCCGTGCAGCTGGGCGTGTTTCCCTGTCTGGCCTGAGGCTTCGCCCACGGACAAGCGGAAGGTCCAAGCCAGACCCCAGGGCAGTGACCGCCCCAGCCGGGCGGCCGCTCCTCCCGGAGGGTCGTCCCTCTTGCTCATTCTCGTTCACTCTGGACCTGGGAGGGGCCACGCGGGTGTCCTCCCCCGTCTGTCCACACCTCTGTCTTCGTGTTCATGACTTCAAAGGGACCCCAAGTGATGGCGCTTCCCCCAGAGCCCACCTCAGCTGCCTGGGGTCCCTTCACTGCCCTCCGTGGTCAGAGGAGAGAGGAGGACATGGACACAGCGGGAAAGGTCAGGATGGAAGCCATGGTGTGCCCCCTTCCCCCCCACGGCTCTCTGCACCCCAGCCCACAGTAGCCTCTCCTGAGCCGACAGATGAGCCCAGGCTGGTCCCCGAGCAGGAGCCCTGCTGGGCCCCGAGGTCTCCTCGAAGGAGGCACGCTCGTCACTGGAATCAGTGTGACTTGCCCCCAGCCCTCACCTGTTCTCTTGTGTTTAAGGGGGCTCTCGTGGCTTCCGTTGGGGATGGATTTTTTTTTTTTTTAATTTTATTTGTTTATTTTTTTCAGTGTTACAAGATTTATTGTTTTGCACTTGGGGATGGATTAAGAAACCTTGGTCTTCTGAGCTTTCCTGGGGTCTCCTCCTTCTCCTGGGCTTCTCCGGTTCCCCCTCCTCTCTTTCTTCGTGGATTTTCCCAGTGGGAGGGAGGGAGGGAGGAGGGAAGCGAGGAGGGTGGTTGCAGGTTGGGGGTCACTGAGAGATGGGGGCAGTGGCTCCTGCCGGGCCCCACACGGCACACCCAGGGCCTGTGTTATCCTCGGCTCTCGGTGGCTTGTGAGCCTGGTGTCTGACCGCTCAGGTGAGCTCTCGGCTTGCCTTTGGGGAGCTGGCTTCTGGGGCTGCCCAGCGGGGCTGCCAGCGGGGGCTCGTCAGCCCTGGGCCTCAGGGACCTTCCTCGCTGAACTCTCCGTATGTGCCGGGGGTGGTGCGGGGAGGAGAGGACACTTCCTTGCGTCTAGTGAATAACGGGGCGGCCTCCCACACCCCGAGGGCAGGGGCAGAGGCAGCCACGGCCGGGATCTGGGGCAGGTCCCTGCTCATGGACGGCTGAGAGACTTGCCGGCCGGACGCCCAGCACTGACTTCCTGTGGCGGGGGCCCCCCACTTGCTGTGGGAGCCCGGGGACCCCCTGGCCCCCGGAATAAGGGCGAGTCGTCCTGATTTAGAGTCAGCTCCTGCCTCTCGAGCCCTGCTCAGCGCCCACGCCCGCGCCCAGAGGCAGGTTTGGGAAGAGCGCCCGAAGGCACCTGGCCGGGCTCTCGGCGCTGTCCGTGGTGCTGGCGGCAGCTCGGTAGGTAGGGCGCACCTGTCACCGCCCCGACAGGAGCTGCGGGCTCCGGGCTCCCCGTGCGACGGCAGGACACAGCTCAGGTAAAGATGCACACATCCGAGCCGGCAGCCCCCACTCAAAGCAAACCTCCCAGGGCAGCCCCCACACCCCACAGGCGATGCCGCAGTGAGTGTATATGTCGACAGGCATCTAGAAATGAAAGGGAGACTGTCAAGCTCCAAGCCGCTCGGCCTCTTCTTGCTGACATCCAGCCCGGACAGGGAATTCACCTGCAGAGAAATGAGGCCACAGACGGTGCACATGCTCTATAAATATTGCTTCCTTGAACACTCAGGTCCTAAATGTTTGTGCCACATTAACCTAGAAACCGAGCACCTCCTCGAACAGCCCTGGAGTCCAGAACCATTGTCACACACGTCTTTGACTTGGAGCTCAGAGCCCTTGCATTTTTGGGGGGACAAGAGGATGAGGAGCAGGGATAAGAACCAGATCTGAGGGGAAGGTGTCTCCCAACCAAGCTGCTCTTGGAGTCTGCTGAGCTCTCAGTCACTGTGGGACCAATGCACTGGCTTTGCCCACGGACAGATCTGCGGAGGCCTGTCCTCCCTAAACACCAGCAATCCCACTGCTCCCCAGGAGCAGAGTCCCGCTCTGCCCTTTCCCACTGGGCATATAGACACGGCCAGGCCCCATCCCCAGACAAGAGCCCAGGCTGATGGGCGATTCCAGGGACGCTCGACCCAGAGGGAAGGGCAGCAGGTCAGGACCGGGGATGCCGGGACAAGGCATCTTGTGGGGCAGGCTCTTTGGTGCGGCAGGGCTCTCCCTCTGGCATTTTCCAGCAGGCAGTGCCGACTGGGCATGTTGCGGAGAGGGAAGCTGTTTGCTAGCTTGTCGTCTTAAAGCTAATTATTTAATTACCCTAATTTAAACTTTTACCAAATTTAGCATCAAAACATAAAAATCTGTGATTGCGGTGTCAGAAAGTAATAATATAATTAACTTATTTAGGGGTAACATATTAGCTCTGTTGATTGCAAAGGTCCTGGAGAGGAGCCGTGCTCGAGATGTGTGGGCACGTGAAGGGTTCTCTGGGCAAGGGCTCGTGTGCGGTGCCTCCTCTGAAAGCAGACCAGGGAGCAGGCAGGAAACAGGAAAAGGTGGACGTGATGGTCAGTGAGGTCAGCTGGGTCATGGGGCCTGGCTTTGCCAGGACCCCTTGAGAAGCCATGGATCAGCTTCCAGAACTCTCTGCCCGGGGTGCTTACCCATGGGCTCCACCACCCCTAACTGAGAGGGACCCGCACCAAAGAGGGCAGCCCCCTGAAACTGGAGGAAAATGACACGTGTGGGCTGCCCTTGGGGTGCAGGAATTAGTCTGAAGCGACAGGAATCCTGCAGGCCTGGCCTCCCGCTGGCGGCTACACTCAGGGGATGCACGTGGGCACCGGTGACCTGACTCCGGCCCCTGGCAGACAAGAGTCTGGGGAGCAGACACATGGGTGGGGGCAGGGATCACGAGGGTGCCCGTCCCACGGGGATCCCCACTCACAGGGGATCCCAGGCTCCGGCGCCTCCGTGGCCGTCATGAAACCTGAGTGGTCGTTGGTGGGACCGGAGTCCTCCGGGCTTTGGATGCCTTTGCACATGGTGGGCGTGACCTTCGAGCGGAGGCTCCCCACTTGCCCGGGCTGCGAGGTGGGCTGACGGCCAGTGCTGTCCTCGGCACGGCCCTCCTGGCCCGGTGGTGTTCCCTAGCCCGGCGACTGGAGCATGGGGCCCACGTTCCCACCCGCCCACCGGGTCTCTGTGCCAGGCAAGCCATACCAACTGGAGAGTAGGTGTCCTCAAGGACACGCCAGGTGCCTGGGCTGGTAGGAGCAGGCCCGGGGTCAAGGAGCTGGGGCAGGTCCCGTCCTCACCTCTCCAGGGTGTCCGTCCAGTCCGTCCAGACACTGACCCTCCGCCCCTGTACCCACGCTTGTGCCCCAACCAGGAGCATCCTTGCCAGTGAGGCAAATCCGCAGTGACCTTGAGCTCCCCCCACAGCAGACACTGCCGGACGCTCTCCCAGATCCCTGCGCCAGGCCCCCAAGTCCTGCTGCAGCCCCACCTTGGGGCCCAGGTGCTGCCGGCAGGACATCCGCCAGCACGGCTGCCTTCCTGTGCCCGGACCCCAGGAGCCGAGGCTGCAGGCGGAGGCCCGGTCTCTGTCGGCCCTCACGCCCACACGGGGACACGCCGGCGGTATTTGAAGCGACTTTCGCGGCCGGGGCCTCATGCACGTAGAGGTTCTGGGAACAGGTTCTGGGAACAGCCAGGGTCTCCGATGGGCCTCGTCTTTCACGCAGCTGCCGCTCGGCCCGCGAAACGAGCAGGAGGCAAAGGCCAGGTGGGACTGGGAGGCACGGCAGCGAAGAGACACTCGCGTCCCTTGAGCGTTGGGGAAATGAGGACATTTGGTGCCAGACTGCCTGCCTGATTAGATTTCCATCAACTCTGGGGGACCTGCTGAGGCAGCAGCTCATCCGACGCCGCCTCGGCCGCACTCCGAGCCGGCTCTGCAGAGACGGGGCCGCAGGGCCGACCCTGCCGCGGGCTCCGGGTGCTGGGCCCCGCCCGCCCACCTGTCCCCTCGAGCCACTCCGCTCCCGGCCCCGGCTCTGTCCTGCATCCCCCTGGGGCAGGGGGAGGCCGACGGGCCTTCAGGATGCAGGCAGGGTGATTCTGAGGGACAACTTGCTCTCACAACTCAAGATAATAATACGCTGCTTGGAAAGCTGCTCAGCTGAGGAAATTGGGTGTTATGTCTTCCAAATAAAGGCTTTAATTGCCCCAAATGGATGACTGTGAAGAGGAATCTGGCAGGAAAGGCAGCTCCTCTCCACCCTCTGGTCCCTGCAGGTGGCGAGGCCTGCTCGCACTGCATGCCACAGGCTGGCTCCCCGGTGGTCCTCAGCCCGGGACACAGGCTCCCAGGGCAGCTCTCCTGGGCTCGTGAGCGCCCGCGTCCCCAGAGGGGCCCGGGGTGGGAAGACAGACCCGGACAAGGAGGGTTGGGGGCTGCCTTGCGGTGGGGGGCTTTGCACCCCATCTCAGATCACCATTGCTGCCTGAAGCCCAGGGGTGCTCTCCATGAGCGTCTGGGCTGGTGCCCCCAGCCAGAGCCACCCCGGTGGCCGGCAGCACCCCAACATGGCGGTCCCTGCCCCCCCTGCAAGGTCCTCACCACCCTGGCAAGCATGGACTTGCCACCCAGAAGCGGCAGGCGACGGGGGTGCTTTGCCGGCCCCCCAAGTGCCAGTCCCCTGCTTCTCCAGCCACACCTCCCACCCCCACCTGCCCCTAGGGGGACCCCCGCCCACTCGCACCTGCTCCACTTGCTCACAGGGTCACTTCTGGGACGAGCACCCCCTTGGCCTTGACGGCCTGTCCTTCCCCAAGTGGCCATAGTCCCGCCCTAGTCTGCCTTCCCCGCTGCGGCGCTGCGGCCCCCACATCCTCCCGCCGGAGCAGCGTCAAGTCCCGCAGAGTTGTATAAAAATGCTCTTTTTTAGGAATCAGCCGTGTTTTGGATTCTTTAGAGAAACCCACTGTTGAAAGGGATTCTCTGGTGGGCCCTCTGATGCTGGGACCCGCTCCCTATCTGCTGAGAAGAGGTGTGGCCGGCACGGGCTCCGCCCCAGCACCCGCCCGGCTCCGCTCCCGCCGGTCCGCCGGGCCAGCCCAGAGGGGGCGGAGCCTGCCGCGGCCCCTCCCCAGGCTCCACCCCCAAGCCGACCCGCTCGGCCCGCCTCCCTCCCCACTGCATCCCTGCAAAGTGAAGGGGGATCTATTTTGTTTGTAAAAAGCTGATTATCATAGATAAATGTATCTAATTAGTCTCATTTGCTGACACACAAGCCTTTAATTGCGAGTTGAATAATTAGACATATCTGCATATGCAAATGAACACGGTTAGACCCTCTGTCAGCCTTCAACATGATTCCTCCAGAGACAAACAATCCTCTCTACTTCAGGACAGAATATGATATATCAATTTGCACAGACAGATAACTTTATTTGGAATCAGCGACTCCGGTTTGTTTACAGAAGGGAAGAGCCAGAGAACCCGGAGGCATCTCCCGTTGGAGAATCACCCAGGACCCCAGCCTCTCACTGGGTGGCACCCGTGGTCAGGGCTTCCTCGCTCCTCCCGATGCTCACCCCTCGCCGGGTGGTAGGGCAGGTAGGACAGCCAGCGGGCCCCCCGGGCTGTGGCCTGGCCCAGTGCATGCCGGGTGGGCCGGGGGTGGCACCCCGAGCTGCATACCAATGGGGCCGCTGGGTCTGGGGTCCCGGCTTCCAACCAACTCTCACCTGGGCCGGCTCAGTGGCTGCCCTGCTGGTCGGTGTGTGCACAGCAGCCTCAGGGAAAGGCCGGTGTGCCTGGTGGGGCCTGAGGCCCTGGGGTCCCTGCTCAGGTCAGGCCTACCCAGCCTCTGCATTGGGCTGAGCTCCCTGATTCCCTCCCGTAACCCGGCAGGGGAGCCCAGTGACCACCCCCAGTGACCGCCCCGGGCATCCTGAGGTCTGTCTGGATGGGTCTGTCTGTCCGGCATGCCCTGTGAGGACATTAGGGGCCCTGGCTGCCAGGAAGAGGGAGAGTAGCCCCTGCTGGCGACACCCCAGGCAGAACGGGGCTCCTGGTGCTCAGGGTGCCAGGGCCCTGGGGTGGGGCCCCCCAGGACAGCGGGGGCCTAGCCCCCTCCCCAGGCCTGCCTGGTCACATGGGTTTGGCTGGGAGGCAGAGCACGAGGAATTTGGCTCCCTGCAAGGAGGAAGCACTTTCCCTGCTTTCCAGAAGGACTCAGCCCCTCCACCCCCACCCTCCCGTTGCCACGGCAACTGGCTGGTGCCACCGGCTGGAACTGACACGGCGGGTTCTCCTGCGGTCCCTCCCTCTGCCTCCAGGGCCAGAGTGTGGTGCGCGGTACGGCCGGCAGGGGGCAGTGGCAGGCGGCCGCTGGGTGGGGCGGGGGCAGGGGGACCTCCCTGGGAGCAGGCCCTACATTTCCAGCTCTTGGGGTCTCCACAGACCCCCCTAAGCCCAGAGGCCAGCGCCCTGCAGAGAGTGGCATGGGAGTGACAGCTATTAGCCCTTCCGTGTACCCTGACGGCCCACGTGGCCCTCGGCCCGCGGGACATTTGTCTCTGGCAGAGTTGGAAGACCAGAGTCTGTGGGCCATTCCCAGCCCTGGGCAGGGGTCCTGCTTCGCGCCCCCCCCCCCAACTGAGACCCAGCCCGGTGTGGCCCCGGCTCCTACTCATGCTCACAGGGGACACAAGGAGTCTGGCTTCTGGCCTGTGCGTCTGGGCTGGACTCAGCCCTGCCACGGGGTGGGGACGGCGGATCTGACATCCCGCCAGCAGGGAAGACAGAATGTCCCTGCCGCCTTCTTCCCAGCGCCAGGGACTCATCGGAGAAGAGACCAGACACCGCAGGAAGGAAGGAGGGGACGTCAGTGGTGCGCAGGGGACCCAGTCTCTGCGGGGCGAGTGTGGGGCTGAGGAGGCCTCCAGCTGTGGCTGCGGGGAGGCTTCGGGAGGAAGTGCTCCTAAAGCTTTGCTCAGACTTGCAAACCTGGCTGACGCCCAGGGTTTGAGGGGACGAGGATTCAGAGGGTGCCCCCAAACCTGCTTCAGAAGGAGGGGCTGTGCCAGAGGAGAGAGGGTCTGCCGCCCAGAGGGGGTGTCCGACCACGACCTGCCCCGTGTGTGCTCGAGTGTGCTCACACATGTGCACGGCTGTGCGTGCGCGTGCACAAGCCCATGAATGTGCACACATGACGCCCAGCTGTGTGCTGTCTGGGGCACGCTCTGCACAGGGGCCGCTGGCATGGGAGTGTGCACACACATAGCTCTGTTCTGTCGGTGCACATGTGCGTGCGCACACACAGACGTGCACAGACTGTCTGGGCCTGGGGTCTCCTCTCCTCAGTATGGACCCCCTGGGAGCCGAGCAGCCACACTGGGTCATTGTGGCGGCTGGTGGCCCCTCCTCAGGGGGCCCCAGAGCGCAGCCCCCCGCTGACCTGTTCCCGCGGTGGAGCACGGGGATGGGTCAGCGGAGGCCGCACTGGCTGCTGGCCCCAGGCCCTGCTTCTCTCTGGCGCGGAGCTGGCCTTCCCCTCGGGGAGGCTGGAGGGGGACCAGCAGCAGCTGGCACAGGTGGGCTGGGGGCCAGGGAAGGGCCACATGGGAGGGCAGCTCGTGTCCTCGGAGGACGAGCCGAGCCTGATCCGCAGGCAGGCGGGCGCACATGCAGGCACACATGCGGGCACACACGCGGGCACACACACGGGCACACACGCCCCTGGAGCCTCCTAGTCCTGGTCCTTCTCCCCTCACTGGGGCCCTGGCCCTAAGCAGCGTCGATGCCCGGGTGTCCCATCCTGACCTGGTTTTCAGGGGGGTCGGCTGCCAGGCTGCTGTGGGCAGAGCCTCCCAACGTCCTTGACTCGATGGTGGCGCGGCGGCCGGGAGCGCTCGAGGGCGATGGCAGTCACTGGGGCTGTGCTCCTTCTCACCTTCAGCCCCATCCTGCGCAAGGCACGTGGTCTGCTGCCTCCTCCGCCGGCTCTGGGCAAGGTTTCGGCTCAGACTCAGGGGACCTGACTTGGATGCCGCTGCTGTGCCCGTAGCACCCCGGGGGTGGGGACTGAGCCCCCAGGCACCTGCTCAAGGTGGCTAGTTGGCTCCAGCTAGCCCAAGAATTGGGTGTCCGGCATGGGCCAGGGTCCCACGAGGGACGTGGACCCTCTGTGTCAGAGCAAATGCAGTTGGGCAGAGATGGGGCCGGTGTCCCCCTGGGGGGGGGGTCACGCATGCGGAGGGAGGGTCTCAGGCCTCGAGGAAGCCGCCGCCCTTCTGCAGGAGGGCCGCTGAGTCTGTGGCAGCCAGCCTCGGCACGAGCAGCCCCGCGAGGGTCAGAGGTCCCTGCGGCCACGCGCTGGGTGGTGGGGCTGGGGTACCCCCTCGGCTGATGTGTCTGCCTCGCCCGGGCGGTTTCCTACAAGGACGCAGACGTCCTGAGCCACGTGTTCCCCCATCGCCGTGGGGTCCGGGGATCCGGCCGCCCACTCAACAGAGCGCTATTCTGCGCATGGAAACTCCTCCCCTGGGCCCACAGGCCCTGTTCGGGCATCGTTAACAGCAATTATGAGAACTGGTTTAACCCCTACTCTCACGTGGTTTCCTCCAGCGTGGAACGTGGGGCCTTTCCCGTCGGGATCTGTCGGGAAATGGTCTCAGGATCAGATCGGGTTCTTTAACAGCTGAACCCAGAGCTTTCCTCGCTGCTCTGTGTGTTTGGCGTCCACCCTGACGAAGCAGGGCCAGACTCATCAGGGAGGCACAGAAATCCGTGAGAGTTAAAACAGGCCTCTAGAAAGAACATTTCAGGGTGCGCGACACAGCTGATTCTGTGGGAAGATGATCCGCACGCAGGACTCCGGGCCCATTTGAGCTCCCAGGCATCAAGGACACGTCCAGGCAGGGACGGCCCCTCCCGCTGTGGCTTGGCAGGACCCGGGGCCGGGCGGAGGAGGCAAGCGGCTTCGCATCCTGACCCCGCCTGGTCTCTCTTTCTCCCACAGGAGGGCTCTTCCCACCCCCTGCAGGCACGGCCGCCCACGCCCGCCCCGCCTCACCGCTGCAGGAGCCACTGCGTCTGCAGGGCTGGCCCGGGCCGGCCGCTTCCGCCCACACACTCGGCTCAGCCTCTGGGAGGCGACACTGCCTGGCCTCTGCCCGGCCCGTGGGCCCCGCGGGGTCCGGGGGCCCGCCTGGGTCTCCCCGTCGGCCGGGGTCAGCGGAGGGGGCGCTGGCTCCGAGACGGCAAGTCTGTAGAGCTCCTGCCGAGGCATCAAGTCTTTTCCAAACTGTCAGAACTGAAATAATTTTGGAAGCTATTGTTTATCGTGGGCTCTGTTTTTCCTGGTTGGTAAAAGTCCCAAACGGTCGTCGTCATCGGAGGAGGGTGCTAACGGGACACCACCCATGGGGAGGCGGCCGGGGAGCCGGGCGGATGGAGGGTGTTGGGCCGAACCCCGGGCCGCACGTCCTCGAGGCTCGCGGGCAAAGGCGGTGGCCTCTCCCCTCCCCGCAGCCCCTGCAACCTGTCCGCACGGCCTCGCGTGTTGTCCTTGGGCCTGGGGAGGAGCGAGGCTTGCAAACCCGCTGGGCTCCTGGGAGGCAGACGCCGGCTGTCGTGCCGGCCCGCATGGCCACGTGCCGAGGGCTTTGTGTCCCGTGGGCACGTGGGGTGCAGGCCCAGCTGCCGCTCCTCGGGAGGAAGCCCGTCCTCCTCGGGCCCTTCCTGCAGGACGTGTGTGGCGGCTTCCCGGCTCCCGGTCCTCCACCTCCGAGGGCTTCTCTCCCTGGCTGGGGTTTTGTGTGTCCCTGGGGTCAGCGGGGGGGTGGGCTCCCCCAGACCTCGGGCCGCCCTGCTGACGGGCACGTGCCCCACTGTGGGGCTGCATTCTCCGCATCCCGGTGACAGAGGCCTGAGACGAGTTCACCTGCCCCTTCCCTCCCTCTCCCGGTGAATTGTTGCTCACCAGGCTGGGGAGGGGCAGAGCCCCAGGGGGAAGGGGAGGAGGCCATCCCTCACGTGCGCCTCCTCCTTCCCAGAGGTGGCCGGTTGGGCAGCCTCTGGACACAGCCTGTGTTGGACCTCAGACCTCGGGGGCCCTGGAGCACGAATCTGCCCTGGGCACTGGTTTTCTCTCGCTGCTGAGTGTCTTGGTTCCCCGGGAAAGGGATGACAGCCCAGACCCTGCCGGGGCCCAGGAACCCCCATCCCCGAAGCTGTCCCCGCCTCTTGGTCACAGCCACGGGCAGAAACTGCCCTCTGGGGGACGGCACGTGATGAGCCACACGGGCCACGGAGCGCTGTGGCACGAGGGCGGGGGTGGGGTGGGGAGGGCGGACCGGCCGCGCCCAGATCAGCTCTGTTACCCTAACTGAAAGGAAGCCTGCTCCAGCCTCAAGGACGTTCGCGATGAAATGCCTGTTCTCGGGTCGGATAATGCTAAACGCTCTTCGAATACAGCCTCACACTCGACACGCTCTCTGCTCTCAACGTCACAGAACTGACTCTCCAGCTCATCTGCCTGGTAGCGCCCAGGCGGAGGCCTTTCTATTTTGGTGCACATGGAAGCTTCCTTTGCTCTGCTTTTGGGTCATCAGGGCCCTAGATGTCCACTGGGTGCAGGACGGCTTTGACCCGATGGTGCTATGACCTTGTGGGCAAAGCAGGACCGAGAAGTATGGGATTTAGGGTTTCCTGAGTTTGTTTAAGATGTAAATGAACGGCGCATTGGCTTTCTCCGTCCTGGAAGGGCCTGCAGAGCTGGGGGGGCGGGGGTTAAGGCCACGCGGAGGCCGTAGGAAGACGCTGTCTCCTCGTGCTTAGAGGGGGCAGCCTTGTCCACTTGCCGGAGCCCCACCTCCCTGTCACACAGTCCCCGAGCAAGAGGATATGCTGTGCTGGTCCCAGGGGCACACCTGCCGGCACCAGCATGCTCGTCCGGGGTCAGCGAGGCTGGCCCGGGCCAGTACACCCAGGACTCCTGTGTGACGCTGTCACGCACACAAGGGACAGTTACCTGCCCGGCAGCGAGGTCTCACGCTGCACTCCGAGGGTGTGTCGGGAGCAGAGGGGCCGTGGGAGGCCGGGGCAGAGACCCCTCCCCTTCCTGTGGCACTGGGGAGGGAGGCACACTCAGGGAATGACCACTGGTGGCTGACAGTGATGGGGCGAGGGACACCTGGGGCGGCTGGGGGAGGGCTGCCGCTCGGGGCAGGAGGCAGCAAGGCCCCGGCGCAGGGACAGTGGCCCCAGATGAGACGGCAGGGCACCCTGGCTGTCCGGCCACTGCCTGCTCCCGGCCCTGAGCGCCAGCCCAGAGAGACCCTGAGCCTGGTGGAGGGGACAGACCCACACGCACTCCTGTGCCGGGTGCTGCCCTGACATCCACTCCTTCACTCACTCATCCCTTGAACAGACCGGCCTGACTCTTCAGGTGGGCGGGAGGGCGGAGAGGGGCCCCACCAGCCTCTGGCGAACGGGAGCTGCTGGCTGGGGGCCGCGTGTGCGGCGGTGCGTGCGTAGCCAGTGGCTGAGGGGCAGAGGCAGATGGAGCACCAGCCGGTTCCTGGTCTTCCTCCCCCCTCCCGGCCTGCTTGCGTCCTCACTCGGCCCTGCACCCCAGCCCCACCCCATGCGGAGGGAAGGGCGGTCCAGCATCAACCCCAGAGACACAGAGAAGGGGCGCGCCCCGAGACAGCCCAGCCCCCCTCTTCCCTGCAGCTCTCCTGCCCCGTCCTGGGCCGATGCGAGTGGGCGGCCATGACCAGGACGGGAGGCACGCGCTCCGGGATCTGGGACCTGCTTCTTGCCCACTGAAACCACCTGCTTTCCTGAAACTCAGACACACCTAGGCCTCCTGGGGAGGGCAGCGCGGGAGGAACAGCGGCGTGGAAGCTTCCCACAGAAGCAGCAGGCTGGGGGCCGGTGCAGCTGGGGTGTTAGGAGCCTTAGCTCTTCCCCGGCCCCCCGCCCGCCCCGCCGCCAAGGGATCTGCATGCCTCTTCCCTCCTGGGAAGTCATTAAGGGATTTTCCGGGCAAGAGTGAGTGTTTCAGAGGCCTGGAAGTAAGAAGCACACCCTGCAGTGGGAGAAGTTGGGCCCTGACCACAGAAGGTTTGTCCCCGACGGCTGGCAACACCTGTGGGAGGGGGGAGGGGGCAGGACAGCTCACAGTGGGCACAGGTGTGTGTACGACACC
>CM053610.1:676220-691817 GCA_028646535.1 Procyon lotor | reverse complement strand
CCCCGTCCCTCCCCTCCCCCAAGGAGACCCCCAGCCCCTTGCTGGGTGGGCTAGCCTGCACCCTTCTCCTCACCAAGCTGATACTTTCCGGGCAGCTTCCTCATTGTTTTGGATGGAACTTTGTTCCCTCCCATGACACTGTGGTCTCGAATCTTATTCTGTCTTCAGCCCAGGTGGACGGAGGAGTCGCCAAGACTGGACAGAGGGGTGGATGTTACCTCTGTGCACAGACCTGGCTGTCTGAGGGACAGAGACATTGCTGAAGGGCCCCGCAGAGGGAGCGGGACAGGATGGCTGCCAGGGTGCCCTCCCTGGGCTGCTGGACCCCATCCCACTTCAGGCTGCTGTGCCCGGTAGGGTGAGGCCAAGGACCCCCACGTTGAGAAGGCAGTCAGAGGGAGGGGGGCAGGGGCCCTCCACGGTTGTCTCCGCGGGGAGAAGCCCCCCTTCTCCTGATCCAGGGACCCCCCTCCAATGTCTGCATCTACTGGAGGGGTCTGCACACGGCCCCTGCCCAGAGCCAGAGGGTCACCAGACACAGGGAGAGACGGAGAAGCGGTCGGCTGGGCCCCGCCCCCAGTGAGGAGAGGGGCCCTGGGACCTTGGCCGCTCCCCAGGACAGGCCTGCGTGGCCCCCAACAGCCGGCAGCAGAGGGAGGCGCCCACGCTCCTGCCTCCCCCTGGGGCCGTGTGCTCACACTCTGCAAGCAGCACGTTGCACAGGACTCAATGTTAATTCCAACACACTTTGTTAAAAATAGATTGGCTCTCACCAAGAGCAGGGCCGCAGGAAGGGGCTTTAAACGGCTCATCTTTGGAATATTAATAGCATGGAAAATGTTATTAGAATAATTTTTCATCATGAATAATAAATTAATAGAATAATTTGGTAGTGCCACGTGACACCTGGGTAAGGGTGGGCTTTGTTTGAGCGGAGTGGGGAAGGGGATTTGTGGCGTGGGCAGCACAGAGCTCCTGGGGCCGAGAGGGGCACAGGCGTTAACGGGCAAGGGGTCTGCAGGGACAGAGGACTCCGAAACACATCTAGGGTGGTGGACAGGGCTGGGGACCAAATCCCTAGGTTTTAGGATGAACAGATGATGCCTAGATTTGAGACCAGCCCTGATCAGCTCTTTATTTCCCTAAGAAAAGCTGAAAAGTGTTTTGTGTCCCAGTGAGACACCATGTTGGTGTGGAGCTGACCTTGGAGGTGCGGGTGTGGGCTTGGCCTTGAAGGTGGAGGGCCCACCTGCACGTGGAGTATCCAGCAGGTTCTTGTTAGCCTCTTAGCGCTGAGGCCTGAGCGAGGATAGCGGGACCCCTGGGGGGGTTTGGGGGTGTGTGCCCTAGCAGGGGCTTGCCAGAAAGTTGGCTCCCACCCAGGGTGTAGCTCTGTGCTGAGCCGTCCTTGGGGGCCGCCCTGGAGATCACAGGGAGAGCTTGGGCCCGCAGGTCTGTGAAGGTCTCGGCTGAGCAGGACCCGCTGAGTGAGCAGCAAGCAGGTGTGGCTCCCACAGGGGGTGTGGGTGGAGGACGAGGATGTAACCCTTGTCCACGGTCTCCACGCATGTCCCCCCCACTGATGTCCCCAATTTGGGCCAGCCAGGGTGTCTCTGGGTGGATGTAGACAGTTTCTGTGGCACACGCAAGTGTACCTAGTATGTGCATGCGTGTGTGTGCGATGTGCATGGACATGCGTGTATATGTGTCTCTGTGTGTGTGCATGCGTGTGTGTGCATGTCAGTGTGTGCGTGTGTGTGCATGCATGTGTGTGCATGTCAGTGTGTGCATGTCAGTGTGTGCGTGTGTGTGCGCATGCATGTGCATGCGTGTATATGTGTCTCTGTGTGTGTGCATGTGTGTGCATGTCAGTGTGTGCGTGTGTGTGCACATGCATGTGTGTGCATGTTAGTGTGTGCGTGTGTGGGCGCATGCATGTGTGTGCGTGCACACGTGTGTCAGGGTGGCAGCTCCTGGTGCCCAGACCTCAGCCTCAGCTAGGACGGCCGCTGGGGAGAGGGGCTCCTTGCAGAGCATCTTTGTGCGAGCCCCGACTTCCACGCGCATCTGTGAGCCACATAATCGCCCTGCGAAGAGCGCCTGTGCCCGGCCCGTGCATTATGCTCTCTCTCTCTTTTCTATAGTGTCTTACCCTGCAACTGACAATTAATGTTCGAAAGAACATGAAATGGAGGAGAAATTACAGCAATTTATCAACTGAAATTATAGGTGTAGACACATGTCAGCAGTGGAAACAGTTTCTATCAAAATTAAAGTATTTAGAGATTTTCCTCAAATTTCAAATTATGCAAATCCCATTTGCCGGGTTGCTGCGGCTCCGTGGTTTTAATTGCAGGATTATCCAGCAGCAGCACGCGGCGCAGTCCGGATGCAGGGGCCCCCCTCCCGGCCCCCCCCGGCCGCTCCCTCAGCTGCCGTGTCGGTCGTGGGGCGCACGACCACCTCCTCGCACCGGGGCCGTGCCCGTCAGGGGTGGCTTTGGGCATAGCAGACCCTGGCTGTGAGCCTGGCCCAGCCAGGAGCCCCCGGGCCCACGTAGAAGTGCGGGTTCTCAGGCAGGAGGTCGGATTCTGCGTTTCTAACAGGCGCCCCGGTGTAGCAGGAGCTCCGGGGAACGGGCCTCAGGCCGGGGCCTTTCCCTGTCCAGGACCCACCTGAGCCGGGCACGGCTCCGCACAGCACAGGCTGCTGCCCCCCGTGGAGGGGAGGGGCTGGCACTGACCTTGGCCCTGAGTCCTGCTGTCACGTTACTCCTACCTGGGCCAAGCCCTGCCGTTTGGCCTCTGGTCATTAACTCCGGGAGGCAGACCCGGCTCAGAGCTCTGTCCCCATGCCATGGGCACTGTCACTTAATGTCAAAGTAATTGATGTTGAATTGGGTACCGAGGCCCCCTGTGACATGCCCAATGAATTCACCGTGATTAATGGTATTCTAAGCCCAGGGCAGCGGCCAGTCAGAGCTGCCGCTCCTGGGGAAGGTTAAGCAGACCAGGGACGCCTGCAGAAGCAGGTGGGGGTGGAGAGCAGGGTCTTGGCTGGGCCCCAGCCCCAGCCTCTCAGCCCCTAACCCCAGACCATGCGATGAGGCTGTGTTCCCGCTGCGCCCCAGCAGGGAGTTGGGGAGCAGGTTTCCTGGAAGCGGGAGGAAGCCCAGGGGCTTCGCAGGCAGGTCTGGGGGCCTGGCCCCCTACTGCACCCAAGTCTTGGCTCTGAGCATCTTCCTGCCGCCCCCACGCCCTCTAGGACATGATTCTAAGCCCTGGGGTGAGGGGGACAGGGGGTCTGGGAGAAAGGAGCTGATTGGGGTCACGTGCTCTTGCTGCCCCCCCGTGTTCCCATGCGACGGCACCTGCCCTAGGCTTTGCTCCCCTCCACCTTTCTGGAAGGCCCGCCGCACAGGTGGGGCTGCACACACTCAAGCGTGGAGGGCCAGGGCCGGACCCCTGGGGCAGCTGAGGGAGGGGCAGCTGCAGGGAGCCGGCGCCGGGACCTCAGGGTGGCCCCGAGCCCCGTCTGCTGCTTCCTTGCTCTGGGCTTGGGGCCGGCGCCCCGCGGTGGACCCGCACATCTCCGGTCAGGAGGAGGGCGGGGCTGCGTTTCCCTGGGAGCCGTTCTCCCCGCGGCTAGACCCCTCCTGTCCGGGGGTGCAGACGGGGCTGGAGGGTGAGTACCCGAGGTCAAGGCCGATGCCTGACGGAGCCTTTGGGGGGCGGGGGTGGAGAAGTGAGGGGCAGGGAGCGAGGAGCCCCCGGCACCGGGGGAGGGGTGGGCGTGGAAACTCTGGAGAACCCTGCGTGCTTGCCTCGTTCCTGGTCTGAGAGGGGAGCCCCTGTGCTCACCGTCCTTGGTCTTGCGCCCAAGCTCTTCACCAACATGGGGAACTTCCCGTTCCTGCCTCGCCGAGAGTTTTTATCATGAACATATGTGCGATTCAAATGCTTTTTCTTTACCGACCGATATTATCATAGGGTTATTTTTCCTTCGGGCTGTATATTGACTGATTTTCAAACATTAGAGCAGCTTTGCACGTTTGGACTAAATCACACGTGGTCGTGGCGTGCGGTTCCTCCTACGCGTTGCTGGAGTCACCTGAGTGATATTTTCCTAATGATTTTTGTATCCAAGTTATTGAGAGCTATTGATTTGTAATTTTCTTTTGTTTTGTTAGGTATTGTCTTTGTCTGGTTTTCATATCAGAGGAACATTGGCTCATAAAATATTTCTTTCTCTTCTGTTTTCTTTTTTTTTTAAAGATTTTATTTATTTATTTGACAGAGAGAGAGATCACAAGTAGGCAGAGAGACAGGCAGAGAGAGAGGGGGAAGCAGGCTCCCCGCCGAGCAGAGAGCCCGATGTGGGGCTCGATCCCAGGACCCTGAGATCATGACCTGAGCAGAAGGCAGAGGCTTCGACCCACTGACCCACCCAGGCGCCCCTCTCTTCTGTTTTCTGAAAGAAATTGTGTTAAATTGGTGTTCATGCTCTTTAAGTTTTTGGTAGAATTTTCTAGTGAAAATTCTAGAGATTTCTTTTTTTTTTTTTAAGTGGCTTATAAATTACCAATTCCTCTTTGATGGTGGTGGGACTGGTTGAGCTCGCGTAAGCTGGAAGTCTGGCCCATGAGCACAGAGTTCTGCAGTGTCCCTTTTCTGTCTGTGTCGATAACCACGTTCCATTCTCAATATTGTGTTTTGGGTCCTCGTTCTTCTTGTCTTTGTCAGACCTCTTAGACGTTTGTCAAGTTTATTGATTTTCTTTCTCTCTTTCTGTCCTTCTCTCTGTCTTTCCCTCCCTCCCTCCCTCCCTGCTTGCTTGCTTTCTTTCTTTCTTGCTTGCTTTCTTTCTTTCTTTCTTTCTTTCTTTCTTACTTGTAGGAGAAGGAATGGGGCAACTCCATCTCAACAGAACTGGGGGCATCAGTTTGCTCACTTGTAATGGGTCTTGGAAGGCAGCTATGCTCACCACTATACCACCAACGCTGCACTGTAATGGGTCTTGGGGTTGATTGGGAACATTATGGATTTATAGGCAATCTGTGGAGTATGGACACCTTCGTGCTGTTCAGTTTTTCCTTTTATTTACACGATAGGTCTCTCCATTTCACCAGGGCTTCATTAGTGGCCTTCACCAAGCTCGTGATGTGTCCTTGAAAGTGAATATTCATAGCTTTTATTATTGCTGCAAGTGGAATTTCTTTTCTGTTTAATCTCCTCTTTGGGTATTATTTTATTGATTTTGGTACCCAATCCTACACTTAGCAAATTGCGGAATGCTCAGATTAGTTCTCATAGTTTATCGGCATATTTCTCTGAGCTTCTGTGCAATTGTATTTTATGCAAATAAGGGCCATTTGGGTTTTTTTTCTAGTTCCTAGTTATCTTTTTTCTTTTTTTTTGGTCTTGCTACATTGGCTGGGACTGTGAATGGAAAGTGAACAGAGGTATGATGGCAGGCGTTTTTGACTTGTGTGATGAATGCTCTGAAGTCCATCACTCATTTATGATGTTTGCTGTACATTTGCCCCCACTGTATCGATAGCTTACTGAGCGTTGACAAGCTTGCTGAGTCTTGTGGACTCACTTTCTCACCTCTGTTGAGATGATCACATATTTCCTGTTGTTAATGTGGTTGACGACAAAGGATTTCGGAGATTAAACCAGCCTTGCATTCTTAGCCATGATGTATTGGTTTCTATACACTGATGGATTTAATTTGCCCGCATTTTCTTTTGGTCCTTGTCCCGTTTTGATATCAAGATCATACGAGCCTTGTGAACTTCTACAGATGAACAATTTCATTCTTTTTCAATGAAATCCTTATAAAGATGGTTATTTCCTATTCCTAGAATGTTCAGTAAGACTTGCCTATAAACCTTGGGTCTGGAGGTGTGGGCAGTGGCAGGGCATATGGGGGAGGAAAGGCTGAGTTACTGATGTAAATTCTTCAGTGGTAATTGGTTTGTTCTTTTCTTTTGTATATGTTAGTCAGTTTTGCCGTGGTTTTGTGTCTACTTTATTTCATCCACATTTTCACACTTATGGACAGAGAAGTGCTCTGTGGGATTTGTGGTTCAAAGAATTTCTACTGTGTCTTCTGACATACAATGTCACAATTTTTCTATCCTATTTTAAAAAGTCTCTCTCCTCTCCCATTTTTTCTGTCTGACCAGTTTCACTGAAGGACCTAGTTCTGGGATTTGCTGGTCTTTCCAGTGTTTTTTGCTTTCGGCACAATTCATTTTGCTCTTATTATCTTCCTTCTACTTTCTGTGGGTTTGTTCTCTGGTTCTACTTTTGGCTTCTTGAGTTCAACACTAGACCCATTTGTTTCTAGACTTTATGTCTTTTGATAAGTTAGTTTAAGGCTCAGAATTTATCTGGGGGCCAACTAGGCTGCACCCTACAAACGAGAATGACAGGAGCATCATTGTTTTAAGGTGTTAAATGTTGCGTCTGCTATGATTTCCTCCTAAACGCGTGTGATTCAGGAGCACTTTCCTGGATTCTCGAGCATCTTTATTGCTGATTTCTAATTTGACTGTTGACCCCCTCAGGAAGGATTTTGAAAGACAAGGTCTCTGCCCACCCTCCTGGGACCCAGGCCTCGGGCAAGGACACTTTTTGCTCACGGGGATTCGTGACTCTGAGTATCTTCAAGATGGGCGGGGGGCGCCTCATTACCCACAACCAACACCACTGTTTACATTTGAAACAATGCTTGTTCTTTTCAAATCTACGCGATCCATGGGGCCAGGCTGATGAAACCCTGTGGGCCCGTGAGTGTGTCGAGTTGGGCTGTTGGTTGCAGGTAAGTGGGAGATTCCAGGGCACCTGGAAACGGCGGGCTCTCCCCTTGCACCTTGTTTGCCACTTGGGTGTGTACAGCAACCCTCCGTGGAGAGAAGGCATGCGGGAAACTGCCCCACCTGCCACCTGAATTGCCGCACACCGCACGTCAGAGGGAACTGTACCAATGAGCTCTCACTGTCCTGAAAGTGGCCTCGGGACCACCCACGTCCGAAGCAGGTCCCATGGCGGCCGCACCAACCCCATCTCACAGACAGGAGCGCACCAGATAGCAACGGGGCCGGCGTTCGGGAGCTCGTCACCCTGGGACCTGGAGCAGGTTTGGACACTTTTGTGCTAGGAACGTCTTGGCCCCACGGTGGGCGAGGCGGTGGCCGGGGTGGGGGAGGGGTGCTCCAGGTGGCAGCCTGCACCCTGTCTTTGCCACAGACTCACTGCCCAGCCGGGAGCCTCCCTCGGGTGGTGCCTCCCAGCTTCAGTCCCAGGCTGCAGACCCTCCTCTGGACCTGCCCAAGGGGACCCACACATTACACGCCACTCATAACTATGCCCCTAATTCTGCAGCTGGTGGAAAAGCCCACAGAAGCCTCACACGTCAAAGTGTTTTACAAGTTTCAGAGCAATGAGCGATAGAAGGATATTGTGGGCCAAGTGTTCAACTCCAAACAGGCCGAAATCCTAGAAGGAATCATTTTGGGCTCTGACACATGTGGCGAGCCAGGTCCAGTTTCGGCACCCTTGTCCTCAATCGCTCGATTGCACGTCCTGCCCTACCCCTCCGCCCGCCGGCTTGCTGCAGAGCCCAGCCCCAAGTCACCCGACTGAGTCCATCAGGTGCCTCCCGCAGTGGCTCTTCTTTCTCCCAGCCCCTGGGGTGCACCCTCTCCCTCTTCCCTGTAGGTCTCGCGGGGATCCAAGCCTGGGGGGTGGGGGTGCAGGCTAGGGACAGGACGGGGCGTGGAGATGTGCGGAGCAGGCTCAGAGCCCTGCAGGTCGTCTGGAACCCAGCAAAGGGGGAGGAAAGTCTGCCGGGGATTCCTGATGCAAGGAAGCTGCCAAGGTGCGCAAGCAGGGGGCAGGGCCGGAGGAACGAGCTGCAAGGGCTGGAAGGTAGATGAGCTGCAAAAGGGGCAGGTGGGCTTTCGTGGCCAGGAGTGACAACCGCTCACCCCCACTGTTCATAGCACTCCCACCGCAGGCTGGCTCGGCTCCCCTCGGCATCCTGGGCGGAGGCCTGATGACCTCCTCCCCAGACGGAAGGATGGAAGGGCCACGGCGGGAGGTCAGGGGAGGCGTCCAGTCTGCACCAGAGCTCGAACCCTGGCCCCTGGCTCCGGCCCCTGTCCTGCTCTTCCCTTGTGCCTGGGGTTCTACTGGCCAGGAAGAGCCAGGGTCTCTGAGGCAGCCCTTCTCCAGAGGAACCGGGCTCAAGAGGGAGCTGAGAGACCCCCAGCCGGGTACCCTCCCATCCAGGTGACCCCGCACGGGCGCCACTCCGCACAGAACGCAGACCAGCCAGGAATTCACCAGTTTCCAGCAGACTGGGGGATATGTGGGGGCCTCGCAAACTGTCAGATGGTTGCCCCAAATCTCCGATTGCCTGTAGAGGCAGATGGGCTGTGCCCTTCCGGCCCAATGACCCCACCACACACACTCTCTGCCTTGGTTTACCCAATCAGATTGCCCTTGACTCAGTTTAACTCACCCATCTTCAAAGATCCTTTTTTTTTTTTAAAGATTTTATTTATTTATTTGACACAGAGAGATCATAATAGGCAGAGAGACGAGGAAACAGGCTCCCTGCTGAGCCGAGAGCCTGATGCGGGGCTCGATCCCAGGACCCTGAGATCATGAGCTGAGCCTAACGCAGAGGCTTTAACCCACTGAGCCCCCCAGGTGCCCCAACAAATCTTTTTCATTAAAAAAAGTAATCATAGGGTGTCTGACCGGCTCAGTCAGTAGAGTGTGTGACTCTTGATCTCAGGGTTGTGAGTTTGAGCCCCACCCTGGGTGTAGAGATGACTTAAAGATAAAATCTTAAAAAAACAGAAATCTTAAAAAATAGAAAAGTAATCAAGAGAGCTATGGTTTAATTTTTGTGTAATTAATGAGCTGACACTCTCAGGGTGAATTTCCATGTCTCTTTCCAGTGGGATTTTTCTTTTTCTTTCTTTCCTGTTTAGCGGATAAAGCAAGGTGTCATGATGACCTTTGGGGTATTTTTGTTTAGGGATGGACTTGGAAACTGGAGCAAAGACACTTTGGGACAATGTTGCGTCTGGATGAACGTCTAGGGGACGAGGCAGCGGCACCTGAGAGGCATCAAGTGTCTGAAATGGGAACAGAGCTGAGCCGGAGGCACCAGCCCTTTGCCCCAGAAGCTCTGTGGTCCCAAGCGCATCAGTGGGGACCCACAGGCCATCCTGCTCTGGCTTGTTTTCAGCCCGGAAGCCAGTCCTGTCACCTCTTTCCGTGTTGACACCGAGACCTGCCCCTCAGTTTGGGTCCCCAGGGCCATGTGCTCACGAGCAGGCACACGTGCCCATTGTGAGGGTGATCCCAGGAATCTGGAGGTGTGGGTGGGCCAGAAGGGGCCCCGGAGCCCCTCTGAGGTGCCCACCCTGACTCCTCCGGTCACGGCGAGCCTGCCCCGGCCGGCAACCCCGGAGCACGTCCTCAAGCAGAGGGATGCAGAGGAGGTGGGGGGGGGGGCGTCCGCTGGAGCCCGGGAGGTGGGGCTCCAACCACATCTGCTCCACTCAGACGTCAGCCAGCTGTGACATTTGCCAGCACTTCCAGTTTTCAGAGACTTCCGCGTGTGTCCACATCACCACGAAGGGAGCAAGCCGGGGCTCACACCTCCCTCAGTAAGCGTGTGCTGAGCTTCTGGGACAGGCTGAGGGGTGGCGGCCATCGGCCGGGGTCCTGCTGTCCTGGGCTCTCCGGCCTCCTCCTCAGGCAGGTTGACCCTTGTCCTGATGCAGCGGGACACTCGTCACAGTTGTCCGGGGACAGGAGGGGCCGGCTCTGAGGTTTGGGTGGTGTGACAGTTTTGGCCGGTGACAGAGACGGGCAAGAAGCCAGGGATCTGTCTGGTCTCGCACAGTGTCACGTTGTCCGGGCGAGACTCCCCGAAGCCTCGTCGGAGAGCCGAGAGGGAACCACCCACGGCCATGCGGGGAACGGCTCGCTCCGCCTCTCAGCAGCGCCAAGGGGATAGAGCCCCCTCCCCGCACACGCGCACACACACGCACACGCGCACAGAGACAAGCACACACTCGTGCGCGGAATGTGCTGAAAGCAAGTATCATCTCACGGAGAAGACTCACCAGCGGCTGTGGCTCATCTGCCCCATGGCTCAGGGCCGCCTGCTCAAGGAGAACCTCCTGGGACCCAGACCAGGCCAGGAGCCCCGTCCGCACTCTGCCCATGCGTCACACCTCCCCGCTCGGCCTTCACCACGGGAACAGCCCGTGTCCGTTCTTGTACTTACAGAATGTCCCACTAGACTGAGCCCCGGGAGGCTGCGGCCCGGCCGGGCTTGTTCCTGCTTGTGCCGAATGCAGCCCAGAGCCGGGCCCGGGGTACAACACCCAACCCTCAGTCTGCGAGCCATTGTCTCTCATTTCATTAACCACGACGAAATGTCAAGGTACATCTCAAGGACCTTTGAGAACGTCCTTGGAGTTCATTGCAACGGAAGCGACGCCCATGTGAGCACACCCGTGAGGAGCCAGCGGGCTATGCAGGGTTGAGTCCCCAAGAGACCACCATCGGGGTGGCCAAGGGTCTGGTGGGCAAAGGTGGGGATTCTGGGAGGCGTGTTCAGCACCCCGGGCAGCAGCTCCACGGCCTCGGGTGTCCTCAGGCCCAGGTGCTGGGTGTGCTGTTTCCTTGGGGGCCTCGGGATTGTGGGTGGGGGCGGGGTTGGCATACGTCCCAAGGCCAGAGGAACCCCCTCAAAGCCCCACCGGCTCATCGGGAAACCAGCCTCTAGCTCTGACTCCCCACCACCCTCACTCCCGTGTGTCTGGGGCCCAGCCTGGAAGGAAGCTGAGGCCCCACTGGGGGCCCTTGGGTGCTGTCTGCTCCGCATTATCGGCTCACCTGCTGGCCCCCCCTTCTCCCCGGTCAGAAACCCGCTTCTGCCTGTCCCCACACCGGGGCCCTCACGGTCCCTGCCGCCCCTCCAAGCCGGGGTGGTGGGGGCACCCGCTAGGGGCCGGTAAATAACCCTTGACTGAATGAAACAGGTAGCTTTCCGGTTTCCTTCCTGGGATCTAGCGTGCGTGGGTGCCAGAAGAATTCAATTTAAATGTGCAAAGAGGAAAGTAAACAAACCTGTAAGTTGCTTGGATCTCCGCAGAGTTGGCCCTTGGCCAAATACAGGTGTCACTGCAGGGACACGGTGGTTTGTTTCCTACGCGGTCCCTTGCAGCGGCTGGAGTCAACCAGCCGAGCCTTCGGCTGACGGGCTAATGATGTGTTTCCTTGCACGTCGTCCGGTACTCGTGGCATTTTGTGAAGGCTCACGATGGCGGTAACTCTCAAAGGGAGGTGACCTTGAGGCAGAGAAGTGACACTAGGCACGGGTCCGTCTGTGCTCTTAGGGAATGTGAGACGTCGCCCAGCACCCAGGCTCCCTGAGCGGCCCTGCACAGATGGGGGCAGGGGGAGAGGCGCACGGACGGGATCTCTACCCCTGCACGCCACCCCCTGGGTTAGATTCCCGCAGCTGCTGTGACAAAAGACCACCAAGTAGGAGGCTTAAAGCAGCCGAAATGCCTTTCAGTCCTGGTAGACCAGGAGTCAGAAATCACAGGTTCCTTCTGACGCACTGACGGGGTTTTGCTCCAGGCTTCTGACGGGCTGGGCGTCCTGGGCTTGCTGACGATCCTCAGATTCCTCCCTCACATGGGGTCTGTGTGTCTCAGACCTCCCTCTGCTGATCTCTAAGGAAGACACCGGTCACTGGGGCTGGGATCCTCCCTAAATCCAGGACAATCCCCCTTAGCTTAACTTAGTTTCATTTGCAAAGACCTTTTTTCCAAATAAAGCCCCTTTCACAGGGGGCAGGACATGGACAAGCCTTTCTGGGCCCACCTTCAGCTCACGCTCCCTCCACGCTTACTGGTCCCCCCTGCCCTCCGGTCTAGGGCATCTCCAGACACAGACCACCACCCCGCTCTCCTGTCCATCGGCCCCGGATATCAGGAGGCCCTGCGGTGTGCCAGGCGTTGTGCTAGTCCTGCCTGGCTGACTTGCCCAAGTAGGGTTGCCATGGGGGAATTTTGGGGGGCTGTGGGGGGACATGGGGGGACATGCAGGGGACGTGAGGGGAACATGGGGGGACATGCAGGGGACGTGGGGGGACATGGTGGGGGACGTGCAGGGGATATGAGGGGGACGTGGGGGGATGTGGCGGGGACCTGGGGGGCACGTGGTGGATTGTGGGGGGCCCAGGACAATGGGAGCTACGTGGGGGTAGGCTCCTCATCCTGATGGCGGGGTCCCTCTGGGAGAGGGGGTAGGGTTCTGAGCTGCTCACTCTGGGCCCGTGCGCTCAGGAGCCACGAGTGCAGGGGGTTCCTGAGGGCCAGCCCCTTCTGCGAGCCTGCCGTGACCCTGGCCCTATGGTGGGGCTGGGCCTGGAGCGCCTGCTTCTCACGGGCAAGATCTCTCTGTCTCTCTGCCTCTCTGTCTCCCTCCGAGGGCCGTGGCCCTGGTACCCTCGCCCCTGCCCACGGCCTGGTGGGTGTCGTTTCCCCTGGGCCCGGCCAGGACCTGGAGCGAGTTGCAGTGGGCACCTCTGTCCCCGCTCATCACCACTCGCAGAACAAAGAGAACAAAAGAGCCCAATCCCTTTCTCATTACTAACCTCTCCCTTTCTCTTCCGCTGCGCAGGAGGGAGCCCGACCTCCCGGTGCTCAGGTGTGTGAGGTCTCCGGGGCTGTGGGCACCTGAGCCCAGGGCCGGGTGAGCCGGCCGGGGGGGGCTGTGGTGAGTAGGAGAGGGGTGGGGGCAGCGGGCGGCGGTCTGGGGGGAGCCGACCCCCGGCCTGGCCGGATGTGGAGAGGCTGCCCTTGCCCCCGGGCTCTGTAGAGGGAACATCTGCCGCGGGAGGGAAGGGCCAGGAGGCCGTGGGACGCACTGTCCCCAGGTGAGGACATGCGGGAGGGGCTCTCGCTGCTCGTCTGGGCAAGAAGGAAACGGATGGCCACCTCCTCCGGGTGGGGGAATCACCGGGGGTCCCCATCCTGTACGTTTGTTTCCATGGTGACGCCAAGGGGAGCTGGGCGCCCCCCAGGCCTGCTACGAGGCAACGGGGAGCTTCTCATAAGCAATTATGGCTGGGAAGCCCGCTCCCAGAATGGATGTGGGAGCCCATGGATGGGGCCCGGGGCCGTCCGCTGAGAGCCCTGCCCCCTCCAGCCTCCCACCGGACCACGGGGTGCAGCCCGGGCCTCGGCGTAGGAGGGTGACGGGCCCTCCTGTTGTCCAAAGTCACAAGAGACAGCCAGCGCGGGGCCTTCCAGGGGAGGGGCAGGAAGCGGTTCCCACTGGCGCCCTCGGGGAGGCCGGGGCTACTCTCTCCAGCGGGTGTCACTTCTGTCCTTCCGGCCCCTCGCAGACACGGGCCCCATCCACTCCGATCATTTGGGCCAAGTGTCCCTGTCTCTAAGGGACTGTTTAAAACGTGAGTACCCACAGACAGGGCACATGGGTCGGAGAGACCCGGATGTGGGAGCCAGGAAGTCTGGGTTCTTGTGTTGGGGGCACCATGAGTTGCTGTCGAACCTCAGGAATCAAGGAACTGCCACCCGGGTGTGCTGCACGACGTCCCCTCCAGCAGGGACGGACCCGGCGGGACTCTGATGATGGGAACACACCGGGTTTCAGCAGGAGCCCTGAGCCGGGCCCCCAGTGCTGGGGGCACAGGGACTCTGGTGTGGGACCAGGGCCACGTGAGCAGAGGCAGGACGGGGGGCCGTGTCCTTGATGGAGAGCCTCCCGCGGAGCATCAGCCCCTTGGGCTCCCTCCCTGACTTCGGCCACTCTCAGGGACTGTCTCTGGTTGGGGGGCACAGCAGATGTCCCCAGCCACCCTGGCCTCCAGAGGAGATGCAGAGCCCCGGCCAGACACCCCTCTGTCCCTGGCCACCACCGCCTTTGCCGTGACCCAGAGGCAAGGAAACCGATCGGACTTGATCGCTGTCCCATGTGGATAATTCAGGAGAGGACACTCCCTCCCGGCGACGGCAGAATCGGGTGCCTGAGAGGCACGGGCCCGAGGGCGTGGGGTGCGCCTGCGCGGGGACCTCTCGACCACACACGGGGCGAGCATCCCTGCACGCTGACTCCCCGGGGCGGACGGAGACGAAGCCTTCAGCGGGTGCCCGGCCGCAGGCAGGCTCTCTGAGTGGACGACGCTGTTTACTGCAGGCCACTTAGTGAAATGTGTGCGTGCGGCCGAGGCGAGGCGAGGACAGACCCCGGACCCGTTCGCTCGGGCTGCAGGGCTCGTGTCAGCGAACACACAGTCCAGCCGGTGCTCCCGGAGAGAGGAGCAGGGGGCTTCTGAGGGGGGTGGTCTGTCTAGGAACTCGGGACGCCAAGCCCCCGCCCCTGGGACCTGGTCAGCGTTGCAGAAACAGAAGCTGCCCGGTGAGCCTGACCCCTGCCTCCCAGAGGGCGGGGATGAGGGAGAGGGACGGAGGCGGCCGTCAGCGCTGCTCCTCCAGGCTCGGGGCCTGCCCGTGGGCGCAGCTTGGCGCAGGGGTCGCCTGCCTGCCGGGCCGAGCTCTGTGTCCACCAGGTGCCAGGGCTCCAGGCCGATGAGGGGCTGCGTCCCCGCCACCCGAGGGAGCCCCTGTCACCGGACTGCCCAGAAGCAGGGGTGGCCGGGTGGGGACAGCCGCCCAGAGGAAAAGCCACTGCATGGAACGTATCCTGATGGAAAGGGGTGCTCGCTGGGTCCGCAGCCCCCCTGCCCACGCAGACAGGTCTGCCCGGGCTCCTCATGCAGCTCTGGGCACAGACGGCGATCCGGCTGGTGCCGGGGTTCCCACCCACTCCCTCAGTGAGGCCCTGCACGTGGGGAGCAGGGGGTTCCCGGCAGCTGCGTGGGGCCGGCTGAGGTGCTGACTGACCCACCCTGGATGTGGGCAGCCTCCCGGGGGGTCACGGGCCCAGTCAGCCTGCAGAGGAACACGGTGGGGGAGGGCTTGCCAGAGGAGGGAGCACCTCGGCCGAGAGCCCAACAGCCCGGGGATGCTGAGGAGCCCGCAAGGGTGTCGGGATTCTTGTTCTGAGCTCAGGCTGCCCGTGGCAGGGGGCTGGCTGGAAGCCGGGCACCCAGGCGGACGGGCTTGGGGGACGGCAGGTGGGCCTCTAGTGAGCGGGGAGTCCCGGGGCAGACCGCAGCAGCGACGGCAGGGAGCACCGGCCCTGTGCTGGGACAGCGCGTCCCCGAGGAGCCGACCCACCCGTCAGCGCTCACGGCCGGGTGCGGGGCAGCATTCCGTTTCACAGACCCCGCACCCTGGGGGTGGCCGACCCAGCTCGTCACCCCTGGCAGTGGGCACCCGGGCACGGGGTGTCCTGGGCCAGCAGGGCCTCCGGGCCGAGCTGCTCCTCCCCGTGCTCACACATGTACACACAAGCACATACGTACACACACGGTGCACACACACGTACACACACGGCACACATATACACACACGCACACACACACACAAGCACACACGTACACACACGGTGCACACACACG
>CM053610.1:647961-675720 GCA_028646535.1 Procyon lotor | reverse complement strand
GGGGACGAGGCCGACCGACCGTCTCAGGGGACGAGGCCGACCGTCCATCTCAGGGGTGAGGCCGACCGTCCATCTCAGGGGGACGAGGCCGACCGTCCATCTCAGGCTGGGTCTTGGGGTGGAGCCCTGTGTCCAGCTCATGCTCAGCGGGGACGTCTGCTCAGATCACCTCTCCCTCTGCCCCTTCTGGTCTCTCTTGCTCTCGCAAATAAATAAATCTTTTAAAAAGAACAAGAAACACAATATTCCCAGATTAAACAGCAATGCCTGTATCTCAGATGCTGTCATTTCCTCTGAGAAATACCTTGTGAAGTGATAACTATGAGAAACTAGCCAATTTTCTGCCTCCACGACTGCAAGTTCGCAGCCCGGAGCTGTGGCTGCGTCGGCCCCAGGAGCGTGGGGAGCGCGGTGCGGACCCCAACACGGAGCGCTGGGCTGGGGCTCGGCAGGGGGCCGCCTGGGGTCCTCTTGGCCCGTAGCTTCTTCCCCAGAGAAGTCCTGGCCGCGAATGCCCCAAAGACGGGCCCACGGGGCGGGTAGGGCTCCCTGGACTTGCTTCAGTTTTTCACCGCATATCGTGAAATGTCCCATCACAGGCGGGGCTGTAAAAAGTACCTGCTTTTAAGGACGTACAAGCTGAGCATCTAGGATCAGAGACATGTTTCCTCCCCCCAGACCGACCCTCCGCCTGTTTTTGAACCATTGTTGCCTCATTTTCTTTTTTTCATCAATTTAAAAAATTGTGGTAAAATACACATTATATAAAATGTGCACCTTAACCATTTTTAAGCACACAGTTCAGCGGTATCACCTCATGTATAGGGTCACACTGCATCCCCCCACCCATCTCTAGAACCTTCTACCCTCCCAAAGTGACACACTGTTCCCATGAGACACGGACGCCCCCCACCCCCGGGCCCGGCGCCCACCCCGCCCTTCCCGTCCCTACGAATGTGACTGCTCCGGGCCCTCGAGTAAGGGACTCACGCCCTATCTGTGCTTTAGTGACTGGCTTATTCCGCTCAGCTCAGTGTCCCCGAGGCCCGTCCACGTGGGAGCCGGAGTCAGAAGGTCCTTCATGAGGTGGGGTAAGGTTCCGTCGTGTGGACACGCAGACCTCACTGTGCCTTCCTTCTTCTCGCTTCCCTGTCTCGGTGTTTGTGGACCGGGCTGCCACGCACACGGGTGTGCACAGGGCTCCTCGAGTCGCTGCCTCCAGCGCCGGCGGACGCACACCCAGAGGTGCAATGCCGGGGTCCCCATTTTCTTTTATTTTACAAGCGTGTGCTCTTTAAATAACTCTTTTACGATTCTGCCTGCTTTTGATGTCTTTACAAAGGGAATCATTCTTCATACATGATTCTGTGACTCCCTGCTTTCGCCGAACACTGTCTTTCTAAAGTCTGTTCCTGCAAACGTGGGCAACTGCCGCGCCCCTGGTTCACAGCTCCTGGTAGCTAATGAGCGAGCGGGCCTGTGAGGTCGGTGTTGCCTTAAGACTGCTTTCTGTATTTTCCCTAAATGTTTTATGGTTTGCTCGTCACGTAGGGTTATCATCCGCCTTGAGTTGACTTGTGTGTGAGGCAGGGACAGATTTAACTTCTTCTGTGCGGACATCAGTTTCAAAGAAGCCGAATCTCCCTCGATGAGCTGCAGGGCCCCCTCCCTGGGTCACCGGTGCCAGGCCTCTGTGCCCACCTGCTCCCGGCTCCGTGAGCCTGTGCCCCCCACCCCGACCGGCCGTGCCCTCCTGTCTGCTCCTCGCGGACGTCTGCCCCATTTGGCGCTTTTCTGTACCTTCTACACCCATTTCAGAAGCAGCTGGTGAAGTCGGTCTCCCCGTGTCTCTGTCTCTGTTCCGCACGCGCCCCTTGCCCCGGGGGATTTTTGTTGGATTTGAATCTACAGAGGAATCTAGGGAAATTGTCACCCCTGCGACATGGTCCCTTCCCGTCCGTGGAGATGGCTTGTCTGCGAGTGTGTCCCGTTGTGGCTGCTCCGTGCCGGGCACACGGCTTCCGTGAGCGCCGCCCCGTCTGGCTATCTTCATGTCTAGCGTAAACGGGGTTGCTTGTCTTTCTTTTCTTCCTTTCTGCTGCCATTACCTGGAACACGGTGGGCTTGTGGACATTGTCTGGAATCCGGGACCCTGTAGACCGGCCCTCGGGTGACCGTGCGTCTCCGCGCTCAGCATGCCGCCCGCCGAGGGCCGCTGTGCCTGGTGCCCGGGCGCCGCACTCCCCACAGCCCCGGAGGCCGCATCCGTCCGCTCGAGAACATTTCCTTCTCTCCCTGATTTGCTATGAGGCTTTTCAAACACCTTCTGTGGAAGGAAGTTTGATGCCGTCAAACCTTTGCTGTGTCCACAGAGAGACCGTCGGACGCAGTACCGTGGCGACGTCGCGATGACCCGGCTCCGTGACCCCGGGGGTCCCCGCCCTTCGCGACACGGCCCCGCCCTGGGTCTCGAGCCCCAGGCGCAGGGAGGCCCCCGCCCCGGCCCGTCCAGAGCGAGCGCCCCCCCACCCCGCGCGCCTCTCCCCTCACGGGCGGTTATTACTGTCCCGCTGCGCGACACCATAATAGGCTGCTGTCCCGGAGCACAAAAGCCCGCGGAGACGGCGAGGAGACACGTCCTAGTTATGCCGTCACCCCGAGACAGCAGTGGGGACGGGGAATAAACATCTGTGTACCGGGAATAACAATGCCATTGTTCTCTTTCATCTGCAGCGTCTGCTGAAATCACGCCCTGCGTGTGCGTGCTCAGGCGGATTAATAAAAGCGCATTGAAATGCAAAGCGAGGACCCCCCCCGCCCCCCCGCCGCGCCAGCCCCCGACCCGGGCACCTGACACGGCCTTCAGGCAAACTCGATGGGACGACGGGCCCCACGCGGACCCGACTAGGGCCTTCGGGTCGGCTGACACCCCGCCCGCCGTCGGCCCCAGAGGGCGCGCAGCGCAGGTCCCAACGGGGCCACCCACATGTGCCCACGCAGCCCCCGCCCGGCGGCTCTCCGCATGCGCGATGCTCCCACCCCCATTTTGAACAAAATAAAGGCAAAGGTTGCTTTCTTCCCGCAGAACACACATCACAGTCGAACGTTCCTCGTGTCCTACCGGCGTTTTCCGTGCGCATGAAGAGGTCGCAGGTGTAGGAATATGGCAGGGGACTGGGTGCCGGCTGGCCCGGCCCGCCTGGGGGTCCGTCTGCGCCCACGGCAAGGGGCGGGGGTCCCGTGGTGCGGTGCGCCCTGTGAACCCCGTGGCGGGTGCAGTGCCGGGAGGAGGGGTGCGTCCCCCTGACTCCCTCCCTTCCCGGCCTGAGAGCATCACTTTCTGCTGCAGACGTGTTTCTCATTCCCAACTGAAGAGAGAAGCCGACAATGTGGCAACGGATCCTCTGAGTAAGAAAGAGAAACAGGAGAAGCAGGCCGTGTGCGTCCCTGCTCAGCCTGTGACCCACGAGCAGGACCAGAAAACAGCGACCGCACTGGGGCCCCTGCTCCCAGCCCCAGACAGAGCTGTCCAGGCCGGTGCAGTGCCCAGCGCTGGGGACGGCCCAGGGTCAGGGAGGGGACAGCCCAGGTCAGGGTAGGGGACAGTCCAGCATCATGGAGGGGACGGCCCAGGGTCAGGGTGTGGACGGCCCAAGGTCGGGGAGGGGACGGCCCTGGGTCATGGGAGGGGACAGCCCAGGGTCAGGGGGTAAATGGCCCAGGGTCAGAGAGGGGACGGCCCAGGGTCAGGGAGGGGACGGCCCAGGGTCAGGGGGTGGACGGCCCGGGGTCAGGGAGGGGAAAGCCCAGGGTCAGGGGGTGGACGGGCCAGGGTCACGGAAGGGACAGCTCAGGGTCATGGGAGGGGATGGCCCAGGGTCAGGGAGGGGACGGTCCAAGGTTAAGGAGGGGACAACCCAGGGTCAGGGGAGGGGACAGTCCAGGGGCATGAGGGGATGGCCCAGGGTCAGGGGAAGGGACGGCCCAGGGTCAGGGGAAGGGATGACCTCCAACCGAACCCCACTGGTGGCTGCTGGCCAGTTCAAGCTGCGTGCTGAGCTGAGACCGTCAGTTAAAGACGTGCCTGGTGGTCTAATTTATTCTCTTTATTAAAAATGATATCAAACCATATTTCATTCTTCCCTTTGGTGGAGATTAACTATTTACGACTGTGCCGCATGACCACGGGGCTAATGTCGGTCAGTCCCGGCCCGGGGCGTATACTAAAGGCCAGTCACCTCTTCTTCCAAGGAATGCGCCCTGGTGTGCGAGCCGCACACACACTGGTTCCCGGGAGCCCAGGGTCAGAACCGTGGTGCCTGCTGTGCATGGGGGCAGCCCAGGCCCTGAGCGGAGGCCACCAGCTGGAGCGTGTGCACGCCTCAGCTGGATGTGCCAACATCGCACATGCATGTACACGAGCACACACACATGTACCCAAACACACGCTTGCATACACAGATGAGTGTGTGCACATCCAAACACCCACCCACACGTGTACGTGCCTTCAAATGCACACACATGCATACCTGTGTGCATGGCCACACACATGTGCATGTGTGCCCAGAGGCACACCAACACACGCACACACAAGGGTGTGCACAGAGGTACACCATCACACGCACACGCCTGGGTGTGCACAGAGGCACGCCATCACACGCACACACAGGGGTGTGCATGCGCACAGCCCAGCCATGTGACCCAGAGCCTGCAGGGCCAGACGACTAATCCCTCCATGACAGAGCACCATCAGGTGTGTGGGGTGCCTGTCACTCAGCATGATGGCCTTCCTGGTTCCTTCTGGCCTTGTGAGGACACCACGTCCAGGATGTTACGTGGGGAAGAGGGTCTTCACCCACTAGGCTTAGAGGGGGTTGAACAACTGCCTGAGGTCCCAGAGCTGGAAGGCAGGAAGGATGGACCCCATTTCCTATGCTGCAAAGTGCGCGGGGCTGGGGGGCTTCGGCAAAAGGAACCTTGCGACACCAGGCTGCCCTCCTGGGCACAGGGACACCAGGCTGACCCCCTGGGCACAGGGACACCAGGCTGACCCCCTGGGCACAGGGACACCAGGCTGACCCCTGGGCACAGGGACACCAGGCTGACCCCCTGGGCACAGGGACACCAGGCTGACCCCCTGGGTGCAGGGATACCAGGCTGACCCCTGGGCACAGGGACACCAGGCTGACCCCTGGGCACAGGGACACCAGGCTAACAGCAGAGCCCGGGGGGCTAACCCTCGAGTCTCTGACACTTTGAAAACTCTCCAAAAGCAACGGATCTCCCCCCAGAGGCAGGCCTCACATCAGCCAAGTGCCCGTGGGAGGGGGCATGGGGTTGGGATGAGGGGCTCCTAGGGAGCGGGCCTGGACGCCAGCGGACGCCTTGGCCATCTTGGCCACATGCTCCTCTGCCGGGCTGGTGCGAGGACGAGGGCAGGGCTTTGGGGAGAAACCCCAGGTCAAGTTCTCTGTGAAGCGCTCCCCACAGGCTGTCGGGCTGGTGGGACCCGGACCTCGGGGAACAGCCTGGAGGGGCCGGGAGCCAGGCCTGAGGACACCGTCACCCGCGAGCCTGGCAGACAGGACGCGAATCACGGAGGCATGCTTTAATTAGGTTAGTAGACAGCGAATTAAATGCTGCCGGCTGAATAAATCTTTTGGAAAAATCATTATCTGGGTTCAAGATCAGCGGCACTGGGTCAGCCTAATTGATTCTGAACTTGGTGATATGGGATTCGCAGGGAAGTTTAGCTCCTTCTTGACCGAGCGTGTCATGTCCAGAGGTGACCTCCTGGGCGTCCCACCAGGGACTCCGTTCCCTGTGTGACAGCACTGCCACCGGGACATGTCCGAGGGGTAGATGTGCGCCAGCACCCACCACCGCAGCCGAGGGCGCCCCGTGGAGCTCAGCCCACACCTGACGTCCGCCCAGGGGTGCTAAACACAGCTTCTCAGGGGCCGTCGGTGGGCGGGCCTCCCCGCCGTGGGCCACCTTTTGGGCCATTCAAAAAAACACTAAGACTCAACAGAGGTAAACAGTATAAATCTTACTCTAATCAAAATTAGTAAAACCAGAAAATAATAACAGAAACCAAAATCTCCAATTTGGTTTTTTTTTAAGTCACAGGACCAGGACTGAGTACACCCTTGGGATGGGAGTGGGTGGGCATGGGGCCTGTGGCCTTGAACTTCATGTTCCCAGGCAGAAGTAAAAAAGGGACCTGCCCAAACAGGTTAGAAAAGGGGCGGGAGGCAGGGCCTGGGGTCGGCCCCGGGGTCGTGGGGCCTGCAGAACGCTGCAGCCACAGCTCGGGCGCCCTCCCCAGCCTGCCCGGCCCTGCGCCTGTGGGACTCCCGGGACTCCGACCCCGTCTGGGAACTGCCCTCCGGCAGCCACAGAGGACCCTGGGCGCCGACAGTAACCACAGGCTCCGTTCTGCACCCAGTGGGGTGGGGGGAGGGGCCGAGGGTCACACTGGCACTCGCCGCCCGGGGGTCCTCCGAAACCAGGAGCTGGGGCTCAGCGCAGGACTCTAACCCTCTGGCAGGTAGACTCACCTCCACAAGCTCCCGGCCCCCAGCCCCGCCCCCAGCCCCGTCTAGAGCACGTTGGTCTCCCCGGAGCCCCACTCCATCCCAGTCCTAGGCAGCAGCTAAACCGCTTTTTGTCCTTATGGATTTTTGCCTATTCTGGGCATTTCCTGTAAGCGGGACCCTGTAAGAGGTGGGGTTTTGGGGCGCCCTGGCTTCTCTCACTGAGCATCGGGGTTCCAGGCCCCTCCAAGTGGCAGCGTGTGTCCCTGCTTCTGTCCTTCCCACGGCTGAGGAAGGCTCCTTTGTGTGATGGGCCAGGCTCCGTCCAGTCGTGTTAGTCTTCGTGTGAACGTGGCTTCCTTTCTCCCGGGCGTACGCCTCCCCGTGGACCCGCGGAAGGGTTGGTGCGGCGGCTCCGTGCCTAGCCATTCTGGGGACCCCAGGCTCTCGGCCAAAGCCCCTGCCACACCTCACATTCCGACCTGCAGCGCGTGAGACTTCTGCTCTCTTTCCCAAAAACCGGCATCGTGAGCAGGAAGCTCTGCTCGGCGCTGACAGCGGGAGGCCCTGTTGCAAATGTGCGTGCGCCCCTCGAGGGCGATGGGGCCGGGGTCCCCTCATGCTGCTGGTGCGCAGGGCTCCCGTCTCTGCCCGCGCCCCTGGGGGCACCTCCGTGGGTTTGCAGACACACCACAGGGGCCGTGAGCTTCCTGCAGGGGACAACCAGCCTCGAACGCCTGCTTCCCCACATCACTGTCTTTCGAGCAGAAACGGGGGTGCGGAGGGCTGAGGAGGCATTTTCAGGCTGACGAACGTTTTCCCACCCAATATCCCAGCTTCTACCCGCACGCAAACCTGGCAGAGAAAACAGTGACTGACTGGACGTCCCATGCCGCCAGCTGCTTTATGCCGCTTTTGGCACAGATCCCAGGTCATTGGTGAGACCCTGTAGGAAGGGCTGTCCAGCGGGAAGGCACAGTGTTCGAAGCCTGAAACGTCCACAGCTTCGCGAGCTCCAAAGCGAAAAACGAAAAAAATCAGAATAAATGAGAAGACAAGCCCCCCACCGCGAGAAGGTGTTTGCGAGTCCCCGGACAAGAACGCAGCTAGAGCTTGTGCAGGGTGCTCAAGGGGACCCTGGGGCTCCATCGGTGCAGCGTCTGCCTTCGCTCAGGTCATGGTCGCAGGGTCCTGGGATCGAGTCCCGAATGGGCCCCCTGCTCAGCGGGGAGTCTGCTTCTCCCTCTCCCTCTGTGATCTCTCTCCCTTTCACTGTCTCTCAAATAAATAAATGAAATCTTTTTTTTAAAAATGCTCAAAATTCAACAGGTAAAAAACAAGCCGGTTGGAAAACTGGCAAAGGACAGGAGACTTTTCGCCAAAGAGGAGACACGAGGGGAAGTGAGCACGTGCAGAGGGGGCGACACCAAGGGCCGTCAGGGCCGCGCACACAGCCCGCGTGAGAAACCACACCCGTCAGAGCAGCTAGGACGACACCGAACGCCTCGAGGATGTGGGGAAACCGATCCGCCGTCCACTGCTGGCGGGAAGGCCCCCCGGAGCGGCCGCTCTGGGAAACAGCCTGTCGGCCTCGCACCAGAGTCCGTGCTGACCATACAACCGGGCATGCGACGCCTGGGCGTGTATCCCGCAGAGAGCGGTCCTCGTGTCGGCAGGAAAACCTGTGCACAAGTACCCTGACAGCCTCCCCAGAGCAGCCCCGCTGGATGGAGCCCAGGCGCCCGACCACAGACGAGCAGCCGAACAGACCACGGCCCGGCCAGCCGGTGGGACTCGCTCAGCGGTAAGAACCACCACCCGTCCTCACCGCGCCCCAGCGGGGTCTCAAGGGTATCACGCCGAGGGAATGGAGCCGATCTCTACAGGTCACACACGGTGTGTTCCCACTTCTGTAACCTTCTTGAAACGACAGCATCCCCGAGGTGAGAACAGATCCCTGGTTGCGGGGCGGGGGGGACAGACCCCGAGGACCAGCAGGAGGGAGACTTCCGTGACAGCGGAGCAGACCCGAGGCTAGCTCACGGTGGCCGCGGGGACCTGCCGTGGGACGAGCGTCAGAGACTCGGGTCTTGCACGGCGCTCGGCTTGGCTGCGGTGTCGCACGTCCCTGCGACAGAAGACGCCCGACGGTACAGGCGGAGAATCTGCAGGCACCTCTGCGCTATCGGTCTCTGCGACTTCCTGTGAGTCTGTGATTATTGCAAAATAAAAAGTATTTCTTTTAAATGACGGCAGGCACTGCTTTGTTCCCGGCAAGTCAGGCCCTGGCCCGTGTGTGTGTCATGAAAGGGGCTCACACCGCGGTCATCTGAGCACACGATTGTTCTGGAAACCGCTATCCTGGTATCATTTTATCTCATGTTCAAAGTTATGAAAAAGCCTCATTGTCGTAACAGCGATTTTTAAATCTGTCTGCACCGCAAGACGGCCCCGACGGCAGCTGCTCGCGGAGCTGGGGAGCCGGGCACATCCTTCTTCACGACCCAATACGATTAATCCCAGATAGACCGCGAGCACGGGGGCAGGGCGAGCGTTCCCCAAGTCCAGCCCGAGTGTGTCCACACGCTCGCGGCCATGTGACGCTTCTGCGCCGCCGAGTGCAGACGCTCCGCTCTGTCAGGCTTCCCTTGGCGCGCGGAGGACAGATATTCTGGGAACACGTCCTTCCTGGTTTTTACAGTCTCTCCGTGCCCTCGTCCCTGCTGGAGCCATCGCGGTCTCGAGGGAGCAGCTGCTGGGATACTCACAAGACGCGGCGGGAACAAGTGGCGTATAATTAGCCTCCTTGTTCCCGTGAATGTGCAGTTTGAGCGGCGAACAATGTGCAGCGCATCTCTGCGTGGCTGTAATTAGCTCAGCCAGCTCTCCCGCCGCGGAGGGCCAGCCGGGACCGCAGCCCAGGTCGTGCACTGAAGGCAGGTCCCTCAGAGGCCCTACCCCCCACCCAGCCCCCCACCCGCTCGCCCCCTCCGTGGGTTGGCCGGGCCGACCTCCTCTGGCAAAACTTTTCAGCACATGCACCTGGTCCCGGTCACTTCGACCCTCTAGCAGCTCCTCTGTGTGCAAGATCATTTGTTCTGGTATTTTCTGCGAGCCCACATTGTGCCGGTCTGGGGTCAGCGGGGAGCAATGGCCCCCACACAGCAGAGCAGCACGACCCCGGGGAAGCAGAGAACCGCTCCCGCTCACGTGGGCAGACAGGTGCCTGAGCCGGGAGGCAGGTGAGGGCAGAGCCCAGGCCAGGATGGGCGGTGCCGAGGGGCTCACGCACCCGGCCGGCTGCCTGGCAGAGGAGGGCTCTGAGCTGCAGCCTCTCGGCGGCCATGCCGGCCACCAGCCAAGCGTGGCTTTTGTGAAGGGCGTCCTGAAGGGACAGCGCGGGCCTGGACGGGCTGCGGGCTTTCCCTGGATGCTTCTCTGGCGGAGGAAGCCCCCTCCACCCCGCGTCTGGAGGGAGATTTTGCCATGAGTGCATGTCCGCTTTGGGGAATATTTCATCTGCGTCTATCGGGATGATCATACGTATTTCTCTGTTGTTCCGTTATGGCGGTAAAATAAACGCATTGGTTTTAGAAAGCTGACCCAGCTTTGCGTTCCAGGATAAACAGTAGGTGGACACAATGTGTTGTTCTTTTATTACATTGTTGCATTTAAACTCGGGCTAGTCTGTTAAGGGATTTGGTGTCTCTGCTCATGAGAAACATTTGCCCTGAAATATTGTTTAGGTGTAAAGTCGCCGACAGGCTCGGGTGTCAGGGTCCCTGGGCCACGACTCTGCTGGAGAAAACGCGCGCCGTGTCTCTCCCTGACATGACCCTCGGCGACCTGACCCCGGCCTCCGCACAGGTGTGTAAACACGGCACGTCAGGCCCCGCACGCCCCTGGAGCGTCTTGTTCATCATCTGTCAGAAAGCCGGCTGACCTCACGAAGCAAATTTCCTGCAATTTTCTGAAAGACTTTATGTAAGATTCATATTCCTCTTCCTTAAGAGTCCAGCACAGTTGTCAGTGAAGCCAGTTGGGCCTGCGGTCTTCTCCGTAGCAAGGTTTTTAAAGATCTACCGCAGTATAGACGCAGGACCGTTTACATGTTCCATTTCTTTTTGTGTCAGTTTTGTGCAGCTGTGTTTTTCCAGAGGTTATCCCCTGTGTCTATGCCACCTCATGTGCTGGTATAAAGTGCTCATAATACCTTCTTTTTTTAAAGATTTTATTTATTTACTTGAGAGAGAGAGCACGCACAAGCAGGGGGAGGGGCAGAGGGAGGGGGAGGAGCAGGGAGCCCAACATGGGGCTCGAACCCAGGACCCTGAGATCAGGACCTGAGCAGAAGGCAGATGCTTCACGACTGAGCCACCCAGGTGCCCCCATTAATACCTTCTTATTCCTTTAATGTCTATAGTATTATTCCCAAGGCTGAAAATCCGTGGGGTTTCCCCCTAATCCCTCTTACTGCGTGGTTATCAATTTTATTAACCTTTTCAAAGACCCAGCTTCTGACTTTGCTGATTTTCTCTCTTGTTGGCCTGTTTTCTGTTTTATGAATTTCTATTCCTATCACTACTATTCTCTTCCTTCTACTTATTTTGGGTTTAATTTGTTCTTATTTTTCTATATTCGTAGGGGGAAACTTAAAATAATTGATTTTAGACATTTAGGTCTTTTTGCTTTTCTGCTCTAAACATTTAAAGCTTTCCTCTGCGCCCCATTTCATCTGTACCCCACCACCTCTGGTATGTTGAATTTTTATTTCATTTCACTATGATATTTTCTGGTTTCCCTATGACTTCTTGGTCCTATGTGAGATTCATGAATTTATTGCTTAATTTCCAAATATTTGGGGCTTTCTGAATATCATATAGCTCTCTAATGTAATTCTATTGTAATACTAGAACATATTCTTAAAGATTTCAGTCTTTTGAAATGTATTGAGGATTACTGGAAAATGTGTGTTTGTCCCTGCTGATCAGGTCAAGCTGGTTGGTGGCACTGTTCAAATCATATGTATCATTACTGACTTTTTTCTGCTTGTTCTTTCCAAGACTGAGAGGAGGGCACTAAAGTCCCCAAAACTGTGATTGTGGATTTGCCTCTTTTCCCTTTAGTTAGGTTGATTTTTGTGTCTTGTGTTTGAAGTTCTGCTCTTGGGGGCTGTGTGTCTGTGATTTCCGTATTTCTGATGAAATGAGCCTTTTTCGTGATGAAACAGACCAGGTCTCTCTGGTGACCTGCTTGATGTCAGGGTGGCCACTCAGCTTTCCTGCTCTGCTGTTGGCATTGCGAGCCCACCCCCCACCCCCCGGCTCTCTGTATTTCAAGGGCCTCTAGAGCATGTACCTGGGTCTTGCTTTTTGATTTGGTTTGACAATTCCTGCCTCTAAACTGGAGTGTTTAGTTCATTCACGTTGAATGTGGTTATGATATGGCTGGGTTTAAGTCCACCAGTTTGTTATTTGTTTTCCTTTTGTTCTATATGCTTTTGACCCTATATTCTTCTGTTCCAAACTTCCTTGGGGTAAATCAAAAATTTTTTTTAGTATTTCATTTTATCTCCTCTATTGACCTATTATAAAGTAAAACCCCTTCTTATTAATGGATGATCTAGGAGTTACAACATGAATTCTTAAATTACAGGAGCCACTTACAATTAATATTGGTTCACTTACATAAAATGTCAGTAAGGTTACAACAGTGTAATCCCATTTGTTCACCCTCATGTCTTTTATGCTTTTAGTGACATATCCTCTTACTTCCACAGACACTATAAATTTCACAGCATTTATGTGCTCAAATATTTACCTTTTCGGGTGCTTTTCATTCCTTGCCATAGTTATGAATTACACGTGATTTCATGTCCCTGCAGCCCGGAGAACTCTAACATTTCTTGTAGCTCATGCCTTCTGACAATAGATTTTCTTAGCCTAAAAAAAAAAATCTCAGATGTCTTTCTTTCACCCTCATTTTTGAAGGATAATTTTCCCTGGATGTAGAATTCCTGACTGACAAGCTTTTTTTTTTTTTTTAAACTAAGCACTTTGAAGATGTTGTTCCATTTTCTTCAGGAATCTGTTGTTTAAAATGAAAATCAGTGGAGCACCTGACAGGCGTAGGCAGAAAAGCACGGGACTCCTGATCTTGGGGTCATGAGTTTGAGCCCCATGTTGAGTGTAGAGATTACTTAAACATAAAGATCTTTAAAATGAGAATCGGCCATTGTTCCCATATACATTATGTATATACATATATATATGCATCCTTTTTCTCTGACTGCTTTTAAGATTTCCCTTCGTCCCCACCTTGCAGTGATAACTGTAGGAGCCTAAGTCTGCTTTTCTTTGTGTTTGTTCTGTTTCCTGTATCCATGGGTTGATGTTTTTAACCAAATTGGGCAATATTTCAGCATTGTTCCTTCAAATATTTTTTTATGCCTTATTTCTCTCTTTTCCTTTTGGGGTTACAGTACTACTTACTAGGCCACCGACATTTTAGTCCCCTATATTACCACAGGACGCACATTAGAGCCCCAGGTAAGTGAGGCTGTGCTGTTTTCTCTGTGTCCGTCCAGCCAGACAACTGGGGTTGGTCCGTGCTCAGGCCCGAGGACCCCCCTCCTGCAGTTCCCAGACTGCTCTCGGGCCCCCCTGGTGAACGAGCTCGTGGTTCCCGTGTCTCTGCTGAGCCTCTCGTCTGTTCACTCGTCACATCTGTGTTGTCAGTTGCATCCTTGAAAATATTTCTACAGCCATCTTAAAGTCCTGGTCTGCTAAGTCCAGCATCTCGATCATCTCGGGCTGTTTCCGTTGACTACATTTCCCCCCTTTCTTTGTATGTTACCATATTTATGTTTAATTTTAGACAGCTTTGTTGTCTATCACCTGCCGTACAGTCTGCTCATTTAATGTGTGTAATTAATGGCTCGTAATCCATCCACAGTTGTGCAACGCCGTCACAATCAACTTATCACTCCCCAACCCCACACCTTTTGATGGTCCTGAGCCTCTCCCCCAGCCCCTGGCAGCCACACTGATCTACCTCCTGTCTCTGTGGCTTTGCCTACCCTGGAGGCACAGAAATGTTCGAGATCCGTCCGTGCTGCAGGGTCTCAGGGCTCCATCTGCTTTAGGGCTCGATGAAAAAGGCCACCTAGACACTGCTGCGTTTTTGCCAAGTCCCACCCCCAGCCATTGTGATTCTGACATATGTGGTCCTGAGACCACGGCGGGAGATTCTGGTCTGTCTGATGGGAGCGCAGCTGACATAACTGGGGGCCTCCCATGAGCCTGAATGGAACACCCCCCAGACCCGGCCCCGGCGGCCCTGCATACGGCCCACGTGCATGAGACTGGGCTGCCCCACCCCTTTGTCAGATGGGAGATGGGGTCACATAGCTCGCACAGTGTAAGAGGCGGGGTGCCCCTAAGCCGTGGCTCGTCCGTCTGTGCCCCTCCTGCCTTTGGCCACTGCCCAGGACAAGGTCGCTGGTCTCTGGGTGTCCCCAGGAGCTCACAGCCCGGCACGGAGGCCCCTGGGCTCAGTTTCCCCCATCCCAACGCCCACGGGCAGCATTGGCCAGGACTGCACCAGGGCCCGGCTCGGTTTACGGTTTACGGGAAACCTGCCCAGCCGGAGCCCAGGCACCTGGTGAGAATATTCGGTGTGTGCGTTTCCCTGGCAGCCCCTGGAGACGGGGATGTTGCCGGAAGAGCTCACTCTATCTCAGCGCCTGGGCCACAGGTAGCGCGAGCACGGACTGGATTGGAGGCCCCTAGACTCCAGGTGCCGTGAAGCGGACGATCAGGTGTGCAGCCGGGCTCCGGCATGGTGCTCCCTCCTGCCCCCATCATGTGAGCTCCGTCTGGCCGGTGACAGCACTGGCAGCAAGTGACAGCCCCAGGAAGCCCCTCCAGCCCGGACTCCCAGAGTGCTGGCTGTCCGTGGTGGGCTGCTCCTAGGGTGGGGGTGAGCGCTGAGACGCCCCCCCCCCCATTGCAGGGCAGCTGGAAAGGGGCTCCGACATGCGGGATCGAGCCCCCGGGAAGTCCGTTCCAGTACCGGTGCCTGCGACATGACCCCATCTGGAAACAGGGGCCTTGCAGTGGGAATAGTACACACGAGGCGGCACTGCAGCCGGATGGCCCCAATCTGGTGGCCGGTGTTCCCGCAGGGAGGGGAGCTTCCAGGACACATGCAGGGGTGAGAGGCCACATGACAGGCAGGCAGCGATGGGAGCGATACAGCCATGGCCAAGGGATGCCCGTGGCCACCGTCAGCCGTTGAGGCAGAACGGTCGTCCCTTTGGAGGGAGCCCAGCCCTGCCCACCCTCTCGCTTCGTCTGCTGGCCTCCAGACCGTAAGAGAGGAAGTTTAGGCCGTTCTAAGCCACCAGCATGTGGTCTCTTGTCGCGGCCGCCCTGGAAAATGAACGTGTCTAATAGCAGGGTCCCTCTGTCTGTCCCCTCCCGGGTCACGGAGGCTCACGGTGGCACAGCTTGGCGAGCGCGGGACGTGGAAACTGTCCCACCCTCCTGTCTAGCACTCAGACTGGACACCAGGCATGTCCGACAAGCCGGGTTTGGGCAGGACCAGCTGGAGGTCGACACTGCAGGGTTGAAGGCGGCCCTGGGCAGGCCACCCTTCGGCCCCTGTGCCCCCGCACCCCTGGGCAGGTGGGGGGGGGTGCCAGGAGCCAGGACTGGGCAGGAGACAGAGGGCTGGCCAGCTGTGCCCCAGAGGGCAGGAGGGGCTTGTGGGAAGCGCCTCCTCTCCCCAGGACCTCCCCCCAGGGCCAGACTATTCTAGTGGTCGAGGCCGCCCTTCTAGGCTTCACTGCATGGGTGCCTCCCGGCCCAGCAGTCACCGTGTCCCTCAGGCTCTGCCCTCCCCCACACGGGCCCCATCAAGCCCCCACCTGGTCCGTCTGGGCCAGTGCTGACCTCCACCAGACCTGGGCCCGAGGCTGGGCAGTGGGGGGCAGTGAGGGGACATCCCGGCTGAGGCTGGGGCTGGGGCAGCTCCAGGCCAACCTTGCCATCCTGGAGTCCATACCCAGCACCTGTGGGGCCCGGCTGCAGCACACCTGGGCAGGCGAGCAGATGAGGCAGGGGGCGGGGAGCGGGAGGAGCGGGGGGGCGGGGGGGAGGACTCCATTCCTCAGAGCCGGGATTGGAACCTCCGGGGCTCTGCGTGCAGACACGGGCCGAGTCTGGGTTCGCAAACCCGGAGCCAGCTCGGCCACCCAGGCCTGCCGGGAAATGAGGTGCAGGGCCGGGGCCCTGCCGCGCCCTATGAGAGGCCCGTCGCTGCCACGGGGTCCTACTCTAGCCCCCGGACTCTGCGCCCAGGGGGACAGTCCCTTCAAGGCTACATCCACCATACCTAGGGCAGGGCTGGGCATACAGCCGGTGCTCAATAAATGAGCACGTGGACTAGTGTGAGCGACCGGACCAGCCTCTCGAAGCTTCCTTCCTGCCTGCAAACCAGGAGTGCTGTTCCTGCAGTTGGGGCTCGTCTGCCAAACGCAGGGCTGGCGGGGTGGGCTGCGTGCGCGGGTCTGTGCGCGGCTGTGTGTGCTCCGTGAGGCCCAGCCCCTGCCCGGCCCCGGGACCGGCTTTCCAAGTCTTTCCCCATGTGCCGGGGCCGTGGGTGCCTGTGGCCCCTGGGCGAAGGCCTCGGCCTCTCAGCGGGGTCTCGGAGGACCCCATGTTGGCCCAGGCCACGGACGCTGACTGTGCTGGGGTCAGAACTCGGGTCCCAGGGCCCTGGTGCTGCTGCCCCCGCGGGGTCTGACACGGGGGCGTGTCGCACGGTGGGTGCTGTGGGACGGGCCGTGGGGGCTGCCCAGTGCGAGGACCGGGCCCTGCCTCTCAGGTGTGCCACCGCCCAGAAGAGGACTCGAAGCCAAGCCCGCTCTCCGTGGGGGCTCCTGAGGCCTCCTTCCCCTCCCCTGGGCGTCCCGGGGACCAGGCTTCCGGCAGGAAAACCCCGGGAGGGCCGGGGCGCGCTCGGTCCCGAGGCCAGACCACCTCTGTACCCACCGGGGGTCCCGCATTACGCCTGCCCACAGCTCATTCCCGGAGAGACTCAACCTAAAGACCGGTTTTGAAAAGAGCGTTTATTTTTAGAATGTGCTTTTAAATCGGATTGCAGCAACGTAGGTAAGTTGCAATAAAAACAGTATAATCCCGCCCGCAAAGAGCCCACTTGGCAAAGTGTCCTTTTGTTCAAAATAAAGTACAAAATGGTTTTTTGCACTAACACCAGTGACAGCCCTCAGGGGTCAATTAGACGAGCTACAGGGCATCCCCGTGGAAAATGGCCCGCACCCGCGCCAACTCCGTGGGCAGGAGCGCTCGCAGGTGTCCCCGCCTGCCTTCCAGGCGGGGGAGGGGGTAGCTCCAGGGTCGGGCTCCTGAGCTCCCCTCCCAGCAGATCCCGACGCAACTCCCCATGAGCCTCTCGCCGGGCCTCGGGAATACCCAGGGCCTCTCAGTGGGGTCACGGTGCACGGGGACCAACAAGCCGAGGGTCCCGTGTGGCTGCAGTGTGTCTGGATTTTGCACAGGGACAGTGACCACCGCTGCAGGAAGTGCCCGCCGGGAGGACGCTGAGGCCCAGAGGATCCCCCTCCGGTCACACAGCAAGTGTGTGGGCAGCCACCATCTGGCCCTCACCACCGTCCGCGTAAGAAGGCACGGGGGTCCTCTCCCCAGACCACCTCCAAGAGAGCCAGACGGGAAGGGCAGGCCCACTCGGCCCCCCGGAGCCCCTGGGGCGGCAGGCGGCGCGCTCGGCCACGTGGTCTGCGGCCGTGTGGTGGGCGGGCTGGCACACAGCCAGGCCAGGTAGGGCTGCATGGCGTGTCCCCTCTGAGTGCCCAAGCCCTGTTTGGGGTTAAAGTGACGCACAGCCTGGGGCCTTGCCCCCACCCCCAAGGCCTCCCACGGCGGCTCCCTTAGCACCTCCCGGGGCTTTTCCAGGCAGCCTCTGGCCGGGCGCTGGCTTGGACCCCAGGGCACTTCCTCTTCCCAGGGTGGACAGGCGGCCCCCGTTCCCGAGCTGCCCGGGGTTGGGAGCTGCACTCGGGGGCCTGTCTTAGGGGAGGACAGCGGGGTGACACCACACCTGCTGTGTGACCAGGGGCGAGTTCCTCAGCCTCTCTGTGCCTTTGAGTCTTCTTGGAAGGCTGCTGGCCACCGGGCTCCCCGCGTCACGAGAAGGCGGGTGCCCCGGGCTGGGGACAGGCCTGGCTCTGCTCTGGGCCTGCGGGGGGCCCTGTTGTAGACGCAGGTGACCGCACGGGTGAATTGAGTCAAGACAGCATCCCACTTAGCTAAAGGATAAGACTTTTGCCTCGCTTTTATTCCCAGTGTTTAGAAATGGGTTTTTTTATTCATTTGTCCCCTGTCCTGCTGGGGCTTTGATCACAGAGTGACTTCCATAGACTGTGAGCCGAGCGGGGGTCGCCGTGAGCCCACCCACCCAACACGGGCCACCACCACCTGACTCCGCATAGTCTGCCTTTAATTACAATAAACTAACAACGACTTCAGAGATGCTCTCATTTTAATAGAATGCAGAGTTATAATTGGTGACCTATTTTAAGCAATTTAATTTTCCATGACCTGTTTTCCAAATTAACAGAGCAATAAAGGCCACGTGCTGTGAGCGGGGCCGGACCCGCCAGGCTGCCCGGGCCTGCGGCTCTCGGACGGGCCCGGGCTGGGGTCAAGGCGTAACTAAAGCATAATCCAAGAGGAACATCCCAGGGATCTCTCAAGTCACTGCTGACAGCTGCCCCGGCGCAGAAATCCGGCTGAAATCCTTCCCAGGACTGGAACTCCCGTCCGTCCCCAGGCCAGGAGCCAGACCGGCCTCTCAATTCACGCCCCTCAATTCACACCCAGGGCTGGGTGTGAGGGGGGAGCCTACACCATCAGGGACGCACCCACCCGCAGCAGGACAAGTCCCTTTGGGCCCTGGACCGCCAAGAGTGGGGCAGGAGGAGGGGATGGGGGAGCGTGGGGGGGGAGGTATCCGCCCACCCCCTGTGTGCCCCTGGGCACCTGTCTGGGCTGTGGGAGGCCTGGGGGGGGGCCCTACCTGGAGCTGCTAGGACGAGGGAGGGGCGAACAGGAAGTGGCGCCCTCCCCTCCCCTTCCTTCCCCCTCCCCCTTCTCCCTCTATTTTATGGTTGTCCAATTCCCACAGCACCCAAGGATCTGTTCTTCCCCACAAAGATCCGCCCTCTGCTTTTATTTATTATTTATTTTTAAGGATCTTATTTTCACGTCAGAGAGGGAGCACAAGCAGGCAGAGGCAGAGGGAGAAGCAGGCTCCCCGCCGAGCAAGGAACCCGATGCTGACCCATCCCAGGACCCCGGGGTCATGACCTGAGCTGAAGGCAGTGGCTTAACCCACTGAGCCACCCAGGCGTCCCCGCCCTCTGCTTTTAAATGAGGACAGAAGGCAGTTTCCAAAACACACACACACAGAATAAAAAAGCACTTTTTTTTTTTTTTTTTTTAAAGAGAGATCACAAGTAGGCAGAGAGGCAGGCAGAGAGAGAGGAAAGCAGGCTCCCCAGTGAACAGAGAGCCCGATGCGGGGCTCGATCCCAGGACCCTGAGATCATGACCTGAGCCGAAGGCAGAGGCTTTAACCCACTGAGCCCCCCAGGCGCCCCTAAAAAGCACTTTTGAAAACAGCAGAAGACAAAACACAGTGCTTCTCCAAGTTCACACACGGGACCCTAGGCAACCCCGATTTCCTAGCATCTCTGTTCTGTGGAGCGAGGGTTCCTGTAGATCCCTCCCTCCCTGATCCCTTCAGTCCTGTCCCCACCCCCAAGGACAGCCGAAGCGCCACCGAGAATCCCTGCACCCGGATCCCAAGCCTCCCCGACTCTGGCAGAGAGGGACCCAGGCTAGAAGTGGCAGGAACACGGGTCACTGGAACCCAGGAGACGTGTGGGGAGGGGGTGCCGGGCCCTCACAGCCCCAGGGCTGGGCTGGCACGGGGGTCTCCCGGGGTCTCGGGGGTGCTAACGGGGGAGGAGCGTCTGGGGCCCCTCAGGGGGCAGTTGCCTCCAGAGTAGAGGGTGGGGGTCACCCAGGTCCGGGCGGGAAGAAGGCCCTTGACTGGGCTCTGCCCTGGGTCCTCAGGCTGGGAACCCCCGCTCACGGGAGGCAGGAAAGAGCTCTATCGGGGCCCACCGGCCCTTGGGGGCCAAGACCCCCAGCCACCTCCCCTCTGCAGGCCCTCCGCCTGCCGCACCTGCACAGGGGGCAGCAGGGCTGGGTCAGGCTCTGGGAGGGCCGCCGGCCTCTGCTGAGGCAACAGGGAGATCAGGGCTCCACGGTGGAGCCCGAGGCGCCCCTGACCTTGGGCACCATCGTCTGCAGGGATGTCCCGGTTAATCCTGCTCTGAGCTGGATTAATTTCCAAAGATAAAGCCTCTGATTTGATTGGCGCATGGGGCTCTTTGTGGTTGGGTCAGGCGGCTATGGCTCCAGCAGGGCAAGAGTATTAAGTGAGGACCGGTTCCCTCGGGACGACAGGGATTACCGACCTGTGTCCCCCCTCCTCCGCCCTGCTGGCTGCCAGCCGCCAGAGGGACATCACTGCACCGGGCTGCCCACAGTGGCCCATGCTTCGGCAGAGCCCGGGCAGGGATGTACTCTGGGCACCGGGGCTCCCCTGCCGTGGGAGGGACCTCTGGGCAGCAGCGGCAACCCTTAATGGGTCCCCCCGAGAGGTTAGCAGCTTCTAGCCCTTGGTGGCTCACAGGACCACGGGTGACTCCCAGGCTGGGAGGGCGCAAGGGTCCTCCCCCAGCCCACAGAGCTCCTCCCACCAGACTGTGGTTACCCTCTGGTAACAAGCAGAGGGCACCTGGGACAGAGCGCCTGCGAACGACCCGGGGTTTCAGCTAAGGCTGGGGGGGGCGGGTGGCTCCTGTCCCCAGGGCGGTCCATCCGATTAGAGAAACATCCACCTGTGCCAAGGATAGGGCCTCATCAAGGGAGAGGCATCTCCACGCCGCGGACAACCGCACGCACCCGCGGCGGGCTCTGGGTCCCGCTCGCTAATGTCTTGTGGCATCGGCCGTCCCAGCACTTGTCAGAAACACAGGACCATGGGGCCCCCCGGGCCTGTGGGTGAGTCAAGCATACGTCTAAGTTTGCTGAGTCACTGCCCAAGAAGGCTTCTGGTTTAGGCTGTCCTGGTGGCGGGGCTTACAGGCCGGGGAGAGCCCCGCAGGGGACAGCCGTGGCCTGAAATCACACGCCTCGTGGCCTGCACATTCCTCTTCTAAAAACAAGAAAAAGGGGCACCTGGGTGGCTCACATGGCTAAGCGCCTGCCTTCAGCTCAGGTCACGATCTCCAGGTCCTGGGATCGAATCCCGTATCCGGCTCGGCGGGAGGTCTGCTTCTCCCTCTGCCTCTCCCCTGCTTGTACTCAATCTGTCTCTGTCTCTCTCTCTCAAATAAATAAATATTTTAAAAGAAAAGGAAAGAAAAACTCCAGGGAGGCACCCACCCCTGGATGTGGGTGCATGTGCCCCTCACGGCGCTTCCTGACCCAAAGACCCGCCTGGCCGGTGGAGGGTTGAGCGCGGCCGCACTGGATCCCGTGGCTCCTGTACCCAGCCTGGGGGTGCAGAAGGTGCTTGGGATGAGGGATGGATGCTGGACGGCGGGCGGATGGCTGTAGGCTCCAGAGACAAGGAAAACTAAAAGGCCGGATGAACCTTCCCACACCGCCCATGGGAACCTGCAGTAGTGCCGCCCCTCAAAGTCTAGACAGACTGACGCTGCGACCCGGCAATTCCCTCCCAGCGTGTGTCTGAGACACATGAGAACAAACACCCGCAGGAAGGTCTGTGCGCAGACGTGCACCGCAGCTTTATTCATAATGGCCAAAGAGTGGAAACGACCCGAGTGTCTCGCACGCGGTGAGCAGATGAGTAAAGCCTATTCGCACGAGAGCGTATTACACAACCGTCACGCGGCACAGCCCCCGCGGATGAATCTGGAAAACATCCCGCCCAGTGAAAGATCCCGCGTCCTGCCCCCTGTTTCTGTGAACGTCGGAGCTGGGAGACCCCAGGAGACAGAAGGCGGCTCTGGAGTGGCCTCCGGCCGAGGGGGTGCAGACGGGCTCAGGACGGGTGCCGTGGTGACCGCGCGACGCTGTGGACTCCGTGGACTCCGTGGACTCCGCTCACCGCACGTCCTCGCCGGGGAGCTTGGGGTGTGTGAGCTGCGCCTCCATCAGGCTGCCTCGAAAACACACCACACGGGGGAGGGCGAGCCAGCCGACCCCCCTTCTTCCCGGGGGACAGTGGGTGGGGGTCGGGTCAGGGCTGGAAAACTGGGGTTGGGCCGGGTGAGCACGTGTGCATGTGCATGTGTGAGCGTGTGTGTGCATACGTGTGTGAGTGCGTGTGCACGTGCGAGTGCGTGTGTGTGCATACGTGTGTGAGTGCATGTGCATGTGCGTGTGTGAGCGTGTGTGTGCATACGTGTGTGAGTGCGTGTGCACGTGCGTGTGTGAGCGTGTGTGTGCATACGTGTGTGAGTGCGTGTGCACGTGCGTGTGTGAGTGCGTGTGCACGTGCGTGTGTGAGCGTGTGTGTGCATGCGTGTGTGAGTGCGTGTGCACATGCGTGTGTGAGCGTGTGTGTGCATACGTGTGTGAGTGCGTGTGCACGTACGTGTGTGAGCGTGTGTGCGCATACGTGTGTGAGTGTGTGTGCACGTGCATGTGTGAGTGCGTGTGCACGTGCGTGTGTGAGTGCGTGTGCACGTGTGTGTGTGCACGGCCACCTCCTGGCGGAGCAGGCCTCGCCCTCCCTCGGAGGAGCGCACAGCAAGCCAGCCCCGGTGCTCCCGCCGCTCTGTCTCGGGCGCAGTCACAAGGGCCTGTGGCCCCACACAAGGGCCACGTGCCTCAGCAATGCTCCCTGGAGCTGGGCTCTGGCCCCAGGTCAGAAGCTGACGGCTTCCCCAGGCCGAGCCCCAGGGACCCCTGGCTGGGAGTGCGCGGCCCCCAGTCCGGGCCCTGCGCGGGCTCTAGGGAAGCCGTGAGGGCTTCTGCCTTTGCCTGGATATTCCCGACGCCAGGCATGGGGTCCCGCAAGGTTTCGGCCTCCGCAGGGACCGCACCCCTCCCTAAAGGCAGTGAGGCCGGAGCTACGCAGGGCGCCGACCCGTCCTCCGCTCCACCCTGGGGAGCCTGGCAGAGGGCCCCCCTGCAGAGTCCACGGGGGCGGCTCTGGGCTCAGCTCGGGAGGCCCCCCCGGTCCACGGAGAGGTGCTGAGGGCCAAGGAGGACCCTGGCGGGACCCCCGCCTCGGACCGTGCACCCCGAACACACCAAGCAGTTTTCCGGGGCATGACCCCCAGGCAGGGTCCCTCTCAGGCCCCGCAGTAAGCCCACCCCGGTCCCTGGACCCCCCGCTCCCCGGAGGCCTCTGGAGAGCCGGACAGGCCGGGTGCCTCGGGGTGCCCCCGGGGGGCTCGGCCGGCCGTCAGCCGCCGTCCACACTCCCGAGGGGGTCTGTGCCTCAGGTCAAGGGGAAGGTGGGGCCCGACCCTCCCGTCCCTTCGTTTTCTCCTCAACCTTCAAACACCACAGAGGCTCAACGGTCACACGTTCAAGCCTGGAAGAGAGTCGCACCCTCCCCGGGGCCCCCGCAGCCCCTGTCGTCCTGCCTGCCCTCACTGATGCGCCGCCGCCTGGGGGCGCTGTCCCATCACACACGCATGCCCGTGTCACACACGTGTCACACACGCATCACACACACGACTCACTCACGTGCACACACAGCCCCCATCAGGGGCTCAGGCCGGCAGACTCCCGGGCCCGACACGCGTGGGGCCCGTGGCCTGGACGGGCCCCCCGAGCACCCCTGGGCTCCGCTCCAGCTGCACACGGGAGCCTCTCTGGGCCTCCCGAAGGAGGGGCTGCCCGGGGCCAGGGGCTCGCCCGGAGTCCAGCCCCGCCCCGACGTCTGTCCCGGCCCCCGATGCCTCGGCCTGACACCGGCCCCCTGCTAGGGCGGCTCAGGTGGGGAGCTCAGGGCCACGGTGGGGGCCGCCCACCCACCGCGCCGACTCCGTGATGACACAGGCCCCGGGACACACGTCTTCCCGGGCTGTGCTGGGTGGGAGGTGGGGGGGGGACACGGGGCAGCCGGCCCTGAGCTCCCCGGGGCGCCTCGGTCTCCCCGTGTTGCCCCCTCCGTCCCAACCCCTGAGGGGGTCCACAGGCCGGGTCAAGGCAGACCCCCGGGCTCCCCAGGCACAGCCAGGTCCCCTCGCTGACTCCAGCCCCCCAGGGCCCCGCCCTGTGTTTGCTCCCCTGTCTCCAAATCCACCAGGCGGCCCGGGCCCGTCTCATAAGTGCTGCCGACACCAGCGCCCCATACCTGCCCCCTACCCCCAATCTGGGCACCAAGCAGGAGCCACGGGCGAACCCTCGTCCCTAAGGTTCTGCAGAAGGCTCTGGGCGCTGCCGTCGGAGGCTCCCCACATTGGGCTTTCCAGGAGCACCCACGCCCCCTCCTCCCGGAGCACGAGCCGGTTGGGGAATGCTCTCCCACCTGCCTACCTCATCCACACCGGAGAGCACAGCCCCTGCCCACCCGGGAGGGGTCTCGGGGAGACACGGGAGGACCCCCAGGGGCTAGCTCCCAGCAGGCACTGGTCTGGGACCTCCCGCTCGCCCCAAGAGCATCTCCACGGTCGTCAAAACTCAGTGCGGTCCTCCATCAGCCCGCGGGAAGGGGCCCGCCACCCTCTGCATGGCCACGGGGCTGTCGTGCGCCTGGGGTCCCCTTCCACCTCTGAACACCTGCTCTCGGGTGCCCGGGGCCCTGGGGAGCAAGGTTTGGCCCCTTCCCTCCCCACCAAGCAGAGCTGAGCTGCTGCGTAGATCTGGCAAGCCCCGCAGCTGCCATGGCGCTTGCCGCGCAGGGGCACACGGCGCCTGGGGACACCCCCTCCGGGGGCAGAGACCAGGCCCTCTGCCTGCCCGTCCGGCAGCGCTTTGCTCCACTTTGCTGTCGCATGACCTCAATTAAATGTTTGTGCCTGACTTTGGGTCCAAGTCTCTTGATTCCTTAATCCTGACGCACTATTGACGTCAAAGAGTTAAGTTCTTTGATGTCTCAAAATAAAGAGAGTTTAACACATCTCCTCCCCCAGAACGCTGGCCTCCCCACGTCCCCTGGGAAGGGGAGCGGGCCTCCCCCGCATCCCGGGGCCAGTGGGCCCTTGCTGCAGCCCTGAGGGCTTCTGCTGCACTGAGCTCTGGCCTGACCGGTCAGCCGACAGGTGCCCGCGTCCTAAAGGACCACCGCCGGCACCCAGGGGGGCCCCTCCTGTGCGCCTGGCCGGGAGCAGGGGCCATGCTGGGCCAGGCACCAGGGCCGGTCTCGGGGGCTGCAGGGCAGGCCTGGGCCCCGGCAGCCTCTGCTCGGGACTGCAGACCCTTCTAGATGGTTCTGCCAACATCCCCGACGTGAAACGTTCCTCACATCTTCTCTAAACAAAAGGAATAAATGGCAACACTAATCAGAGGGGGTCTTCCCACCGCTTTCTCTCTGAGGGGCCGGTGCCCCAGTGCCCAGCAGAAATCCCTCCCGGGGGGTGCAGTCCAGGGCAGAGCAGGGTCAGCCCTCGGTCCTGCTGGGCTGGGGGTGGCTGCCAGGCCCCTAACGCAGGCCCCAGCATAGCAGGAGTCAACACCCACCCACCCCTGGGCGTGGGGCTGACAGTGTCGTCCGAGCAGCAGAAGCTGCCGTCCTCGCAGCACAGGGCCCGGACCCTGACATCAGCTACCGGGGGGTGGGCACTGCTGAGGACAAGGCCTGCTCCTCCAGTGCCCGTGGCCGCCTCGGACTTGGGGCTCGGGGACCTGGCTGGCGAGTGGTGCAGCAGGGGCCCGAGGGCGTCCCACCTGGACCTGCCCCTCGGCTTCATGCTCACTGTCCCCAAGCGAGGGGTGTGCCCAGGCCGAGCGCCGGGCAGGGGAGGCAGGCGCCAGGAAGCCCGGCGCATCCCAAGGGCCTGAGGTCTGCTGGCGGAGGGACGGCTCCGTCCTTGCACACGCCCCACAGACACACGGACCCCCGCGCGCACACACCACGGCACAAAGACATTCCCACCCGGCCTGTGGATCACTGGCTCGGGCTGTGGGGAGAAAGGAAGAGAGGGCTGAATCGCTAGGCAACCAGCCAGGGTTGCTATGGCACCTGTGAGAGCAGCCGGGCCCATCAGAGCCGAGCGCGGGCTGCGGCCTGTCGGCTGGGACCGGAGAGGGACGAGGGTGCCGAGTGCCGGCCGACCTCGCCTGATGAGGACGGCACCTCGTGAATATTCATCGGGCTGATTGAGGCAAAGCCGATTAACCACTTGGTGGCTCACAGAGTCCTGGGTCCATTTGCTCTGAACCCCTGGGCGGCCGAAGGGAGGCTCCGCTCACTTCCCGCCCGGTCCCGGGAGGCTTGGATCTTGTCAGGGCTGCCCGGGCATCAGGCCGCTCAGCAGTCAGGCCCTGGGGCTGCCGCAGGTGTGAGTTCCCACCCAGGAGCCAAGAACGGCGCTCCGGGGCTCCCGAAGGGCAGGCCTGCTCCCTCCCTTGCCCCTTGCTCCCTGACGGGGGCGGGGACAGAGCAGTGACCACAGCCTTCGCCAGCCTCTCCACGGTCAGCCCAACACCCCCTGGAGCTGCAGGGCTTAGTCTTAGCCCAGGTCCCCAGAAAGCAGAGCCTGAGGCAAGGGTTACGCACCTCAAGGGCAGGGACCGGAACCACGCAAAGGGCCTCTAGGGACAAGGTGGGCGGGGTGTGTGACTGCTGGGACACCCCTGAGGGCACACTGCGAGCGAGGGTCCATCCCAGCTGCATGTCCAGAGGACGAGGACCACTGGCCACCCCAAGCCACCCCGAAAAGGCTGCAAGAGCAGCTGCACCTAGAACAGACCTCAGAGAGGGGTAGGTTTCTCCGCCTGGTCCCTCCTGTCTCCCTCCCCCTCGGGCCCACCCCATGCACTTCCGTTGGTGTCCTCTGGGGCCACTTGGGAAGCCAGGTCCCTCCCCGGGTGTAGCATTTGTCCAACTCTGGAGCTTCTACCCATGAGACAAAGGAGATGGGGGGCAGGGGGCAGGAGGAGGGTCCGGACGGGCTGTCTGAACTCTCTTCCAGGGCCTCGAGGCTCCTCCCGGGGGCATCCGTGCCCTCCCGCCCCCCCGCCTGGTGCTGGAATGCTGCCCACAGGGGCTGGTCCGGGAGAAGCGTGTGCCGCTGCCTCCAGCCGCCTTGGCTCTTCGCATCTGTTTGGTGACTGATGGAACCGTGAGCCCCTCACCCACGCCCGACCCCCAGCCCTGGCCCCAGCCGCGACCGGGAGGGTCCAGATGCTTCTGTCACCGCACTGCTCCGGGCCCAGGGCTCAGCGGGTGCTCAGGGAGTCAATTTTGGGTGAGGATGAGAACCCCAGCAGCTTCCCAACGGTCCTTGCCACAAGAGCCAGATCTGTGGCATTCTCTACTGTGACAGCGGCCATAAACACTCCGAATGGCCCCCAGCAGGCTCCAAGCACAGGTGTGACCCGAAGCCAGCCCGGCCCGGCCTCACCCTGCCCAGCTCCCTGCCTGTGCCAGAGCAGAGGTGGGTGCCCAGAGGAGCGGGGAGGGGGGCCATATGCCCCCCGGTCTGCTGCCGAGACAGAGGGAAAGGTCTCTGTGGGCTCCGCACACCGGGGAGAGGATGTCAGGTCACTCCCACCCCGGTCCTGATCTCCCGACCAGCTACAGACCCTGAGGGGCCATGGAGCCTGAGCCTCAGTTTCCCCTTCCCCTGGTCTCACCAGGTCAGCTCACTGTGCCTGGGACAGAGAGGGGACACAGACGTGACCTCCACAAGTGCCTGCCTGGGCCCTAGCTGAGCCGTAGCTGAGCCTTAGCTGAGCCTTACCTGAGCCCTACCTGAGCCCTACCTGAGCCCTGCCTGGGACCTACCTGGGCCCTACCTGAGCCCTACCTGGGACCTAACTGATCCCTACCTGGGACTCAGCTGAGCCCTAGCTGAGCCCTAGCTGAGCCCTAGCTGAACCCTAGCTGAGCCCTAGCTGGGCCCTACCTGAGCCCTACCTGAGCCCTGCCTGGGACCTACCTGAGCCCTGCCTGGGACCTA
>CM053610.1:631209-647461 GCA_028646535.1 Procyon lotor | reverse complement strand
GCCCTACCTGGGACCTACCTGAGCCCTACCTGGGACCTACCTGAGCCCTACCTGGGACCCAGCTGAGCCCTACTTGAGCCCTAGCTGAGCCCTAGCTGGGCCCTACCTGAGCCCTGCCTGGGACCTACCTGGGCCCTAGCTGAGCCCTACCTGGGACCTACCTGGGCCCTAGCTGAGCCCTACCTGGGACCTACCTGGGCCCTACCTGAGCCCTGCCTGGGACCTACCTGAGCCCTACCTGGGACCCAGCTGAGCCCTACTTGAGCCTTAGCTGAGCCCTAGCTGGGCCCTACCTGAGCCCTGCCTGGGACCTACCTGGGCCCTAGTTCAGCCCTACCTGGGACCTACCTGAGTTCTACATGGGCCCTACCTGAGCACTACCAGGGACCTACCTGGGCCCTACCTGAGCCCTGCCTGGGCCCTACCTGAGCCCTACCTGAGCCCTGCCTGGGACCTACCTGGGCCCTAGCTGAGCCCTACCTGGGACCTAGCTGAGCCCTACCTGGGACCTACCCAGGCCCCACCTGGGCCCTACCTGGGCCCTAGCTGAGCACTACCTGGGCCCTACCTGGAACCCACCTGGGCCCCACCTGAGCCCTACCTGAGTCCTACGTGGGCCCTAGCTGAGTACTACCAGGGACCTACCTGGGCCCTAGCTGAGCTCTAGCTGAGCCCTAGCTGAGCCCTAGCTGGGTCTACCTGGGCCCTACCTCGGCTGGGTACTCTGCTTGCCTCTCCCCCGTCCCCTGTCCCACTCTGACCCTACAGACCCCTGCCAGGCCCCATGCCCTCCCTGTGCACCTGCTCTCTCCACCTCGGCCCTCCCCGGCCACAGTTTCCCAGGTGCTGCCCACTCCCTGCCCTCCCTAACCCTCAGGTGGGGGTGGGGAGTGGTCACTGCCCTGAATCCTCCAGAAATTGGCCCTTCACCCAGCTTTAGGGTGGCCCAGAGCGGACGATGAGGAAGATACCAACGGGGAAACACACCCACAGTGTCACATTGAACCTTGGGATCAAGAGGAATGAGGAACGCCGGAGGGAGACAGGGGGTGGGTGGGGGGACTGGACCCTCGGGAAACGGGTGGGGGAGAGCAGGCAGAGGGGACCACGTTTCCCCGTGGAGCAGAATGCCCGCCAATGGGGGTTCCGGTGTCCAGGCCGAGGGGGTGCTTCCCAGCCCCGGGGATGGCAGAGGCAAGGCTGGCCTGGTGACAGCTGGGGTTGGGATTGGGGGGGGACTCATCCTGGCCAGTGCTGTGGGCACAGGTGACCCGGGCCACCAGAGAGGGGAGGGCAGGCCCCGATCAGGCCTGGGGTGCAGGTGCCAGCAATCAGTGCAGAGCCCTGGGGTCCTGAGCGCCCCCCCCTTCCCCCGGGTGAGGCCGGCAGCGCAAACAGGGCCGCCCCAAGGGCCAGAACTGCCAGGAGCCCATTGCACTCGGGGCTGAAGTTTTCCCGCCCTGGGGGGGACTTCCCGGGGGTTAGGGACCTGCCCCTTGCCGGGGTCCCCGAGCTCCCACCACCCAGACTGTGGGGTGTGAGGCTGACAAGGTGCCCCAGACCCTGCGGCGGGATACGGGTGTGTTTCTGCCCCCATCAGCCGTGAGAGTCTTCTTTCCAAGGGACCGGACGGTGTCAGGTGAGCCCCCGGCCGGCGGGACGCCGTGTGTCCTTCGGGCGGCAAAGCCAGGCAGAGGTGCGGGGCACCCTCTGGGAGCCCCGACGCCCCTCCTGCCCTTGGGGGTCCCTCAGGGAGGAGTCGGGCCCAGCCAGCCTTCCCACGAGTGGCCCAACTGAGGGCGAGAAAGCCACCACGTGCCTAGACCCTGGAGGCCTCTCGGGCGGCGGGGGCCGAGGGCGGCGGCCCTGGTCCTGCTGTCCTGAAGCTGCCAGGCCTCTGGTGCTCCGATCCCAGGGCCACCGGCTTGGCCCATTTTCGGACACGTCCTTCTTCCTGGCCCCCTGCCCAGGCCTGGTGGAAAGCAGATGCTCAAGGGTGAGGCTGGGCCCTTTGAAGTGGGAGAAGGCGGGGATCTGAACAAAGCTGCCCCGGACCCTCTGGCTTCAAAAGTGTGCATTTTCATTAAAATGTTACCTTTAAATTTTTTTTTTTTTTTAAGATTTTATTTATTTGACAGAGAGAAACACAGCTGGAGAGGGAACACAAGCAGAGGGAATGGTAGCGGGAGGAGCAGGCTTCCAGCTGAGCAAAGAGCCGGATGTGGGGCTCGATCCCAGGACCCTGAGATCATGACCTGAGCCGAAGGCAGACGCTTAACAACTGAGCCACCCAGACGCCCCAAAATGTTACCTTCAAAATGAAACATCTATCTTCCCCGCATCCCCTCCCAGCCCGGGAGCAGGGCTGCCATCGTCCCCTTTTCTCAGATGAGAACACTGAGGCTCGGGTGGTCCGGAGCCCGTGGGGAGGCGGGAACAAGCAGAAGCTGCCCAGGCCTCCGGGACCCGCCAGAGTCCGGACACCAGCACAGGTGACGGAGCGCGGCCCCCAGGCCCCAGGGAGCGGGGCAGGCCCCGCAGGAGGGCGAGGGTGGGCAGGGCGGCGCGGTCCCCCCGATGGGGCGTCTGCCGGCCGCAGTCTCGTGTTCACAGCGTCGTGGGAACCTCCCGCTTTGAGGACTGATTTACAAGAACATATTTTGCAGAGACCAGAAAGCAAGCTCAGTGTGCCCCGTTCTCTGGGCCCTGGCGGTGACCTGAACCGATCGTTTTCGTCGATACTGGCCTTGGCCCGGCAGCCAGACCAGCGGGGGGCTCTGCAGGCAGAAACCAGGGGGCCCGGTTCTCCCCTGGCCTGGGTCCCCGGTGGGGGTCTGGGCCCGCCGAGTGACCTTCTGGGGGAGGGCAGGGGGCATGTGGCTGAGAGCTGAGGTGAGGCCCCGGGGCCCTGCCCACCACGGACGGTCCAGCGGGCTCGGACCAAACCCCCACCGTCAGAGCAGAGTGACCTGTTTCAGGGCCTGGGGGAGCCTGCCAACTCCTCTGCTGCGAACAGAGGCCCAGGAGCTCATCCCGGTGTGGGGCCTGGGGAGGGCTCCTTGGGGCAGAGCCAGAGCTGGCGAGCAGGGCGACTCCATGGTTGTTCACCTTTAGAGTGAGAGGAAGTGATCATCCCGGTCGGCCCCAGGGTCCGAGTCACAGGAGGAGGCCCCCTGCTCACGGGGAGACGCCGGGGGCAGGGAGGGCACCCCAGCTGCCAGGGCTGTATGCCCAGGGCCGGCCCGGGTGGCGGGGGGGGCTAGGAGCACAGCAGGGACAGACCCTGGGTGCCGTCCCTGTCCCAGCATCCCTGGTGGTGAGTCCCTGTCCCCCGAGCACAGCCCTCCAGTGAATGTCCAGTGTCTCCTTCATGGCACTCCTGCCCCGTGATACCCTGGCGTCTCCCCAGGGAGACGCTTTGCGCCCCACGGCAAGGTTCTGTGTGGGGGGGGCGCCCACAGCGGGACAGCGGCCTGCGGACCGCCGACTAGCACCACGGCTGTCTGGGCCGGCGCGCCCCGCATGAAGCCTGTTGCCAGGACGGGAGGGAAGAGACACCGAGGCTCAGCCTCGATGCTTTGGCTTGGAATGAAACCAAGCCACGGACCCATGGCCCATCGGAAGGGCCGCCAGAGACACAGGGTCACCTCCTTGGGCTCGCCCACACCCGCCAGGACCCAGCACCCCTCAGGCACTGGCCGGAGTGCCCTCCAGCTGAGGACGGAGGCCCCTGGCCGCACGGCGGGCATGCCCAGCTCTGGCCGCCCTGCTCCCCCTTGCACCGAGCGAGTGTCTCTTCCTCCCCGGGGAGGGTCCCGAGAGAGACACTCTAGAGCCTCCGAGGCTCGAGTCCCCACAGAGGAGCGGTTTGGTTCCCTTCCTGGCACAGCCGGGTGGTGCCGCTGGACCCCGCCCCTCAGCCCTCGGCTCTCGCTCCTCCTCCGGTCGCCCAACCTGGAGAACGGATGGGCGCGGGGGCCTGGCTCTCAGGATGTGGGCAAGCTCGCCATCATTACCACGGGCAGGATGGGAAGCAGAGCTGGGAGTCTCGGGTGCTCCCTCCCGGCGGTGACCCCAGGGTCAGCCCTGAGCTTCTGCACAGCCACCTTCCCAATCTGGGGCCCTTGGAGGTGGAGGCGGGTGCCCAGTCCCACTCACCTCCCTCCTGCAGAAACAACCCCCAAGTGCTCAGAGAAACTCCCCTCTGGGGACCCGGCCACGGCTGTCACATGGGGCTTAGAAGGACGCACCAAGCCAGGGGGGCTCTTCCTGCGGCTGTCCTCACCCTGCCCCCACCCCCGCCCCCACCACGCGGTCCCCCCGGTCCTCGGCCCCCGAAGGGGAGCCCGGGGAGGCGTCTTGGGGCACAGCAGGAAAACCCGCCACGACCTCCGTCCTCGTAGGGAAGGCCGACCGGCCAGAGGCAGAGGCACCTGCAGGTGACGTGGGAGAGTCTGGGAAGGGGCACCTAGTCCAAGGGGTGGACAGGCGCACGAGGGACTCCGGGCATGGGGGCTGCTCCCTGGACGGGGCTGCTCCTGTGCATCCGTCAGGGACAGGCGCCCACAGGGAGGGCGCGGGGGAAACAGTCCGCCTACGCCCTCAGGTTGGCTCGTGCCCCCCACGGCCGAGGGCACCTGGAAGCCAGAGGTGCAGGGCCCAGAGAGGCCGCCGCCGCCGGCAGGGTGTGGAAGACAGAAGCTGCTTGAGGGAGGGCCGACGGCAGAGCTGAGTCTCTTTCACGCCCTGGTTAGAGGCAGAGGCTAGAGTAGGTTAGAGGAGGGCACAGGGGGCGAGAAGGCTCGGAGAGGCCCGGGGCCCGCAGCACACGTCCGGGGCCACCCAGCCCAGGGGCCGCTCCGCCCCCTGCGGACTCCCAGGAGGGCCCGGGTCGGTGTCCACCTGTGCCGCCGCCAGCAGCAAGGACGGGGCCCCGGGCCCCACAGGCAGCCCGGCAGCCCTGTGCCCGTGCCAGGCACACCTGCCCCGGGCAGGCGTGGGGTGGCAAACAGTGTCTACAGTCACCCACTGGGACCGGGAGCCGGGGCTGACTCAAGCCTCCTGAGCAGGAGCGGCCGGGCCCCCAGCCCAGCGCACAGACGCGCCCGCGTTCCTCCTGGTCTCTCTCGTCCACTCTTCCTCTTAAGGACTGTCCTTCGGAAGAGGCCTCCGCTGGCCTGGGGAGTCACGACCACACGCCCTATGCACAGGTGACAAGGCTCCCTGCACGCCTCGGACGTCGATGGCCCCCGGGGCGATGCGGACCAGCGGGCACAGAGGGTCCTCCTGCACACGCCCGGCCAGAGGTGGGCAATCGGCCAGCCGAGGCCAAGCCCGGGCCCCTTCGTGCGTGCCCCTGTCCCCCCCCACTGCCGGGCAGGCCCCAGCCCTACAGTCCTCCCCACACCCTCCTGCTCTCCTCCCCGAGGGGCCAGGCACACGGCCCGGCTCCGGGTCCGTCCCGGGCCAGCAGCTGCTGCCGCACAAAGCCCCCGTACCCTGTGTAACTGGTGCAGGGCTCCCGTGCCCGTCGCTGGGGTCCACACTGCTCAGCCCGGAAGGCTGACTTTCCTGGGGTCCACTGTCCTGCTCAGTGCCAGGGACTGGGGCTTGTGGGCACCTCCAGCCCCCTCCCCAAGCCTGGGTCTCACCCACTGGGGGCTTTCTTCCGGGGGCAAGGACGTTCCAGACATTTCTCCCCAAAGGGGACACTTCCTGCGACATTTGGCTTACAGGGCGGGGGGCACCCTGCCCCTAAGAGCCCCTCCAAGGACCCCGCGTTCCTGCCAGAATCGCTCACGAGAAGCACATGGCTGGTCTCCCGACCAAGGTGTGGATTAGGGAGGAAGAGGGAGCCAGACTCTCAGAGGTGGAGAGGGGTCCAGGGTCAGAGACGAGGAAGGAGCAGAGCCGCAGGAGAGGGGACTCCGGGACCAGCGGTGGGGGGACAGGCACCCGGATCTGGGGGAAGGGCTGGGCCAGCAGGAAGCCTTGCCGCCCCTTCCCAGGACCAGCCCGGGCCCCGTCAGCCCGGCTGCGGAGGCTGCTGCCCACTCCCGGCCATTCGCCAGGACCCCAGCCTTCCAGGGTCCAGGTGCGGGCGGCTCAGGCTCCGGGGCCACTGTGGCGGGACGCCTCGTGTGGGCCTGGGAACCGAGGGAGAAGGGGCCGCCCTGGGGGGCCCGTGGAGTGGGGCAGGCCACATCCTGGGCTGCACCCATTCTGCCTCGTGGTGGGGGAGAGGGCCTGGCTGAGGGGATGTGGGGGGCTGAGGGCCCGGTGCCCCTGCTCCCCACTCAGAGGTCGGCTCGGCCACCAGGGGGAAGCTGTCCTTCCTCACCTGCTGTCCACCGGCCGTGTGGCCGCAGGCAAGGAGGAAGAACAAAGCAGAGGCCCCTGCCCCTGAGCGGACTCGGGGCACAAAGAGCCCCCACCTGGGCCCAGGCTGGCCTCATCCCTCCCAAAGAGACGCACACCCAGCTGCAGACAGGGGTCCCCTGGGGTCGCTGTCCCTAGCTCTGCAGGACCCGGGCTCCGGAGGAGTGTCCCTTCCGGGGTGCCCTTGTCCCGGGGGAGTCCCACGTGCCTGGGTGGGCCCCGTGGCCAGAACCTCTGACTGCTCGCGGCTGGTGAGTCGGGCTCCACTGGCCCTCGGGGAACCCCGGGGAGCCCAGACCTCGGACGCCTGTTCGGGCCTCCCCAGTGCTCTGCGGAGGATGGCGGTGGGGGGGGAGCCCTCACCCCGCCCACCCAGGGGTCGTCCGCAGACACGGAGACGCGAGGTGAGGCCAGAGGGGGACCGCTCCACAGCCAGGCCCCGGCCCCGCAGGGTGGGGGGCTGGCCGGGGGGCAGGGGCTGGGGGGGCTGCTGGGGTAGGGGCGACTGGCCTTGCCCCGGCTCCCCGGCCGGGTGGCCACAGAGCTGCCTGAGCCTCAGGGACGGCCGGCAGGGGAACAAAAGGCCCGTTCCCGCCACTGGCCAGGAATCCAGCCTCCCTTTGCGGCAGCTGGGACCACCGCCCTCCGCTGGCCCAGCCCAGGTGCGGCACTGACTTACCTGGTGCCCTGCAGAATCGCTGGCTGCCCCACAGCCCTCGGTCCCAGGACCAGTCCTTCAGGGATCGGGGCGGTGCTGCTCTGGGCCGGGGCCCTCGGTCCGTCCGTCTGTCTCTCCCGGTGGGGCTGGGCGGGGCCACGGAGAAGGGAGCGAGGGGGGCGGGAGCGGCAGGGAAGGGGCCGTGGCCTCATCTCCCTGCGGGGCCCCTGGCCCCTGAGCGGCCCACCCCATTGTGTGCCCTGCTCACAATCACAGCCTTTGTGGTGGCCTCTCTCACCCAGGGCAACTCGAGCGTGGCGGGGGTCCTGGCCCCCCACTGGCTTCAAAGGGCCAGCTCCTCCTCCTAGGGGCTTCATCCAGACCTAAGTGGGGACAGGTGGCCAGCACCTGGCAGAGCGGTGCCTGGTCCTGGGGGCAGGCTCCACCGTGTAGTCGTCCGTGTTACCCCCCCCCCCCCCCCCCCCCCCCCCCCCCCGCGTCCCACAGGCTGAGGCACCAGGCAAAGCACACTGAGCACGTGGGTGCCGAAAATGCCCCAGGAGGAGCCACGAGCAGAGGGGCCCCTGCCTCCAGGCCCTGGCTGCGCCTCTGGGAGCCTCGGTCTGGCTATGGGAGGGAGGGGGGTCCTCCCGGCACCGGGTAGGGAGGCGGGACCGGGAGCTTCCCTGGGGGAAATGCTCCTGCTGCCTGGTGGAGGGGGTCTGGCCCCCTGCGAGGGCAGGTCTGTGGGTGGGGGGCCTCTGAGCAGAGCTGGTAGCTGCGGACCACTTTGTGGGAGGGGACCCAGGGCAGGGAGTGGGCTCGGAGGCCCTTGCAAACCTCCCCCCTCAGGCTGGACGCCTCCCCGCCCGAGGCTTCAGCGGCGCTTCGCTCCCCCCTGAGGGTGGTAAGACCCAGTCTCCCTCCTCCCCCACCTGGGAATGGGGCAAAGGTCAAGCAGCCCAGAGCCAGTGGTTCCCAGATGTGGCCTTGGCCCCACCCCTTTCCGGAGAAGCGACGAGCCTCGCGCCAGGAGGGGCGGGGGCGGGTGACGAGGCAGCGGAGCCCGGAGGGCGGGGGTTCTTCACCGTTTTCTGTGGGCTTGTTTAATCCCACGCCATTCGCCATTCGCAGGCTTTCGCAGAAGGCGGAGGGGAGAGAAGGGGGAGGGGGTCTCGGCCCACGTCCCGCCCCTAAGAAGACACCTGACCTGTCTCCAAGTTGCCGGCCCGTGGCGAGAGGGGCCTTTGTGCGCAGGGAGGCGGCTGCCCGGAACCCCAGCCCTGCACCGGCCCGGCTGCGCCCTTCACTCCCAGCCGCGGAGCTCGCAAATAAATCCACAAACACAGTCTTGTGTGCTGGGGAGAAACTGCGGCGTGGGCAGCAGCGGAGCGCAGGTGCGGGGTGCCGCGAGGCTGGGGCACGGAGAGGCCAGGCCCGTGCCCGCGGAGCCGAAGGGAGCACAGACCCACACCGGGGCCTGGCAGCAGTAAGTCGACTTTTATGAAACCTTCGGAGCCTCCAGGCCCATCAGGAAGGTCCCCACCAGCCGGGGGAAGGGGGCGGGCAGGGTGGAGGCTGGCGGCGGGCTCCCTTTCCCACCCAGCACCCACTGGTCAGCCCCACCCCCGCACCCAGGGCGGCCTTTCCTCCCGGAGGGCCAGGCTGACGGGCCGCCGGTTACTGGGCAGTGGGAACCGGGGACCGAAGGGCCGAGCCTCGGTGCTCAGGACTCTGAAATGTAAAAATGGCAAGAAGGGAAGCCTTCCGGCTGCACAGAAATCTGGCCGGACCTAAGAGAAGGAAGCAACACCCCCACATGCGCCCTGCCCGCCGAGAGGAGGCAGAGCGGCAGCCCAGGGCTCGGCCAGGGAAGGGAGAGGGTGGGCGAGGGGCGCTGATCCTCCCCGGGCCCAGGGGGAGCCAGCCCGCACAAGAGGGATCCCAAAGAGAATCTGGCCCATAGACCTGCGGAGCACCCCCGCCCCTCAGAATGTAAATAAGCCTCAGGGAGCTGGGAGAGAGCCGGCCTGGACGCCTCCAGGAAGCCAAGGGTGGGGGTGGCCGTCGGCCCTCGCCCCCTGCCCGGACCCCCACATCCCATGGGCCAGGACAGGGCCAAACGTCCAGATTCGAGGCAGGAGTGAGACGGGCCGGGGTTGGGCTTCAACACCATGGACAGCGGGCCCCCTGCAGCCACAGGAGCTCTGCCTGAGCCGCTGGAGGGGGATGGGCACCCTCGCCACACGGACACAGTCCCTGTGCTTGAAGTGCCAGCTGCCCCCGTGTCCTGCCTTCCACCCCACCAGTGAGTGTCCAGCCTGCATCCAGCTGGGACTGTGAGCCCCACAGGCTTGGGGCACCTTCCTGAGCGTCGGGCTGGGGGTAAGTGAGGCTTCCATTTCCACGTGGATGAGTGTGTCGGGAGGGGACGCTGCATGTCTCATGCTAGACAGAAGGGCCATCCTGACCCTGCAGAGGACAAGGGACTGCAGCTCCTGGGGTCAGGACGGAGCTGCACCAAAGGGGGAGGGGCGTGCTGCGGGGTTGAGGAGGGAGTGGGGGTTGGGGACAGCGCCACTTCAAGTGACCTCCCAGTGGGCTCTCGGCGGCCCCCTCGGTGCTAGAGAGGGCGGAGAAGGAAGGAGGCAGGACCCAGCACCCCAGGCGGGAGGTCAGTGGCCCTGCTCCAAGGGCAGATGGCCGGGGGCCGGGTTGGCCTGGAGGGACGGAGAGGGGAGCAGAGGCTGGGCCTGGGCCTGCGACTCCCACACACTGCACAGGAACAAAGGCCCATGGGAGGCCTGAGGTGCTGTGCCTCAGGGAAGCATGTGTCCTTGGCCCCAGAGGAATGGGCCAGGGACGGCCCTCGGAAGGGCTCCAACCAGAGGGCAGGCTGGGAGGCGTCCCCGTGATTCCATGGTCCCCACTCGGGCGCAGTGAGAGAGGAGCCGTGTTTGATGGGGGGGCTCTGTCTCCCTCCTCCAGTGCACACTTTGGAGGGCCGCACCAGCGCCTGCACCGGCGCTCTCTGCAGATCCCCTCCGCAGCGCCCCGCGGGAGGACAGTCTGTGAGCTGAGAGTGGGGGGCTGTGTTGTGGGGGACACTGGAGAAGCCTGGCCTGCGGGAAGAGCCTGAGGGCGGAGGCGTGTCTGCGGGCGCAGCTCGGCGTGGGCCGCGCGGCCGGCTGCGGGCTGTCAGCGGGCGCCCAGAGGCGCTGCGGCTGCAGGAGGGGCGCTCGCGCGCGGCGGGCGGGGGAGGCGTTTCCGTGGGCAAACGTGTGGCCGCAGGGCGCCGGGCACGGTCGAGGGCGCCCGAGGGCGGCGCCCGGGGCAGCGGAGGAGCGCGCGGGGCGGGACGCGGTGAGTGTGCGCGGGAGGCACCGGGCGCGCAGTGCGTGTGTGCGCGTGTGCGCGGCGCGCGTGCCCCGCAGTTCTCAAGGACACCTCGGGGAGGCGGCGGCGGAGCCGGTGTCCGGGTGACGTCACCGCGCGCCCCAGTATAATCGCCCGGTGCCCGAGCCGAGCGCGGATACGCGCGGAGGCAACTGCGGCGGCGGCGGCGGCAGGCGCGGGGACAGTCGCGCCCCGACCGGCCTGGCTGAGCAGCAGCGGGGCGCCCACCGCGCTGACCCCGCGGACGCTCGGCTCCCAGCGGACCCGCGGCGCTCGTGGACTTGCCCGGCTCTTTCCGCGGTGTTCACACGCCCTCCTGCGCCCGGGGCAGCGGCGTGCGGGGCCAGCGGGCGCGGAGGAGGAGGCGGGAACGGGCGGCGCTGGGAGTGGAGGCGGCGGCGGCGGCCGAGGAGCGGCAGGCGGCGACAGCTCCCGCCCTGGACGGGTAACTGCGCTGGGGGCCGGCCGGGCAGGCCTCTCCGGGTCTCCCGTCTCTCCACCAACGGTTCGAGCGCCTTCTCCCCGGCCCGGCGCGCGGGGACGACGAGTTGGCTGGGTTGGAAAAGACACTGGTGTTCATCTCTGAGCATCGAGATTCTTTCTTTGAACCGCATTCGTTGCGCGCTCCTGGGTCGGGCCGGGGAGGGGACGCGGCAGGGGGAGAAGCGCTGCAGAGAAGCCGACGCTGCCCAGTCGGAGCGGCTCTGCCCCTCTCGGCGGCCCGCGGGAGGCGGCCGGGCGCGCACACGCTCGCTCACCGCCGCGGCTCCTGCTGCTCCTCGCCGAGATTCCATGGCCTCCAGGCTTCGGGGACGCCCCCGAGGGGCTTGCTTGGAGCCCCCTCCCTGCCGCGGAAGGGAGAGAAGAGTGGGCTCCTCGGAGTTAGGGGCGGACCCGGGCTGGAGTCCGAGGAAGCACCGTCGGCGTGGCGCAGCGCCCCCGCCCCCGCCCCGCGCCGAAGACGCCGGAGCGTTCGCGGCCTTGGGGCGAGGACCCCACGCCAGCCGGAGCCGCGGCCCGACCCCGGCCCGGCCGCCCGCCGCTGCCTGAGGGCCCCTCTGCGTGTTCACAGCGGACCTTGATTTAATGTCTATACAATTAAGGCACGCGGTGAATGCCAAGAGAGGCGCCTCCGCCGCTCCTTTCTCATGGAAATGGCCCGCTAGCCCGGCCAGCGCGCTGCCCCTCCCGCGGGAGGAAGGCAAGCCCGGCCCCCGGCGGCCCCTCGAGCCGCGGACAAATCCGGCGAACAATGCGCCCGCCCAGAGGGCGGCCCAGCTGCCAGGCCGGGGACCAGGCCGCGGGACACAAAGGGGCCCGCTTGCCTCGGGCGTCGCGGGGCGGGTGGGGGTGACCGAGGGGAAGCCTGTGGTCCCGACGGAACTGCGGCCACCCGGCCCGGCCCCGGCCACGTGTGTCGGCAGCACGGGGCCGAAAGGCCCGCAGCAGGCAGCGGGGTGTCCGAGGAAGAGAGGAGGCCAGGAGACAAAGAGAGGGTCCGCAGGGAGCGGCGGAGTGGGGGGTGGGGGCGGGCGCGGGGGTGCGCTGTGTGCGGGAATGGGCTGCTGGGGCTAGGGGGCCTCTATCTGGGGAGGTCAGGCCACCACGCGGCCGGGTCGGGGCGCTGTCCACGGTGCTGGCGGTGGGCCAGCCCCGCGGGACAGGAGCGCCACGGGCACGGGGCCAACTGTGTCCCAAAGGCCACTCGCCCCAACTGCGGGGCTCGCTGGGCAGTTGCCATGGCAACGAGGGAGGGGGTGGGGTGGGGTCTGAGGTCACTGCAAAGTCTGTCCTTCCTCAGTCCGCTCAGTCGCGGGGTGGGGGCGGCCCTCGCCTGGGGAGGTGACTCCAAAGGGATGGGGGAGGGGGGACCGGTCTCCACCTGCGCCGGACCCCAAACCAGGACAGGTGCATGCACCGACCGCATCCCTCCCAAAGCCTCACTCTGGCCTCTGCGGCCTCAGCACGTGAGGCTCCGCAGCGGAGGGGGGGTGGCAAGTCCCTCCCCCTCCGTCTGCAGCCGCAGTGACACCCACTCAGGTTTGCTGCAGGCATTTTTTTTTCTGTCCTCAGGAGCCAGCGCCACCTGCTGGTGCCCTGGCAAGCGATCTGTGTGGGCTGCCCCTGCCTCTCTTCACCCGCCGGGCTCCCCATCCCTGCCAGCACCTGGGGTCACTCAGCCGCCTCTGCCAGGGGCAGACACCCCCCCAAAACCCCCCTCTGCGGGAGGCGTCACGGCGCCCCTTCCTCTCTGCGCGTCCCCAGGCTTGGCAGCTGTGCAGGCTTTCCTCCTAAAGCCTGGGCAGGGGCTTTGGTCTCCCCAGATCTTCCCTCGGCAGGGTCCCGGAAACCAGCACAAAAGGGACCACATAGGTTTAAGGGCGTGGCCCCTCACCCTCCGCCCCTCTGGATGCAGAGCCTGCCTCCCCAGCTCCTTCTCTGCTCAGACATCCAATTGTCCCTGAGATGCACGCTTCAGGCACAAGAAGTCAGGGGACCCCATCTTCCCACCTGCGCCAAAGTCAGGGTCACTGCAGAGGCCAAGGACAGAGTCCTCTAATCTCCTGCTCCTCCTCTCCCACCCACCCCCCACCCAGGAGAAAGGCAAAGCTGCACGGTGGCCCCACAAGCTTCGGCCTGACCATCGTGCGGCAGAGCTGACCCCACAGCACCGATCCTGCATGTGGTGGCCCCTTCTCCTTCCTTCTCCTGAAGAGGGTGCAGATAGCACCCCCAAAGGCACTTCTTGACTGGAGGGGACCCAGGGTCACTCCCGAACAGCACCGAAGGGACTGGGAGTGCAGCCCTAGGTCTGGGTGTCCCTGCTGGGCATGAAAGGGGTGTAGCCCTTGTCCAGTCTGAGCTTTCTCTCGGGGTTGCTCAGCACGTCCCCGGACAGGCGGAGTGGACGTTCCTTTCGAGGCAAGGTGGCCCGTGTCCCTGGTTCTCTGGACCAAAGCTGAGGCCGGGCTTTGTGCTTCCCGCTGCTCTTCCTGGGGACTTGGTTCCTGACGGGGAGGAGGAGGACACCTAGAGCTGAGGGACGGCCCCGGGGTTGGTCAGTCTCTGCTGCAGGTCCCCAAGGAAGAAGATGGGGAGCTCTGTCCTTCTAGAACCTTCTTGCATGGGAGTCACGGAGCACCTGCACCCCAGTGCCCTGCATGGATCCAAGGTCTGCAGGGGTCTCAGGGCCGGGAGGGCTATGTGCCGGGGGCAGAGCCTAGACTTCGAGGGCTGAGCCCAAAGCCTGCAGTCTGCACCTAGCTTAGCACCATCTGTGCTCAGCCTCCCTCCTGCTCACACAGGGGATCACATATACCCACACATGGAGCTCGCTCCAGAGGACTGGGCTGAATGCCCCTAAGCGCCCGGCCCACAGGATGCCCCTATACAGGTGCTGGGGAGTCACCCTAGGGGACAACAAGCTTGGATGAGTGCTCAGAACACCCTGAGATTAGGCTAGGCACCAAACTGGGGTCCAGCTCAGGGCTCCCCAGCAGGGACCACCTCCCAGTGTGGGGCCAGTGAAGAGGACATGAGCAGATGGCAAGGGAACCTCCCCCTCAATTTGGCCTGCCGAGGCTCTAACCCTGCAGAAAGGACTTCTCCACTATGAATAAAACCTAATAAACTGCCAAGGCTGGTGCTGGCCGCCCCTAGTCCCCTCCCAAACTCATCCAGATGTCCCCTCTGGACTTCCCAGCACCAGCCCACTCACGAGGCAGCCAAAGAGGGAGGCGCTGCAGGGCCAGAGTGACCACTTCCCCCACATTTGGGTCCCCTTGGCCCTGCCTCCCTTGGCCTTGCTTTGGCCTCACCTCCCGGGCAGGGCTCCCACGAGGCCAGGCCCCAGGCAGGCCTCTGACTGGGCCAGATGGGGAGCTGGGCTCTTTGGGGTGTTTGCCCCTAAGTCTGGGACACTGGTAGGAGTGGAGTGCAGTGCACTCCGTGGAGTGCAGACCCTCAGCAGCCCCGCATCCAGCTCTGGGCTCCTGGTACCCAGGTGGGGCAGGGTGCGGGGAGGGGTGTCAGGGGGAGCTAAGAGTCTGGGAACAAGGGTCTGGGAATAAGCGGAAGGCTGCTTCCGCTCAGAGATGACTTGCACAGACCATCCTGGCTCCCCTGTGGGGAGTCAGCAGCAGCCAAGACAAGAATGGCCACAGAGCTGGACACGCACCTGCCCTTCCCAGGCCGACACACTCAGCTCTGCCGGCCGGGCTGCTCCCCAAACCCTCACCAGCCAGGGTGCTTGCAGCAGTAAGGCGGGGGTGGGAATCCCCCCGTGTTGGACAACGGGCACCAGAAGTGATTCAAAGGAGGCCCTTCTACAGGCCGTTCCTACAGATTCTCTGATGGCGTGGGGCCCGCTCAGTGCTGAGGGCAGCCGGGGCCGAGGAGCTGAACAGGAAGGGGAAGGACGACCCCTCCAGACAAGGGTCTGCTCCCAGGGGTGCCGCGCCCCGTCTCGGGAGCTCAGCCGCATTCAGCAGGTCCTTTCTAGCTGCTCCGAGAAACCTGTGGGTCCCTGCAGCCTCTCCCTTCCCCATCCCCCAGTACGGGGCCCCCACGGCCTCCAGGCAAGACCAGACTTCGGAGACACCGCCGGCGGGGGCTCAGCATTCCAGCCCGGTGTGTGTGCCAGGAGCTCCACACTCGGGAGGGCGCCTGCACTGTCCTCCAAACCCTTCTGTCAAGTCCGCCAGGCTGGGACCAACACCCTGTGCGCGACCCCAGGCGAGTCCGGCCTCGTGGACAGAATCTGCACACCACGGCCATGGATGGTCCACAAGAACAGGCCTGGGACACTCCAGCCCTGGGCCATGCCCTGTCACGGCTCACAAAGGGCATGGTCCTCACTCTGCAGCCGGCACTGTGCCTGCAGCCCTGCCCTGCACACCCAGCTCAGCTAGACCTCCGAGCGCAGTCGGACAGCACAGAACCCTCACTCCGGGCCCTGCGGAGACCTGGGTCGGTCACCAGGCCCTCCCGTGGGCGCCTGCGGGATTCTGGACCTGTACCGGGACTCTCTGGGGCCCCGCACAAACAGCAGAGGCAGCCTCTCCCTGCTGGGAGAATGCCCCTCGCCCCGGCACCTCAGACCAGGGCAGGAGTGATACACAGGCCCACACAAGGGGAGGCCCCTCTACACCTGGATGTTCATCATTCATTCATCCAACAGATAGTTTTGCGCCTCTCCTAGGGACCAGGTGCCTCCAAGAGCTGGGGCCCTGATGGGCAGAGGGCAACATGGGTTCTTGCGCTCCTCCCAGGAACCCGGCTGGAACAGAGCCTGGGACAGAGCGGGAGCTTCCTGATGATAGGAGAGAGGAGGGTGGGCTCCCCACAGCCATCACACGTGACCAGTCTCAGGCCTCACCCGACTATTTCACCTTCCTGTGCCTCTGTTTGCTCATCTTTGGCTGGAGAGTGAGCTCAGATGTGGCCACTCAGTAAATGTAAGCAGTTATCATCACCACCACTATCATCTTCACCACCATCATCACCACAATCACCATCACCATCATCACCATCATCACCACCATCACCACCACCATCACCACCATCATCACCACAATCACCATCATCATCACCACCATCACCATCACCACCACAATCACCATCATCACCACCATCACCACAATCACCATCACCACCATCACCACCATCACCACCACAATCACCATCATCACCACCATCATCATCACCATCATCATCACCACCAACCATCACCACCATCACCATCACCACCACAATCACCATCATCACCACCATCATCACCACCACCACCACCATCACCACCATCACCACCACCATCACCAC
>CM053610.1:600929-630709 GCA_028646535.1 Procyon lotor | reverse complement strand
CTGTCACCGAGGGGCCCAGAGCACGGGAGGGGGGGGAGTCCTGGGGGGGCAGGGAGCACCAGGAGAGGCTGGGAGCGCTGGGGGGCGGGCAGGGAGCCCTGGGGGGGCCAGGAGCGCTAGGAAGGGCCGGGAGCATTGGGGGGCGGGAGTGCTAGGAGAGGCAGGGAGCACCGAGAGGGGCCAGGAGCACCAGGGGTGGCCGGGAGCACGGGGGGGGGGGCGCGGGGTTGCTGGGAGCGTTAGGAGGGGCCGGGAGCGCTAGAGCACAGATCTGAGGCCGGGAGCACTACAAGGGGTACAGTGGACCCTAGGGCCACCCCCGCAGGCCCGCAAGGTGTGCATGTGGGGTGTCTTCTACCACAGCAGGGGGTGGGGGGCGTCAGTGGGGTGTCGCCCCTGAGGCTTCACGCAGACACAGGTAAGAGCCTGGCCCCACACGCTTCCCCCCTTGCCCAGGGTGCCGTAAAGGACACTGTCGTGCTAATGACCAACTAGAATTGGACAGAGCCTCAGGAGAGAGTCGCAGCCGTCACACTCGTCCAAGAGCCTGACACGCTGTGGTCTAAACCACACTGGACTATGTGGGTGCGAGACCCACTGCAGACCTCAAATGGTGCACAAACCGTGCACACACCACACCTGCATACACACCTGCACATGCACACCCTGCACACACACACCTGCATACACATCTGCTCACACCCCTACATCCATGCATGCACATCTGGATACACACATTCACACCCTCAGAATTGCACACATACATGACCTGCATGCATACATCCACACTTGTATACACACCTGGACACACGCACATACACCACATGCGCACTTGCACGTGCACACGCACACATACACAGCAAGCACCTGGGAGGAAACCGGACGAGATGCTGACAAATGCAGGTAAAAGGCACTGTCTGTACCATTCTTGCTCTCGCATCACTTCTGTAAACTTGTAGTTCCAAATAAAGTCTGGAAACCAGAAATGCACCTCCCAGCTCCTGCACCCACCCAGCCGCCCAGGCCTTCGGTACGGGAGCCCCCCACTTGGCAGGAATGCCCTCTCCCACGGTGCATGGCACGTGGGTGTCTGGGCCCACCCTTGCAGGGGACAGCCCGGCTCCAGGGCACCCTGTCTGTCACCATCTCCGCTTGTAGCTGACAGTCCAGTCTTGGCCCGAGTCTGTCCTGAGGCCTCAGAGCTGGCAGGAAGGGGACGAGGAGCTGGGGTCACCGCTGCACCCCCGTGGCACTCAACATGTGTCCGACGTCCCCTGGGAGCCTTGAGCTCCATCCAGCTGTTGGCAGAGGTTGGTTCCCCTGACTCGGGGCAGACTGCACTCTCGGGGGGCCACAAACACCGTGCCGGCGGTCCAGAGCGTGGCCTCGCAAGGCCTCGAGAACTGACTCTGAGATGGGACCCTCACGCCCTGTGCTGCCGGCAGAGGCCGGGCGTCTCCCAGGTCACTCCCAGAGCTGCCCCACGGGAAGGCCACTTCGCAGGGCACAGCCCAAGCCCGTTACCGGCTCTTCTCGGGCAAGGGCAGGTGTGCAAGCAGGAGGCCTCATCTGCGTGCAGGGCTGACCCTCCGCCCCTCGTCCACTCCCAGCGAGTGGCCACTCTCGTCACAGCCTCACCGGGATCCTCTCCTGGGGGGCGGGGGGCTTTCCAGGAAGCAAAGATGGACTGAGACAGCCCACCGGGTGTCCCTAACTCAAAAAAACCTCCCCCTCTCATCCACAGAATTAAAGTAAAAATGTCATGCAGGACAACCGTTCAAATACCTTTTCTAACACTTTGGTTTTGGGGAAAAAACCCTGAACATGCGAATCTTAAGTCTGAGCTGAGCGTGAGGTGACGGGCCTTGTGGGGTACAGGCAGGGAGAGCCGGGGGCAGGAGGGCGAGGCGGAAGCTGGCCTGCACGACCGCTTGCCCACAGTGCTCGGCGACAGGCCAGCAAGGACAGCCCTCCCTGACCACAGCCAGAAACTAAGCTGGTGACGTGCCTCCATCCTACCGGAGTGAGAGGAGCTCCCCGATCTTGGGCCACGAGGCACCCGAGGCAGCGCAGGACCCCAGCTGGAGAAGCCACCAGCCGGCAGGTCCAGCAGGCGTCCCCTCCAGGACCCCCTCTCATCAGCTAGATGCCCGGATGAAAGGGCCACCTGTGAATGGTGTGCCTTCGGGTCAAAGCTAGAGCTGACCCGGTTGGCCTTGGGGGGCAGATACTAGTATTGTGCAGCCCTTTATCAGCAAAACCCGTCCTGCTCAGAAGTGCCCGCATCCCTAGAACCCCCCCCCCCACCACGGCACGACACACACGTTCTCTCCTTGCTCGGATGTGGTTCCCTCCCTCGAGGGCCAGCATGGAAGGCAGCGCTGACCTCCACTCCCAGGGGCCAGCCCGGCCAGCAGGTTTCGGAAGCGGTCTTCCGACCAGGTGACAGCTAAGAACTGACCTCATCAGACAAATGGAGGGGCCATCCCAGCCTCTGCTCTTTGGTACTGAACACCTGGCTCCCCCCCCCTTGCACGCTAAGGGAGCCCCGGACCCTCCGCTGTTTCCACCCCGACGGAAGGTGGGGGCGCGGCTCAGCCAGTCAGCGCTCAGTCTTCAAGGGAGCCTGGTGGCCAAGCACACGGGAGAAAACAGCACCCACGATCTGACGCGCACTTTCCAGGATAAAATCCGAGAGACCGTTCTGAGCAAACACAGAGCTGCGTTTCTGTGGGCACAACAGTCATCATCAGCTGGGGAGTGTGAAGTCCCCAGCTCGACCTGTCGGGGCGCAGGGCTGGGCTTCCCGTGCTCACCTGCCACGCCCGCACACCGACAACCGGGTCCCGGCGGGGCACGCACCCACGAGAGCACGTGAGAAAATGTCCTGGGGTGCTGCTCATGTCCCATGTCCTTATCTCTAAAACTTCAAAACTCTCAAGGTCTGTGCATCTGTAAATTTTACAAGAGTAGAACAAACTAAGAATTAAACTTCCTTAAAAAAAAAAGATTTTGGGACCGAGAGCGCGACAGAGATAGCGAGACAGCATGAGCGGGGAGGAGAGTGAGAAGCAGACCCAAAGTTGAGCAGGGAGCCCAACGCGGGGCTCGATCCCAGGATCCCGAGCAGAGAGACACCTCACTGAGCCACCAGGCGCCCCAAGCGCGCGCTGACTCAGGGAGCGCATGCGGGGGTCTGCGGCCGGTGAGTGGATGGAGGGAGGTCGGTGCTGGCATCCAGGCAGGGGACACAGGACGCTCTGAGAAGGTGTCTGAGAAGGCTCGCAGGAGGTGGAGGGGACCACGAACTCTGAGTGAGAACTGGTTCTTCAGAAGGTTCTCTGGCTCAGTACAGCAACTCGAACTCAGGGTCCTGAGTTCAAGAAACTGGGAAGGGGAGAGAGAGAGAGAGAGAGAGAGAGAGAGAGAGAGAGTCCCTCTGTCTTTCCCACAGAGCAGAGCCAGGGTGAGTGAAGTCCGGCGGGGTCCGGCTTCCGGAGATGACGGGCTCCCTGCCGCGGGCAGGAGAGGTGGCGTCTCAGACGCAGCCAAGAGCGACACCACCCCATCGAGCCAGGTGAAGAGCGACAGGACGGCAGACTCGCTAGGTAGGTACAGTTTATTAAGGCTCGTGCTCTCCAGAGGGTAAGTCATCCAACACCGCTCGTGACCCCGTACGCGCGGTAAGAGCTCAGAGAGTGACCCAGTCTCAATACAAGTCTAAATACAGCTTAAACTGCAACTCGCAGGGTCTTCTGGAGTCAACAGTTTCCAGAAGGGATCTGCTCTCTCAACAGTCTGATGCCCCACAAGGGGCGCGTGCAGGCAGTAGGCGTGAGCCCCGTTTTCATGCTTGGAGTCAGACTCCGGGTGGCGGCGGGTTCTTCAAGGTCCCTCATTCCGCAACACAGGACAGCAATTTCAGTTTCTCAAAGGCTTTTTGTCTGTCTGTTTGCTTTCTAAACCCCTTGGACAGGAAAGCGAAACTCGCCACACCCAGTGGCAGGGACCATGGCGGCAGCGGCTGTCCTAGCTGAGCCTACGTGTGACGCTCGGCACCGTGGGCCGGGCCAACAGCTCAGAATGGCGCCGGGATGCGCAAGGGCAGAGCGGGAGCGAGGGGGCCCCACGCCGCCGAGCCCGCCCCTCTGCCAGCCCCCCCCTGTCTGCCCCACCGGGGCGAGGAGCTGCGAGGGGCCTGACCCTTCCCACAACACAGCATGCTCACCGAGTCTGAAAAACTCCACAATCTATCTGTCGAGTAGAAAAATCAAGTGGACAGACTGGCATTTTAGACAGATAATCGGTAATAAAAATGGCAAACTGGCCAAACAAAGTGATCATTAACCTGTTGATTTCAGCATTTTGAAAAGTATTTTAAATGGAACACAGTAAGTGACAAAACCAGCCATGGTTGCTCGTGTTTGCTGGAAAGTAAGAAAGGGCGGGAAGGAGCCCCCTACACGGATGTCAGACGGCAGCGACTTGAGAGTGAGAACAAAACTTCCGCCAAACGACAACAGAAACTTCGGGACGCGTGAGGGTTCAGTTCTGCCGAGAAGGTGCTCGTGTCTCACGTTCGGTCTGAGCGAGAAGCTGACCAAACACACTCCTTCATGAGTGGGCTCTGAGATACTATGATACATAGAGAAATACAAATAAAAGCAGATCCGTCTGGGCAAAAAGAAAAGACAAAGAGCGTAAAGATGCGAGTCGGGCCCCGCACAAGACAACAGCACCACGCACACGTTCTCTTCAACTTTTGCGGTCAAATGTCCGGACACAGAAGAAACCGGTTCATCCCTACTGTTTGTTTCGATTCTGCCGCTCCTGTAAAAAGAACAAGAGTTTAACAAACGGAGTGAAGCTGCCCCACACGCTCCCTCGGCACACCCCGCTGGCAGCACGGGGCCCGGGCCCCCGAGAGCCACCCACCCGCGCCGGCCACCCGCCACACACGGGCCCACCTGTCCCCGCGGCTGCCCGGCTGGCTCCTCATCGGCCCCTCCGACAACGCTGCAGCTGAACGCAGCCCGAGCCACGGACACGCAGTCTGTCCGGGGTGTGCTGGAGGGCAGCTCAAGGCCATGAGCGGCCTCAGTCCGCCTGCACGCAGGACCCCACAGACCAACGGAAGACTTCCTCTTCCCAAACCCCACTCGCTAACGTACATGCAGGACCCCAGAACCTTAGAACACCAGCCGGGGCGTGGACGGAACTTTACCCCTAACCTCACACTGCCTGAGCTTCCAGAAAGGCCCTAAGTGCCGCAAGATCTAAGATAAACCACAGCCGCGCACAGCCGCTGCCTGAAACCCACCAAGGGTCTTCAGCTCCATTACCAATAACCTCTGCCCTACCCCTGTCAAGTCAGCAGATCAGTGTTTTACTTTACATCTCAAAGAGTTAAAACACAGAACCTCAGTAACCGGAAACAACGACAAGTGCCTCTCTTCTACACCAATGAAGGCGGGACCGCTCCTCCTTGCGTCTTACAAACCGGGAGCTGAGGCGGCAGGTTCGGCTTCTGCAACCGCGAGCGGCACTGCGTCCGTGTCATCTACACCGCACCACGTGCCTTTCAGCTAAAACGGCCACCAACCCATCTGCAGATGTTTAATTTAAAGGCTGTTCTTGGGGCACCTGGGTGGCTCAGTCATTAAGCGTCTGCCTTCGGTTCAGGTCATGGTCCCAGGGTCTTGGGATCGAGCCCCGCATCGGGCTCCCTGCTCGGCAGGAAGCCTGCTTCTCCCACTACCGTTCCCTCTGCTTGTGTTCCCTCTCTCGCTGTGTTTCTCTCTGTCAAATAAATAAAATCTTTAAAAGTAAATACATAAATAAATAAAGGCTGTTCTAATACCAGAAAAGCATAACAAACCTTAGAATGAACTCTCTCAGACAAAGCGGCTTTATGAAGTGTGTCAGGCTGCCCTTAGTTTCCCCTTTCTGGGCCAGATCACGGGCACCGGAGCCCCGACGTCCTACAGCGCGCTCGCTCCTGCGGCCTCTGCCAGCTCAGGCTCGGGACACCCGTCGTGGGGCGGGAGACAGAGCCGACTCACGGCCCACGGCGAGGCCCGCACTCTGGGTTCCAGACGCTCCCTCACTGTGACCAAACGGCCCCACTCCAGACCCAACCCGGCCCCAGCTCCTCTTGACCACTGGGAGGCAGAGGTCAAGACGAAGACGCTGGGTTTTCGAGGAGAAAGAAGCAACCAGGGCTTCCTGCCCGCCGAGGCCAGGGTCTGCAGCCCCGGCAGCGGGGCCACCCCGTGCCCCAGAATGCCACTCCTAAGTGTCCCTGACAGAGGGGTGCACTGTGGCCCCAACCATTGTGTTCTCTAAAACCAGGAAAGTGACAGAGTGACATCCACGTCACCGCCGGCGACCACACTCGGGAAGCCCAGGTGATGCTGCCCAGGCCGTCCGTGACCGCACTGCCCCTGCCCCGGGTCCCTGGGGACTGGCGGTCAGCGGCGGCCCCGGCGGCTCGAGCCGCGCCCGAGGGAGCTGGACTCACCTTGCGCACCTCCTCCTCCTCCTCCTGGCGCTTCTCATAGTGAGAGAAGTCGTCAAAGATGGAGGTCGTGTGCTTGTAGGAAGCGATGATTTTCAGCACTTGCTTGGCTTTTTCTAAGGGCACCTCCTGGGTGTCCCGGGAGTTGGTGACCGGCTTGTTGTCATTGTTCTCCAGTCTGATGTGCCGGAGCTGGTTATTGGGCACGTCCTTGACAAAGATCCACTTCACGTCGAACTTCCCCTTCCACTTGTCCTGAGCCCAGACCCCCGCGCTCGTGCCGTAGTCCACAGGTGACTTCATCTCCGCCACCCCGCAGAAGTGCCCGCTCCCGTTGACGCTGAAGAGCAGGTACACGGGCCCCTTGCTGCCGGCAGCGCGGAAGGCCCCGTCCAGGCGCTTGTTGCCGTGCTCGGTGCTGCACCAGATAGAGTACTTGATGGAGCGGTGGATATCGTCCTCCGAGTAGCTCTTGATGATGAACACGCGTCCGCACTGAAGATTCCAATCAAACTCTTCAGGGTTGTAGCTGTGGGCAGCTTTCAGCTTCTCGAGAACAGGGTGGGACTCCACAGGGGGTGCGGAATGAGGCTGCGTATTTCCAGGAGCGTTACCGTCCCCGCCGGTCCCTCCGCTCTGCCCAAATGCCGCATGTCTGTTGCGAGGGGCGACCCAGCGGGTTTGGGGTGGCTGCTGAGGGTTCGGATACTGAGGATGGACCAAAGGGGGTGGCTGGGCGGGAAGAGGCTGCGCGACCGGCTGGGGCTGGGGGGCAGACTGGGGGGCCGGAGCCTTGGGCGCGGGTCCCTTGCTGTCCCAGGTGCCAATGTCCATGTTATGCTTTATTGGTGGAGGGGGCAGGGCGGCCCCGATCACAGGTCCGCTTTTCGCTTTCATCTTCGGCTGTGGTTTTGCCGGCTTGCTGGCGATGGCAGCCCACGAGGTCGGCTTCGAAACCGGCATGTTTACGTTTGTCCCACCATTGCCAGAAAGGACACCGGTCATCGCCACACTGCTAACGACCGACCCCACAGTCTTGACGGCAGAGGTGGTGACGTCCCCGATCTTCAGGCCCACCATGCCCTGCTCCAGACTGTTCATTCCGGGGGCCTTGTTGAGGGTGTCGTTGTGAAAGCCCGTCTGCCCGTCCACAATCGTGCCACCCAGAGAGCTTGGCGGATAAGTGTAGCTGCTTCCGTACGCGGAGCTCTGAGCCTGCTGCCCCTGAGACCCACTTGTCCCCCAGGCTGAGAAGGCAGGGTTTTCGGGGAAAAAATTAAACCTATGCTGATAAATGTTGTTCCCCAGGCCCCCAGGCTGCCCAAAAACAGCATCGTGCATGAAATGATGGTCTCCGTTACTGAGCTGTCCGTAGGTGGTGAGGTACGGGATTGGAGGGTCCCCTCCGGTAGACCAGGGCGCCTCGTTGAGGGAGTAAGGAAATCCGATGGACGGGGGGTAATAGCTGGACAGGTAAGGATCCGCCATGGAGGGGTAACTGTTACTCTGGGAAAATAAGCATGGGACGAGTTAGACCGCTTTTAAGACACAAGCTGGCAGGGATTTCCTGCGCAGATACCGGCTGACTTCAGAGCACCGTCACTGCCAACGGAAGGGTAAGAGCACCGACTGAGCAAAGCCAGGACTGAGAGGCCCTGTGGCCCCTGCAACACTCTGGGTCCCAGTGACGCGACCAGGCTCAGCCCCTCTATCACTGGCTGTCTGCAGCCTACTCGGGGAGCCCCCTCCCTCCCCTCAAGGGGTGAACTGCTTAACCCTACAGGAACCTGGAGAGAGGCATCAAGCCGTCCGACTGGCAATGGCCGGACCCGCACACCGCCAGCATGGGTGGCACGGCAGAGGTGAAACGGCCTTCAACAGGCAACGAGCGGTTTCGAGCCGCAGGACAAGCTGGGGCGCTCAGCAAGACGTGCTCCACAACCTGGTCTCAGGCTCTCTGACAGCTCGACCCGCCCCACCTGCAACACCCTTCCCCACACGGCCCTCCCTCCAGCCTACCACCTCCTCTGAGGCCCGAGGGGTCTTGCCATCTCACAGCCGCCGTGCCCCCTGCACTCCCCCCCCCCCGCACCCGTCCTGGGCAGTGCCTTGGGCTCTCACAGTGGCTCTGGCAGCTCCGTCCCCGAAACTCGACCTGCCTGCTCTTGAGCTGGAGAGGCCCTCGCCTCGGACTCCAACCAAACCTGGGGTCCCTGATGGAGGAAACACCTGTGCAGCAGCCGGCCGCCCCTCGAGGCAGCAGGGACTCATCTCAGAGTCTCAGAAGCCGGCCCGGGGCACAGACTTATAGCTGGGGTCAGCAGCTGTGACAAGGCGCCCCCTTGGGGGAGACTCACTGGTGGTCGGGCCAGAACTGGGCCTCCCAGGCCAGGCCACTGTGGCTGACTTACACGGTCCCCTGAGGGGTGCTGGGGGGGAAGGCTTCCCGCCCAGGGCAGCTGACCTAGGAGGGGAAAGGCTGTAAAGGAAATAATAAGGGCAGGGGGCAGCAGCAAGCTCTCCAGTCTGTGACACCATCTTCTGCCTGGTCCCCACCCTCCCCCCTACCTTCTGCCCCAAACAACCAGAGTTTTACACAGAGAGCACTGGCTGGAGGCCTCCTCCTCCAACGCCCGCACCCACCTGCAGGTGAGCACACGGGCCGCCCCGGCGGGCGCAAGGTATCTGCTGCCACCTCTGGACCCGGGGACCCGGGGACCCGCCAAGGTGGGCGCTGGGCTGAGGCAGCCAGGGAGGGCGCACGTACCGCGCACGCGGGCGTCTCTGTCCCCCTGCAGTGACGACGTGGTCAGCTCTGCGGACCCCCCCCCAGAACCATACGGACGACAGGCCGGTGCCCAGGAGTTCTGGCGCAACACACGACTGTGGTGACCCGGCCCCCTGGCTGCCAGTTTCCACGGCCACCTCCCGCCCCCGTCCTGTCTAGGATCTGTGGGGCTCCACACATCATCGTTCCTTCCTGTTGGCTGCTCTCCTTCAAAGCAAGGTATTCCAAAGTCAGTTTTCAAAATGCAATAATGATTTCCTTGTAACAGAAATCCTCGAGATGCTTAGGAAATTAAGAAAAGAAAAAAAGACAATAAATGGCCAGCAAATGCCATGACCAACGTTCTACAGGCCTCAGGCCAGCTGGCGCTGCCCTCCCTCAAAGGGCTTCAGAGATCCTGCCCCTGTCCTACAACCTCCCCCTCAGCCTGTCCGCACCCAACCTGGGCCCTCAGAGGTGGCTCTCAATTTGCAACGACGTGGATGGAACTAGAGGGTATTACGCTGAGCAAAATAAGTCAGTCAGAGAGGGACAATTATCATATGAACTCACTGATTTGAAGAAATTGAGAAACAAGACAGAGGATCACAGGGGAAGGGAGGGAAAAATGGAACAAGACGAAACCAGAGGAGGAAACAAACCTTAAGAGACTCCTGGTCTCGGTAAACAAACTGAGGGTTGCTGGAGGGGCGGGGGGGTGGGAGGGATGGGGTGGCCGGGGATGGACACCGGGGAGGGCATGTGCCATGGTGAGCGCTGTCACCTGCATAAGACTGATGAACCACAGACCTGTATCCCTGAAACAAATAACACATATGTTAGTTTAAAAAAAAAAAAAAAAGGAAGCCTCTCGAGGGGGCCAATCAAGAGGGAGAGCGAATCACCAGGTCTGGGCAGAGAAGATGCCCCACAGATCGAAGCCCCGGTCGCCGGACCTCAGCATCCAAAGATGTTTCGAGACGCCAGGTGCTCTCTGCACGGGACTCCCAGGCGGCCGGTACATCACTTGTGACTCACGCTTAAGCCTTAACCGTGACAGGACGTAACTTAAGACCCGAGGAAACAAACGTATGGTAACCGCTTCAAGGCCCAGCGGAGCGAGGACAAACCCAGCCCTCCAGCCCCACGGACCCCGCTGTGCGGAGGCGGTTCTCGGAGGCTTCCCAGCAGGACTATCCCGGGCAAAGATGAAGCAAGCCAGCTGGCATCCCCGAGCCCCGTGTCTCTGCTCGGGGGGCAGACGTAGGCAAGGGGTCTGAGAGAGAAGGGTCAGCCCTGCTTAAGCGGGCTCAACCCTCCCCTCCTGGGCCCTGCCGACACAGGCGGCTCACGGTGCAATGAGCGCCAACGGGGCTGCGGCTGACCGAGGTCACAGGACCATTCGGACCACAGATCTTTCTCGGGCACCGTGTTCTTACGGCAAAAGGAACGAAGACCCCTCACTTCCGGCTGCTGGCTGAAGGAGCAGTCCCGCAGTGAGAGCGTCCTGACGGGTGGCGCTGCAGGCCTGCCAGCCTCGGGGTACCCCGCACTGGCACTCCCGCGGCCCTCCCCCGCACAGGCCCTGGCACTCCCGCGGCCCTCCCCCGCACAGGCCCTGGCACTCCCGAGCACCACCACCGGGAGCTGGGCTCCACGCCAGCCCTACCCGCTTCCTCCCGACGCGGCCCACCCTCACCGGGGCACGAGGGGCGCCCGGCAGCCTCTGTGGGTGTGCCCACCTTCCGTCTGTACCCCCCATCGGTCCTCTTTCTTTCAAAGCTCCGAAAGCCAAGCAATAAATCAGTCTGTAGTCAATCACTTGTCCTGTAAGAAGACGGGATGCCTTCCCCCTCACTTGCTCTCTGGACCACACCCCTCCCCTCCCAGCCCCACTGTGGGGAAGTAGCCCCGGTGGGTCTATTGGTCCATCCGCAGCGCGTAGGGGCCGACGGCTCCGGCCTCAACTTCCAGCAAAACTGACGTTCTACTCACTTGGGAAGGTGATCTGAGACGTGACCCCCACTGATGGGGCCTCCCGCCGGACACAGCCAGACGCAGCCCAGACATTTGCTCCCGATAGACATGCTGCCACCCGTCCGCGGCTCAGCCTGGCTCGTTGACAAGCAGCCTACTCAGCCCGCCGTGCACCCAGGGCTGCCAATGAGACGTCTGGGGACCAGGGATGCGGGTGCACACGCGGAGCGGTACACACACGCCAGGCTTTCCCTCAGCACGCTGGCCATGCGACAAATCTCCGTAAGGACAGCACAGTAAAGCCGCCACCCTGACCAACGCTCTCACACACAAGACTTCTCATCAGAGCCTTTGGTAGAATACAGGACCTCCAAAAGGGAGGCTGACATGTCTTCAGGGCAAAATTAGGCGACAGAAGACACGGTCAAGCACTGGACTCTTCGGGTGCCTCCTTGAGGCCTCGTCCAAAATGATGAACAAAATGGACACTCCAGACAACACAGGTTTCAAAGTCAGTGACTGTTATCCCTACGTCATTTCCGTTAAAAAACCATAATAAAACAAAATAATCTGTTCTAAAAGCCAAACTACTTCATACTTAATAAAATTCAGCCACACTAAAAAAGAAACAGAAGAAACTCACTCCGAATGGCCAGACCTGAAGCTTGAGTAAACTACATAAACATGGAAGGATCAAAGGGACGCAGACGCCCAACGGGCAGCTGAGGCCCAGCAGGTGCACGTGGCGGAAGCCCTGTGGGCACAGGGCCGGCTGCGTGTGCGTGTGCCCCTGCACGAGGGGACCGTGGCTGCAAGCCCCCGGCAGGGAGCACGGTTTCTGACACAGACGATGTCTGCCTCTGTCTCCAGCTCGAGGCATGTGGTTTTGAGCATGGAGACAAGAAGTCCACGAAGACCCCCAGGGCCCTGCAGCCGCACCTGTGCTGGCCCGTCCCCACTGACCGGCGGGCATCACTGGAGGCCACAGCCCATAAGACCATGCCGGCCACTCCCGTGCCCCAAGCCCGCCACGAATGCCCAGCATGGAGCAAGCCACCAACCACGGGGCTCATGGGCTCGTCGCATGAGGCGGGCCACTGACAGGGCATCGGTGCTGGCTTCGTGCTGCCGGGTGAAACCCCCCAAACCTGCCGGAAACCCTGGGCGACGGCTGAGCACCATTTCCAAGACAAGTTTGTCTTTTTATAAACCGAATGCCTCCCCAGGCCAGACAGACGGTCCCTGCAAAGCATTAAGGAGGCACCAATCTAACTTAACGATGAGGTGACTTCTGAGGGCCGGCTCACCCAGGTCCAGGACGAGAGGCGGAGCGCCCAGGACACCCCCACCCTACAGCAGCCCGGCCAGCACTCGGCGGGCCCTGCTCCGAGTGCCCAGCAGGCCTCCCGCCCAGGGCTGCCGGCCGGCACGGCTTCCCAGAAGGCTTCGGGCCGAGTTGAAACCGACGAGGAGCGACCAGCATGGAGACTCACAACAGGGGAGTTTACACAACGTTCCTATAAAGCAAGTAAGCCCTATTACACCGACAGCACAACTGAGTCATTGAGAAAAAACTAGGAAAGGTTACTGCTACCACTTTCTGTTCCTGTCCCGTGTGACCAGGCAAAGAAATCTGTTGACCACTGAGTATAGTCTGAGTGTAGTCCCAGCTGCCCCTGCCTAACCCCCCCAGGGCCCACACTGCCTGGCCCCTCCCCCAGAGCCCCTCCCCATTCCCTAAGGCTGACTAGCGCATATTCCACGGCACAGGGGGTGTCCAGAGCTGCTGCACCAATACAGGACAGTCCTGGGGAAAACTAGGAAGGAAACAAAGCACACCAGAAGAAGCGTCCCGAGACCTTTCTGTGGGAAAAATCACCCGCCCCAAGGACAACACTTCTGTCACAGGGCGTTCCAGGTTAAATTACCTTGAAAGGCCTCTGAAACCCTTTTCTAATCATTAGGAGTATTAAAACTTCAATTGAATTATTATACTTATTATAACTGCATAATATGCAATCACAATAGTACATATTATTACTATATACTTACTATAACACTTCAATTAAAGTAGTAAAACTTCAAACAAAAATAAAAGACCCTCCCACGTGCTACCGCAAGCATCCGGGTTACACAAACCACCAAATACGGCCTTCACCGCGGCCGCCGTGCCCGGTGCACAGGAGTCCCCACAGCGGCACCCTCTACACGCGTGCAGCCGGGCGCTCGGGGACGCCACCTTGCTGAAGACGAGCAGGCCACGGCGCGCCGCTCGCGGCCACCCAAGCCACATCTCTCTCGCTCAGCAGCCCTCGCGCCCCAACCCGAGAGCTGGGCGCCCGGCGTGCAGAAGCCATCCGCCACAGTGGTCTTCACCAGCGGAGTCCCAGACCCGACGGGTCAATTCCCAGTGGCTCGTCGGCAAGGAGGCCGCCCTGCATGGTGCCCCCCACCCTTGAAGAAAGGAGTGACAAACAAGCACAGAAGGAGCCCTTGCCACACGCGGGAAGAGACACGTCCCCCCTCCCTCCCACCCCCTCGGTGGGGACCCCAGCTCTGCCACAAATGGCCCCCACCACCTGGGCGAGCCAGGCCTCTCCGATCCAGTCTCTTCATCCGCAGAACAAGAGGACCAGGAGAGTCAGGATCAAAGAGCTCTCCCTGTTACCTGCTCCCCACACTCCAACAGTGCGGTGTTCCTGGAAATCCGTTCTCAGTCAAGAACAGGGATTTACTCTCAAGCAATGTGCTGACTTCCGCCGCACCCTCAACAGCCAGGACACACAGTGGCGGTCCTGAGGCTGCGCACGGCAGCGCCCACCTCCAATGGCCTTCACAGCCGGCTTCCCCAGGGTGAGACAGCCCAACTGCCCTCCCGACGGAAAATAATCTGCTCTGCTTCCAACGAAGTCCTCCCGAACAACATGAGAGCTCCTGCCTTATAAAAACATCTCAAGTATATCTGAAGCAATCCCACCACCACCTTCTCTGGTTAAAATAGAACACACTAGGGGCACCTGGGTGCCTCAGTGGGTTAAAACCTCTGCCTTCGGCTCAGGTCATGGTCTCAGGGTCCTGGGATCGAGCCCCACATCGGGCTCTCTGCTCAGCGGGGAGCCTGCTTCCCCCTCTCTCTCTCTGCCTGCCTCTCTGCCTACTTGTGATCTCTCTCTGCGTCAAATATATAAATAAGTCTTAAAAAAAAAAATAGAACACACCACTGCTATGATTTCAAATCACGTAAGAAAAAAATAAAGCACCAAAATAAAATAAGTCCATTTAACTGCTTGCCATTACCTCTGGCAATGTGTCACTGAGGCCAGGGCAGGTCTCTGCAGCACCTGGTCCTGCCCAGGGGAAGGGCGGATTCTTGGGGGAGGGGGCTCTATAAAGGGGTGCCTTTGCTGCTGATCCACTCAATGCAATAAGAAGGACAAAGGTGAGAAAAAGTTCTAAGACACTTTAGACAAGAGCAGACTAGGAAAAAAAGAGACAAAATAACTTTATTCCTCTGGAAGAAGAGGCAAAGCTTGGTTTTACTCTAAAGCAAACAAACACAGTACATTTAAAAAGTGGAAGACATCATACTTTAACTTACACTCCAACTAGCCCGGTGGTTTTAACCAGGGCAAACTGGCCCACAGGAGACACTGCCGAGACATATTTGGTTGTCCCCCTGGTGTGTGTGTGTGTGTGTAGGGTAGTCAGTTACTAATGGTATCTTGGGGATAAAGGTCAGGAAGGCTGCTAAACATCCTACAACATACACGCCCCAAAGAATGTTTCAGTCCAAAGCATCCACAGCACCAAGCATCTAAGGCCCGGGCAGCTGTGACCTCCCGGGGCCGCCACAGCTACCAGCTGGGGCTTCATGAGGCCCCGTCTACTGCTCCCCTCCCAACAACTGTATGAGCAGTGACCACAACCAGTTCTACAGAAAAGGATCCTGAGGCAGAGAAGGCCAGCCACCTAAGAAAGTGCTGCGCGGTCAGCGGTGGAGTGAAGATTCCAACCCAGAGCCGAAGTCTGGCTCCACAGCTTGGTTCTTCGATGCTGTCCTGCACCACAATTCTAACGCCCAGAGCTAAAGGAACTCACCAGAAGTTTCAGAGGACTAGGCACACCTCCCTCCGTCGAAAGCAGTGCCGCACTGCGCCATCAACGCCGAGGCCCACGAGTCCACCTGCATCAGCCTCACGGGACACTGCTTCCTCCGGAGGGCAAGGCAGCCCCACTGCTCTCACGCCCCACGTGTAGCTCAAGGCCACTCGGCCAAGCAAGTCGTCAGCATGCTATTTCTAGTGCTTTACATTGTGCTTCTTGGTTGTTAGGATGACAAAGTCAGAAACGTTAACACTAAGGTGCATTACAAAACTCAATAGAAACTAACAAAAAAAATATAAGTTATTAAAAAAAAAAAAAAAAAACAACTCACCTGATTTGACTGTCCAGAAAGGTAGGGCTCAAAGTCATTGTCATGGACCGTATCCTTCTGATGCAAAGAACCATTTTGTACTAGAAGAAGAAATTGAAAAATACTTTATCTTTGAATTTTAAAAAATTACTTTTAAGCACAGAAACCAAAAGTAGTAACATCTACGTCTATCAATTCCTAGAAATTGCTTTTATTTAGAAAGGAAGAGGATTGGTACCCACTGACATTTACCTAACCAATTACAATGGTGACGCAGAACTTCTGATAACTTTGTTTTTGATGAAGATTTAATCACAATTTGGTAGAAGCTGGCAAGATAAAATTGCAGATGAAGTCACGCAAGGAACTTGTCACTGCTTCTGGTAAAGACGGGCTGGCCTGGGCGGACCACGTAGGCCAAAGAGAGGTCGGTGTTCCAAAGGCCCCGCTGTGTGTGCAGGGCAGACCCGGGGAGCGGCCGTGCAGCAGGGGCAGGCCGTGACTGAGTGGGGATTCGGAGCTCATTGCCCACCGGCTCCCCACTTACTCTCCACTGTTACAACGCTCAGCCAAAAAAGGAACGGAAAGGTAAATAAAGCGCTGGGCCTTCTCCAGTCTTACACACGAGGACCCATATTTGGTTACACCCCAGTAACACACGCTGGTTAAGAGCCGTCTTCTCAGTAAACATGAAGTGTCACTTACGGGTTCTCACCAGAGTGAGTTTTGGGGGAGTTTATCCGAAGCCACGACATCACAAGAGCTGACGGAGACTCAGAAAGCAAGGGCTGTAACTGCTGGGGCGCCGAGCTAGCGGGCAGGGCCGAGGGCTGCCGGGGTCCCCAGGGGCGCCCTGCGCGCCTGCAGCCCGCCCGCCCGCCGGCCCTCCGCCTCCTTCCCTGCCCCGTTCCGACCCGCCCTCGTGCAGCGGAGAGGAGCGAGGGCATCGCTCTAACCACCCACTTACTTACTTCTTGAAAAGCCCCTGTTGTCCGACGGTCGGACCTCCCCCAACACTACAACCCAAAATTGTATCTCCCGGAAGCGCCCGGGAGAAAAGTTTCCGGCGCCGGATGCCCTTCCCGGACCTGTCGGCGCCCCGCTCGCCCGCCGTCTCTCGGGGGGCTCCTGGGCCCCGCACGGCCCGCGCCGACCCGGCTCACCTTTATTATCCTGTCCTTTTGTTCTCTGTGGCGCCGCAGGCCGGGACGTGCGCGCAGACGGACCGGGGAGAGGGAAATACAAAGTTACTCACGGGCACCCGTCCCGGGCGTGCGGCGCGCTCCAGCCCGAGCGGGCCCCGCGGCCGCCGGCGCCCCGACCCCCCGCGCCCCCGGCCGCGGCCGCGACGCCCCGGCCCCGCTACCTGGGGGTCCACGCTGGTGGCCGACATGCTTCATGAACAGCCCGGCGCGGCGCGGGGCCGGGGCGCCCGCCGGCTCGGGCCTCCCCGCGAGGCCGGGCCTGTCACCCGCGCCCTCGCGGCCCCGGGCCCGCCGCCTCCTCCCCGGGCGCCGGCCGGGCGGCGGCGGCGGCGGCGACTGCTCGGCGCGCGGGCCGCGGCGCAGGGCGAGGAGCCTGGACCGGACGCACTGACGAGGCGCCGACTCCAATGGCGGCGGCGGCGGCGGCGGCGACGGCGGGGACGAGGCTGCGCGACGTCAGCGCGCGCAGGGCAGGCCGGGAGCGCCGACGGGCCGCCACGCGCCGCGCCTGCGCGCCATCGCCGGGCGAGACGGATCTCGCGCCTCGGTCCTGGTATCGCGCGGCGGGGGCGGGGCGAGCCGGGGAAGTCGAGTGGGCGACGTCCAGCCCCGCCACTGCGGGCGGCGCGGGAAGCCGCGGGTGCTGAGCGGCCGGCCGCCTCGGGCGTGCACCTGCCGGGCCTAGCGCCTGCAGCCGCAGCCCCTGGCGCCCCGTGCGCACCCCCGAGGCCCGAAGAAGCCGCCGAGCCGGCGGGTACGCCCACGACCACCTACCCAAAGCTTGGGGCAGGCTGGACCCCAGACTGACTACCCTCCAGCTCAGCCCGGACGCCCCTCGGGGGGCACAGACATCCCTCGGGGGCACCCTGAGTGCGGCTCTGCGGCCGCTGGGGCGCACCTCCGGCTCCCTAAGTTTGTGTCCTTGCCTTCTGCAACAGCCGTTCCTGGTGGCCCTGTGCTTGGGCCTCCCCGAGGGTCCTGCTTTTCAGCGCTCACTTGGGTCTCCGGGGGCTCCCCAGTTCATCACCAGTTTGCATGTTAGAGCCTTGATGCCGATTCCACCACGAGCCCCACACTCTGCCCTCTAGTCCAGGAGGGACAAGGGGCCTTTTGGTCTCCGTTGCAGGATGAACAGCCCCTGAAAGGGCTCCAGTTCTATTCCTCACTCACCGCCCATCCCTCCCAATGTAGGGTCCCCAGCCTGGTCCCTGTTTCCCGCTCCAGAGCCCCTGTGGCCACTTCCCACCCTGGCTTCCAGACGGGTCTCTTCTTCCTTCCCAGCCCTCTCTTCCTGCACACTCCCGTAACCTTCACAAGCCCCAGGTTCTGCTGGAGAGAGGCCTAGAATGCTGACTCAGGGTAGGGAGCCAGGCAGGTGGGCATCAGAGGACCGTCCCTAAAGCAGGGCCAAGGGGGGATGCCAGCAGCCAGGTTAGGCCTGGGACTGCTAGGGTCACCGTGGGATCCCAAAGCAGGCTCAGAGGCTGCACCAGCGCCGGAGAGACAGGATCAGCGGGGTAGCAGACGACATCTGTCGGCTGGGGGACGTAGAGGTGGCACTGGCAGGTGGGTGGGCCACGGGGGAGTCCACTGCCACATTGCTCGCCACTGGGTCTCCCTGGGGCCCTGCCTGACCTAAGGATGGGAACAGCAGGCTGGGCCATGCCCAGAGGACGATGTGATGCCCTGCAGATGAATTGGGGACCTTGATACGCTTGGGCCATGGGCAGCTCATGCTAAGGTGAAACCTCATCTTGTACCCAAAAGTACAAGGTGGGAGACATCTGCAGTCCTACACCCTAGCCCTCCACCCTGGCGGCACCTGTGCATGTGGGGCTGCTGGTCTGTTCCCCGAACACAGCTCTGCATCTCACTGAAGCTGTCACCGACCGCGCACCGCTCGCCTCGTCCCTCCCAGGGTCATCCCCAGGCTGTTTAGGCTCAGGCTGCAATGGGTCGGCTCTGTCAGATGCGGCAGAAGAGCCTCCCAAAAGAGGCTGCGCAGATGCATCCAAGCTGGGGGGCGGGGCCTCATGGCTGTGGCCCTGAGTGCCGGTGACTGCCGGGGTTGGAGCCACCTGTCCCCTGGGTGTTGGCCATAGCTCACCCAACAACTGGCCTTGGGGGGGCCTGCAAATGAGGACACCTGTCCACCCATGTCAGCATCTTGCTCTCTGGTCACCTCCTCAGCTAAACTCCAAGTTTATTCCTAATCAGGGGTCTCCTTCTGGAAACCTCCTCTGCGGAGCTTTCTATAGTGCTGCTCCCAACCCAAAAGATCTGCTCATGTTCTGCACACATGAGCCCCCGCCCCCGGAAGTAACCTTGACATGCCCCCTGTGATTCAGGCGTTTTATGGTTTCGAAACCTCCTCTTTTAAATTATTTCATCGGATCATTCATTCCATAGATGTCAATTGAGCACCTGCTTATGTGGGGTGCCGGGGTAGGCCGCAGCCTCTGCCCTGCGGAGCAGGCACGGGGACGGGGGATCCTTGATGCAGCCCGAAAAGCGGCTCCGCTTATTCACTGAGCACCTGCTGTGGACCGGGAACCAGTTCAGGGACGAGAATGAGTCGGATGCTGCCCTGTGACCCAGAAGGGAGACAGATGGGGGTAAACAGGTCACCTTGGATTAGAGCTGAGACAGCCAGGAGGGGCCGCTGGTCTGGCCTCAGGAAGGCCTCGGGGCCCTGACCAGAGTGGAGGCTCAGGGCGGTGGCGGCTCGTCGGGTGACAGCTCCACGCCCACTGAGAGCGCAGGCCCCCGGGCCGGGCCGCACCCCACCGCTGTGTGCAGCTCGGGTAGACAGCCCCACTCGTGGAGGTACCAGATAATGCAAGAGAGCAGACCAGCGCGGCACCAGCAGCTCTGGGGGCCCGGAGCAGCTGAGCCCAGAAGTTAGAGCGCTCACCAGGGCCCCACTGGGAGTCCATGGCCAGCTGGAGGACGCCAACCAGCCTCTGGCACCCAGCAGCCGGTCCCGTCCTCAGCGGGCACCCTCGGCGCCACCCGCTCCGCATGACTTCCCGAAGGGCCCAGCTGCACCCCTCCCCGCTCTCTGCCGGCCAGCCCCTTCCCTGCTTGTCCAGGAGCTGAGCTTTAAGAGTCTTAACTCCACTTTGCCAACAGCATTCGGCTTCCGCAGTCCCCAAAGACAGTGCCAGGTGGTCCCCCAGACGTCTCACAGCTGTGGGGGCAAGATACGGATGCCCCTGCTGGTGGTCGAAGTGACGGCCCGAGTGGGGGTGCTCCTCACTGCTGTCCCGACTCGGGCGGCCCTGACCTTGGAGATGAGATGATGTTGAGGCCAAGCAGCCTGCACGGCTCAGTCGGGGAGGGGCTCACCTCACCCCAGGAGGGCCCGGCACAGCTGGCTCTGGGCACGGCGAGCGCCCGGGCCGGCTCAGACAGCAGGAAGAGGGATTCCCTTCCCTCTGCCGTCTTTCCCGGGGCTTGTCGCAGCCTTTATTATTTGCTGCTTAAGGTCACACTCCCTGGGGCAAGGGATGCTCGGAGGGGGATCACAGGCCCTCACAGGCGTCCCGAGCCCATGCCTGCGGCTCGGTGCCCCTCCGGACCCCTGCTGGGGGAGGGGCAGGGGCGGTCACCTGGCAGAGGACAGTGGAGTGGGCAGCTGAGAATCCGTCCTAGGGGAAGGAGAACAGGGAGACCCCTGAGCCCCCAACACACCCCACATCGTCCCACGGGATGTCACTTTACAAAACGCAAGTTCAAAGACAGAAGTGTTAAGAACTCCGGGACGGTGACCGCAGAGCTTGAAATGCCAAGCGCCAGCCCCACTGAGGGCGGTGGAATGCCGAGGGCAGGCCTGGGTCCCAGGGCCTCCAGGACCGTGAAGACTTTGCACCAGGGTTCACGAAGAGGGGAGCCACAGAAGCCGGCGGCCAGAAAACTGGGGGTGGGGGCCGGACCAGGTGCCTGGGGTGGGGGGGTGGGCAGGTGAGGCAGAAATCAAGAACAGGGCACGTCCTGCTTGTCTTTCAGGGAGACTCCCCCTGGTCCCGGTGGCTCGGACGTGGGCGCCTCACCCGGCCCTGTTGGAGGCCCAGCCCAGGACAGTGCCGGGGTCTGGAGGGGAGAGGCTTCCCCTGGTGCTAAGCTGGCACGCAGGAGCTGTCGGTGGTCACACCGGCCCGGAAGTAACGGGACGCCCAGGGCGGGCCCAGAGCGGGAGAAGCTGGCCCGTCCAGGCAAGCCGCCCACGGTCCGGCTGTGTGCTTCTGGTCACAAGAGCCAATACGTTTCATTACTGCTGAAGCTCTGAGTTTCTCTCCCCTGCACCTGGGAGTCTTGACAGCAACGGTGATGCAGGGCTTGCAGACCTCAACTCGCCGAGGAGGGGTCTGCGGAGCCCGGGCGACCATCACCGCCAAACACTGCTCAGCTAGCCGTCTGGGCTGGATCCAAGGTCCCCACGACCTGCCCCACACGAGTCCCGCACCTTCCGATGCCTCCAGTCCCCACAGCCACCAACTACAGCCACGTCCCCTCTGCCACAATGTCCCCTCCGCCTGTGACACTCTTCCCAGTCTCCGACAGGCACACTCAGCCCCCGGTTCACCTCCTCTCCCGAGCCTGCCCAGGACTCCTGAGTGGTCTGAGCCTCCCTCCTGTGGCTCCCCTGAACCTCACACTCACTCTGGGGGGCCCTGGGGCTCATCGCCCGTCAAGGATCTACACTTGACCTGAGTGTGAGATGTCTACCCCCAGCAACGCCTCCTTACGAGTGTGAAAACCCAACGTGAGGGAGCGACAGAACGAGGCTCTGTGCCCTATAATTCGCTCAACCCTTGAGCTCTGCCCACATGGGGTTGGCGAACTTGGGACCCGTGTGCCGGTGCAGCCCTTTCCCTGGAGCCCCTACCAGCGGTGGGCTGAGCTCCCGGATCCAGCCCTCCCTGAAGCTGAGCCCAACTGCCCAGTCCCCAGGCTGGGATCTGGGCCCAGATACGGGAACTTTCAAGGCCCCAGACGAAGCCCAGGTGGTTGCAGGTAGCAGAGCCGGCTGGGGACGCCCCGGTGTGGCCAGGGGACAGCCCAGGCTTCGTGGACAGTGTGACCCACAGCTTGCATGCCAGAACATTCCCAGGTGGGTGCGGGCTTGGGGGAGGCGGGGACTGAGGGTGGGGGTGCTGGCCCCTCTTCACCCCGCACGCCGGTTGCGTGGGTCCTGGGTCGTCTTCAGACCCCCGTGGGTAAATGACTGGGGTGGCCTGGGGCTGTCTCGCCCCATCTCCCGGCATCATCTTACCTGGGGGGCTTCGCAGTAAAGGCACGGCACCCCCAGGTCAAGGAGGCGAGCCGTCGGAGGCATCGATAGACGTCTGTGCTTGTCTGAAAATGGACTTTTAACTGGGGGGGGGGCAGGGAGGGGGCCAGGGGGTGGGGGAGCGGGGGGGCAGGGCGATGGGGTGGGGGGCAGGGGGCAGGGGGCGGCGTGTGTCTGGGAGTTAAAGGCAGGCGGTGGCGGTGCTCCTGTCGCTGCGGCAGAGGCCGGAGGCCGTGTGGTCGCTCTTCCAAAGAAACGCGCATCGTCGCCCCATGGTGACGCCGGGGTACCTTCAGGGCAAGGTCAGACCCAGGAACGCCACCGAATGGGTTCAGACACTGACTGCTATTTTCACCTCCGTGCCTCTCTCTACATAAGCCAGTCAGGGATAGTTCCTTGTTTCGGGAATGCCCGCACCCGTGGGTGCAGATGAGCGAGGCAGCAGGTGCTGGGCCTCCTCCGCCCTCCTCGGGGGCCCCCACGCCCACCCCACGTGCCCGGGGAGGCGGGAGGCGGCATGGAGGCTGCGGCGGGCCCCGCCCCGGCGTCCAGGCCTCCACTGTCACGGGTGCTTCTGCACCAACACACAGACCCACGCTGGGGGAGCTCGCACGACACTGGCCCCTGGGTGTGGAGGGGAAGGCGCCCCCTCGGCTCAGGCAGCAAACCCCTCTTGCTGAACCGATTCCTTCCTTCCTCCTCGTAATTAGCTAAACTAGGCATCTTTGGGATTTCCAGAGTTGAGAGAGGCTGCTTCTACCTCGCCAGCCCCAAAGCGGCAGGGTCAGAGGGGACAGACCACAGAGGGGCCCCCAGGGAAAGCTGCCTCTGCTGCCGGGGCCAGCGGGGAGGCCCCCAGGCCCCTCCTGTCCCCCGTCCCCCGAGCATCCAAGCCAACCTGGGGGATGCGGGGCTCCCCTGACTCGGGGAAAAGCAGCCTGGAGGCTCGGTACTCAGCCCCCTGCCCCACAGAGGGTGGAGGCGGCGCAGGGGCAGAGGGCCGGCCCCTGAGGAAGGCTCCTGGGGGGACCCTGGATGGGCGTTCTCAGGGGTTTGCGGAAGGACCACAGGTAAGGGTCCTCCTGCATCCCAGGCCGTGGAGCGTGGAGGGAGGGGCAAAGGCCTGGCGTCCTGAGACCGACATGTTGAGAGGTCCCATCTGGGGTCCAGCCCCCACAGCCTCCACCCTGCCCCCTGTCCCTCTCCCCATCGCCCACCAGGCCACCCTGGCCCTAACTGCTGCCGCTTTCCCAGCCACACCTTCAGTGGGGTTTCCGCAGGGACCCCGGGGGCTTTGGGGCTCTGCTGGGGGCAGGTTGCAGGGTCTCTCCGGGCCTCTGGCGGCATCGGCCTGAGTAACTGGTGTAGCCAGGATGGTGACAGGTGTCCTCGAAGGCGAGGCGGCAGCCCTGTCCCCCGGCATGTGAGGCGCAGGTGCAGGCTGGTCTAGAGGAGCACAGGCTCCCAGTGGCTCGGTCTGCAGCCCGCTTGGTGCAGCCCCAGTGGAAGGGGAGGGAGGACTGCTGGGGCAGGTGCCTGGTCGGGTCTAACCTGGGTCAGACCCCAGACCCTCCACCTCCCCCACTTCTTATCTGTGACCCTTGCTGCACTGTGGTCCCCCTGCCCCCAGCCCTCTGATGGCTTCGCTGCCAGCCCTAGGGCAGTGTTAGCCTTCCTGCCCCCGCCCCCACTGTCAGCCCCCTGCTCCCTGTCAGCCCCACTGTCAGCCCCCACTGTCCTGCCCCCATCAGCCCCACTGTCCCCCACTGTCTGCCCCCCTGTTGGCCCCTGCCCCCCATCAGCCCCACTGCCCTCCCCGTGCCCTCACTGTCAGCAATGACCCTATAGATCCTGGTTCCTCACTTTGTTCTTCACAAACTTGTCTTTGAAGGGCGGCTGCCCTGCGAGCAACAGTGGGGCCGGGAGCTGGGGGCTGCGGGGAAAAGCGTGTTCGGGACGAGAGGGGGTTTGGGGCCTGAGCGGGCAGAAGGGCTAGCTTTGCCCTGGGACACAGGGAGTAGGTTCGGGCTCCTCGGCAGGGGCCACGGGGGTGGGGGGCCGCGGCCCCACACCCCGTCCGGGCTCTCTCGCACCCTTTCCATGCCGGAGCCTGTGCTGCCCACCCGGGAGCCCCAGCCTCCCTGGTACAGCCCCGCTCCCCGGTTCCCTAGCCACTGGGGCCCCTGGGCTCGAGCGATTGGTGGAGACCGAGTGGCCACGACCAGGTCTGGGGGAACCCTGTCGCACGAGGCCGGGGGCTCCGATCTGGGCCTGGAGTAAGTGCAGTGTTGGAACCTGGGACCCCTGGGCAGCGGTGGGGGTGCCCCGCGCATACCTAGCCGGGCAGAGGTGCCCCGGCCAGGCCTAGGGGGGCGGGCTGCTCCGGAGGCAGAGCAGGGGCACCAGGGAGGGCAGCGGGACGAGGGCTGGGTCGCCGGAGCAGCAGGATGGGTCTGACGCAGCAGGTGCGGGTGGTTGGAATCGTGACCCTTCCCCAGAGGTCCCCAGGGTCTGGGTCACGGCGGCCTCGGGGGCCGTGACTCCAGAGGGAAAACTGAGCCCACACTGTGTGGCTTCACCGTCCAGCTGGCCCCACCTGGACACCGAGGCCGAGGGCGGTGACAGGTGGGCTCAGGTCAGCCCTCCCCAGAGCCTGAGCAAGGACACAAGCCCGGTTGCCCCCGATCTTCATGGCTTAGGGGCTAGAGCTGCCCTCTGACCCGCTGAGCCCCTCCTGCGCCGGCCGGGCCGGGCGAATGTCTCGTGCCCCCTCTGCCCCCAGGTTCAGAGCAGAAGGTCCGGGGAAACTGCTCCAGGGGCCGGCCCGTCACTAGGTAACCCTGTCCGTGGGTGCCCAGTGTCATCCTTAAGAGAGGGGGTGTTCTCCCCTCTGGGGGGCACTAACGGCACAGTTCAGAACCCCTGGAACCTTCCGCCTTCAGAGGCCGGCGCTGGCATCTGGCCCAGGAATTCGGAGCTGACCCACAGCGTCACCCCCCTTCTCCCCACCTCCCCCTCCCCCAGGTCCTGGACCAGCGGGAGCCCCTCCCTCTCTTTCCCTAGCGTCACCGCCCACCCCTGTGGAGCGGAGCAAGGCCCCCATGCCCGGGGGCCCCCATGACACACCCTGCTGCCGAGAGCGCGTGATGCCCCGCTCGCACCTTCCAGATAGCAGCGGGCCCCTGGCCGCTCCCCAACCTGGGGCATCCAGGGGGCAGGACCAGGCCCGCCCTCATCACCCAGCTGTTGGAGGCAAAGCCACTGCTGTCCCCAGGCAGGGCCCAGGGGTCAGGAGCCCAGAGGCAGGCTGGCTGGGCACATTCCAGGACTGGCTTCCGTGGGCCCCATCGCTGCCGCAGGACTGGTCAGGGCCGGCGTTTGCGCTATGGGGCCCGAGGTCAGGGCCAAGTGCTGGTGCTGGGGCCCAGAGCCAAGTCACCGGGCAGCTGGCCACAGTCCCACGCAGGGGCACGGTGGACCCCTCTCTCTGTGTGGCCACACTGTGGGCCAGGACACGAGTGGTGCCCTGGCCCGGGGGGGCCAGGACCACACGGATGGGCAGATACTGGGCCAGCCTCGCCCCCTCGCAGAGCAGGAGGAGGAAGAGGAGGAGGAGGCCAGGGCCGCCCCAGCGGCAAGGCCGGCCTTCCCCGGGCTGGGCTCCGAGGAGCTGCGGCTGGCCTCCTTCTGCGACTGGCCGCTGACCGCCGTGGTGCGGCCTGAGTGGCTGGCGGCTGCAGGCTTCTTCCACACCGGTGAGTTCCGGGGGCTGGGGACCCAGGGGGCCTGGAGCCCCTCCCCCCTCAGCAGGGCGGGGCTGGGCCCCACACAGAGGGGCAGGGGTCCCCCGCCCGGAGTCTCCCCTCCGGTGACGAGTGCACAGGGGGAGTTGGGTTGGGAAGTGTGGGGGCGTCCACGGGGCCCTGGGGTCCAGGGACAGGCCTGTAGCAGCCCCGACCCGCGGCCTCTGGGGACCCCCAGGGTGAGGGCTGTGGGAGCAGAGACAGGTGACCCCTGGCAGGCTCTCCTCTCCGTCACTGGGGCTCCATCCTGGGGAGGGGGCCCCCAGGTCGTGCGCCCCACCCCGAACTGTCCGCCTGCCTGCCCGTGAAGGAAAGTCCGCACCACCCACCAGGCTCTACCCCACTTTGCCTCTGAGAAAGCGGGGTGCATGGGAAATCCAAGGAGAATACAGGGCAAAGAGGGGGCAGAGACCCCGGGCGCCCCCGGGGCTCATGAGTGACCCCAGACAGCCCTTGCCACGTAAGGGGAGGCCACCTGGACGCCCCCACAGCCCCGGGGGCACACCTGGCCGAGCAGGTGGCTGCCGAGAGGCCGGGTGTGGGCAAGGCCAGCGTCCGTGCTCCACCTAGGCCAGCAAGACAAAGTGAGGTGCTTCTTCTGCTATGGGGGTCTGCAGAGCTGGGAGCAAGGGGACGACCCCTGGACAGAGCACGCCAAGTGGTTCCCCAGGTGAGGACCCTGTGGGCGCTCCCGGGGCCCCCCGGGGGCAGGGGGGCGGGTGTCGAATTCTGGGGATGGGGCCTCTAGGGACAGCACGTTTGCCTTTTCCTCCCTGATACTCCACAGAGGCTGTCTCCAAAAACAGCCTTCCCAGGAGGGGCCTCACCCTCCGTGAGCCCCAGCTGCCCCCTGCAGGGCCCCGTGGGGGCACAAGGCTGGCTAGCAGGGCTCTCCCACAGCCCGAGCCGCATGGGGCCTCCCAACCTGCTCTCTCCAGGTGCGAATTCCTGCTCCAGACGAAGGGACGGGACTTTGCAGCGAGCAGGAGGCTTGTTGCCGCCTGCTCGGCTCCCGGGTGCGTCCTGCCTTTCCTGAGGGCTGCCTCCCCTCCCCTCCGGGTGGGTGGCTCCCCCGCCCCACCCCCACTCCTCCATGTCCTCTGGACACAGATGTCCTCTGGCTCCTTTCAGGACGGGTCGGAAGAGCCAGAAGACGGGGCCCCTGCCACCCCCTTAGGTGAGCCGTGGTGGGGGCCCCACACTCTGCCTGCAGCCCGCGCTGTGGTGGAGGCCATCGGTGCAGGGACAGTGAGGCCCCTCGGCTGGGCGTGAGGGGGCTACCTGGGCTGGCGCACGGGGCCCTGGGTCTGGTGCTCCGGTGGGGGGAAGGAGCCCCCGAGCAGCCCGCCGTGGGCATCGCCTACCCCAGGGTCGGCACCGGGGGCGTGGAGAGGAGATGCAGGTGTACCGGGGGCCTCCCTGGCCACCCCCCGCGGTGGCTGCAGGTGCAAGCCCAAGGGGAGCGGGCAGTGCCGTCTACACTGTGCCCAGGAATGCAGGGCAAGGGCCCGACGGGCTCCAGGGCGCCGGCCCTGGCTCTTCCAGGTGACTTCTGCCCTCTGAGCCTCATCGCCCTGAGCCCTGAGACGGGGACGGTGCTGACCTCGTCGGGCACTGAGCCTGGCTACCTGATGCTCTGGGAGTAGCGCCCGGCACCTGGCGGGTCTGTCTCTAGTGGCCTTGGCGATGAGCTTGGATTGTCTTTTCCGTGTGGGGGCTCCTCTGAACAATGGGGAATGTCCTTCCCTGGAACATCGACAAAGTGGCCGCAGTGGCTCCAAAGGCCCCTGGGGACCGGCCACAGTGGCAAGCCGCTGCCTCTCCCCCGGGACCCTGAGCCCCTTGGCCCTGTTGCCCTCGGTCCGTTGCCCCTCACCCTGCCTTGCAGGTGCTGGGGGCAGCCAGGAGTGGTCCGCGTGGTGCCGGTGCCCAGCGGTGCAGGCCGTGCTGCGCATGGGCTTCGGGCCGGGCCGCGTACGACACCTGCTGCGGCGCAAGTATGGCCAGGCGGGGCCGGCCGGCCTCTCTGCGGCCCAGCTGGTGGCAGACCTTCTCCAGGAGGATGACGGGGGCCGGGTGGCTGGAGCCAGAGGTGCGTCCCTGCCCGGCCCCTCCCTGCTCACCCCTCCTGGGCACAGCCCACAGAGCCGGGCGCAGGCTCCCACGGCCCCCGCGGCGTCTACGGGGACACGTCCTGGTGGCGTGGGCTCGGGGTTACAGGGTGCCGTGGGAGGGGCCGGGCAGGCTCCTGCCAGAGCCTCCGGGTGGGGTCTCACACCCTGGGGGCCTCTGGTTCGTTCCTCACCACCTACAGCTCCTGTCCCCACGGATCCCGAGCTGCCCACGCCCAGAAGAGAGGTCCCGGCAGAAGGCGCCAGGGAGCCAGGTGAGAGTGGGACCCACCTGGGGGCAGGGCCAGCTCCCTGTCTCTGGGGGCGGGGCCTTCTCCGTCAGCCCAGGACAGCTGTGGGGTGGACACGGAGTCCTTGGAGGCAGGGGTGGGGAGCCTAGGCCCAGAGGGTGCTGCTGGGCTCTCGAACCCCCAGGAGCCGGGGACGCAGATGAGCGGCTACAGCACCTGCAAGTGTGCCTGGACCGCGCCGTGGGCACCGTCTTCGTGCCCTGCGGCCACCCGGTCTGTGCCCAGTGCGCACCGGCCCTGCGGCTGTGCCCCATCTGCAGGGCCGCCATCCGCAGCTGTGTGCGCATCTTCCTGCCCTAGGCCAGGTGAGTGGCCGCAGAGCCGCCCACGGGCTGAGCCCGGCCTGGCCTTGGGCATGTGCTTCCCCGCTGGGCCGAGAGCTGCGGGCCGGGCCTGGACAGTGCTCCCCAGCACCTTGCGTCGGGCGGTCTTACTGCAGGGCCGTGGGCAGGGCGGGCCAGCGGGAGGGAGCGCGCGGACTTCTTCCGGCTCCCGGGCCCCAGCAGCTGTGGCTGATCAGCCCGCCCAGACCCTTGCTCGGGGTCCTTCTCGACACGGCACCCCGACCGGCCACCACCACTCTGAACTTTAACCGTACCAGCCGGGCCCAGCTCTGCCTCGATTTCCCCAGTGATCAGGGAGGATAAGGCCCCCTGTCCAGCTGGGTGTGTGGGCCGCAGCCAGGCCCGGGGAAGAAGGCTCTGGAGGTGCCCTGTGGTGACAAGGGGCCTGGCCGGAGACCTTAACCCGGCGGCCGATGCGGAGTGCAGGACGGGTGAGGGCGGGGAGCGTGAACCTCTGATTTTTCCGCCTGGCAGAAAGCATGGCCTCCTCCTGGTTGTCAGGGGTCTGTGCCCCTCCCCCACCTCTCCGGGCACTTGCTGGGGCTCCAGCGGCTGGAGGGAGTGCCATGTGGGCTGAGGTCCCTGGTCCGTGGACAACAACTGGGCATGGCCCACCCCTTCCTCCTTCTCTCCCAGGCCCTTCAGGTGCTGGCTGCCACGCGGGCACCTGCCCGTCTCTGCCTGTCCCCTGGGCCCCAGGGCAGGCCTGCTGAGGACAGCTGAGCCGGCATCCAAGCGGGCGTCCCAAGTCCCTGGATGCAGCCCGCAGCCCGGCGGAGGGGAGGGTCTACAGCTCGAGGCTTCTGGAGACGCACAATAAAGTGGTGGCTTTTCCCTGGATGGCGCTCGGCAGCCTCTTCCCTGAACCCAGCCCCGCCCCGCCCGCCCCCCACACGCCACCCGCACGTCCCCCTATCTGCTCCCCGCACACCCCCCCACCCGCTCCCCGCACGCCCCCCTGCACGTCCCCCCCCCCGCACATGCCCCCGCATGTCCCCTCCCCCTGCACGTCCCCCCACACGACCCCCCACCCTCTCC
>CM053610.1:575685-591587 GCA_028646535.1 Procyon lotor | reverse complement strand
CCGGCCGCGGGCCCGGCCGCCACCAGCTTCCGGCTACGTTGCGCCTCGCGGGGCATCACGGGAAGCCGGGGGGGGGGGGGGGGGGGGTGGGTAGGGCGGGCCGGCGGGGCGGGACTTCCGCCTCCGTTCGTCGGGCGGGCGCGCGGCCCCGCCCCTGTCGCCATGGGGACGCGGCGGGCGTGCGCGGGGCCTGCGGGGGGGGGGGGGCAGACCGCGGGGCGCGGCGGACTGTCCTGCGGGCCCCGGCCGGCACTCTGCTTCGTGGGGACGACTGCGGGCCGGCCGGGTGCCCGGGGGCGGATTCGGAAGGCGCGGCGGGGAGCTCGCGGCGTCCACGTGCGGTGGGGGGACCCAGCAGGGGAGGGACCGATACCCCCGACCCGACCCCGCTCGTGAGCAGGGCCCGAGCCCTCCCGGGCAGGCCGCCGTTTGGAGGGGCGGGCGGGGCGCGCAGGCCGCAGAGCCGGGCAGGGGCCGGTCCGAGTCCCCGACGGTGGTGCGAGTGTCCCCGACGGTGGTGCGAGTGTCCCCGACGGTGGTCCGAGTGTCCCCGACGGTGGTGCGAGTGTCCCCGACGGTGGTGCGAGTGTCCCCGACGGTGGTCCGAGTGTCCCCGACGGTGGTGCGAGTGTCCCCGACGGTGGTCCGAGTGTCCCCGACGGTGGTCCGAGTCCGCGACGGTGGTCGAGTGTCCCCGACGGTGGTCCGAGTGTCCCCGACGGTGGTCCGAGTCCCCGACGGCGGTGCGAGTGTCCCCGACGGTGGTGCGAGTGTCCCCGACGGTGGTGCGAGTCCCCGACGGTGGTCCGAGTGTCCCCGACGGTGGTCCGAGTGTCCCCGACGGTGGTCCGAGTCCCCCGACAGTGGTCCGAGTGTCCCCGACGGTGGTCCGAGTCCCCGACGGTGGTCCGAGTGTCCCCGACGGTGGTCCGAGTCCCCGCGACCGCGCGCACAGCAGAGACGGCTGATCCGACGGACTGTCTTGGGGGAGGGGGTTTGCGGTTTGCTGTGTGCCCTCTGGACACTGTGCGTTCTCTGTGCACATTCCTCCTCCGTGTAGCTTTGCGAATGGCTGGGTGTGACTGTTTGAGTACGACTTCAGTCACCAAAGTGCACAGGTACCGCCCTGGTCCCACCGCAGGCCGTGGGGGAGCCCTCCCACTCCTCATCCTGGCTGTTCCTTCTACAACTTCGTATAAATAAATACAATCCGGTGGTCTCTTTCAGCTCACAGAATGACACCACTAGGGTCTACACGGTGACAACATGAGGCTAGATTTCAGCACAAGAGCCTGTGCTCAGAACTGTAGGCCCCACAAGTTCACACAGAGCTGTGTGCTGGGTTTACGGAGGGCTTCTTGGAGGAGGTGGGCTGTGAGAGGTGGAGGATGTTGAAAAGGAGGAGAGAAGGGAAGGCCCTCCTGGGAGGCAGAACCGGAGCCAGTATTGGGTACCCACTGGACAACCAGTGAAGGCGGAATGTTCAGCTTGCTGATCACAAAGCAGAAGAGTCAAGCACCCACTCTGCCCTGACTCTGGGAGGCCCGGGGCTGTGTTCATCCCCACGGCAGGGTACATCCCCAGAGCCGAGAGCAGAAGGGTGGCCTTCCAAGGTCAGGGTTAACCTACCCCTCAGAGCATCCAGAGCTTTTGCCTCTTGCCGCGATCTGAAGGCTCTTGCAGTGTCCACACAACGGGAGAAAACACTTATTGACAACAGCAGAGTCTGGGCAGTGGACTGGTGAGGGGCCCAGAACGTGGAGCTACAAATCGAAAACATTCTATTACTCCGTCTAAACTATTGAGATAATTTGTTTTTCCTTTGGAAGTGCTGGCAGTCCATTAATTTTCAGTTACAGTAATACGATCTTGTTTGTGGTTTCCTCCCCAGGGCTGGGAAGCTCTGGGTGGGAACAGAACTGGAGGGAACCCCTAGGGCAGCGGAAAGAAAGTCACACGGAGCTGCAGGCGCCAGGCTGGCCACACGAGGGGGGAGAAAAGAAGTTACTGTGAGCCAGGCAGGAGCGCAGGTCCTGTGAAGTCGCTGTGGGAGCTGCGTCAAAAATCGCTGCTTTGGAGCGCCCGGGAGGCTCAGTGGGTTAAAGCCTCTGCCTTCGGCTCAGGTCATGATCTCAGGGTCCTGGGATCGAGCCCCGCATCGGGCTCTCTGCTCAGCGGGGAGCCTGCTTCCCCCTCTTTCTCTGCCTGCCTCTCTGCCTACTTGTAATCTCTTTCTCCCTCTCTCTGTCAAATAAATAAAATCTTAAAAAAAAAAAATCGCTGCTTTGTCCTGGACTCAGTTTCCCCACTGGTGAAAAGAAGTCTGCAATTCCATTTCAGGCCAGGAGCGCACATTTCTGAATACTTTCCAAAAGTCAGGTCTTGGGCTTCATCAGGAAGATCTTGTTAAGCTGCATAGCCCCATGCTCTGACATGAACCCATTGTTGAGATGAAGAAACTGAGGTGCAGGGGCGCCTGGGTGGCTCAGTTGGTTAAGTGACTGCCTTCGGCTCAGGTCATGATCAAGGGTCCCGGGATGGAGTTGGGCATCGGGCTCCCCGTTCAGCGGGGAGCTTCTCTGTCTGACCCTCCCTCACCTTGTGCTCTCTCTCTCATTCTCTCTCTTTCAAATAAATAAATAAAATCTTTGGGGAAAAACAGAAAGAAAGAAACCGAGATGCAGAACAAAGAAGCCATTTGCCCAAGGTCCAATAGGCATTTCATGGGGACACGGTGCGCACCCAGCTCCTGTGCCCCCTCCCCGCTCCTGCAAGCAGAAGGCAGGGGTGTGGGGGGGCGCAGGCGGTAACCAGGCGTGTCTTCAGATCAGGACACCCAGCACCAGTCTCCTGACCTTGTCAGGACCCCATAGCTGGGTCATCTGGGGCCAGGGTGTCCAGACTTTGGCCAGCAGGGGTTGGCGGATTGGGAGGAAACAGCTGGAGCTCCACGGGGCTAGTGAGGGCCGTGTGCGTGCACGCGTGTAAGTGTACACGTGTCAGCGTGTTTGGGTTTGCACGTTTGCGCATCGAGCACGCGTGTTCATGGGGTGTGGGTGTTGCCGTGTGTGCTCGTGCGCGTGCGCATTTGAGGCTGTGACGTGGCAGTGCCCGCGGACGTGTGTGCCTGCGCGTATGTCTGCTTGTACGCATGTGCACGTGTGCATGGGAGTGGAGCATACGTGTGCGCCGGCCCGCTGCCTGTGGGTCCGCGCCTGAAGGCTCGCTAGGCTCGGGTTCTCCGTGGCGAGTCTCCCACCTGCCAAGCGACAGCAGGTGCGGTTTGGGGAGAGTCCCAGGGCAGGGGCGACAGCCAGGGCTTCCTCGAGAGGCAGGTCCGGCCGCGTCCGCGCCGCCCAGCTGCAGAGGCCGCGACGCAGTCCCCGACCCCCGCCCCGAGGGGGCCCCCGGGCTCAGCCCGGTGGGAACGCCGCCCGACGAGCACGCGCTCCCCCACCGCGGGCGCACCCCCGCCGCAGCTCGGCCGGGCTCCAGACCAGCGCGAGGAGTAAAGGCCGCCTCCCCCTCCCTCGGAGCGCTCCCCCCCCTCCCCCCTGCGCCGCCCGGTCCAGACCCGCGCGAGCGTGTGCCGGAAACCCAGCGGCGCGCTCCCGCCGCGCTCCCGCGCCAGCCCGCCGACCCCGCCCCTGCACTCCGCGGGAGCGCCGGCCTCCTGGGAAGCTCACTACCTAACCTCAGAGGTCCTGCCCGCTGGCTGGCGGCCAGGAGCCTCCGGGCGTGGCAGGACCAACGGGCACCTTGAAATGACATTCTGCCCCCGTCAACTGGCTGGGGCTCCAGGGCACCCCTCCCCCCAGAGGCGGATGCCGGCCCTGGATGTTGCCGGAGACCCCGGTGTCACTCTGGACTCAGGCTCATCTCGGAAACCTCCTGGGTTGGGCTCTGCCCAGGGCGTCTCCCGCACCTGCCAGGGGGCCTCTGGGCCTGCGGGCCCTCCCCGGCCTCCGGCGAGCGCGTAAACCCGCCTGGAGGACACCAGCCTGGAGGACACCAGCGCCTCCGCTTCGTGAGAAACGGCACACCCTGCCTAGTTCCCGAGCAGTTTCCCACGCCCGGGGCTGGCACTTTCGAGGACAGCTGCCAGCACTGTCAGTGGAGGCCCAGGGGAGGCAGGCAGACCCAGCCGTTTCTCCTTTCTCTTACCTCTCCCGTGCTCACAGTCACTGCCTGTGAGTCACACCTGGCCACCCTGACCCCAGCCAGGAAGAGCCCCAAACCACGGCGGGCTGGTCCCGGGGCTCTAGAAGGGACGGCGCGGCACCACTCCCTGCGGGGGCCAGGCCACTGCCTGCAGTGCTCCCTTCTGGCTCCAGGAGTGGGAACTGTTCAGGGAAGAAGGTGGAGGCTCAGAGACACACTGCATGTCACGCGAGGTCACACAGCTTGTGCTCAGGGCTGCGGGACGAGCCCCAGGTTTATTTGGCATAGAACTGTCATGCCCTCCAGCCCCTGGGTTCGCCTCTGGCTTCAGGAATTAACTCACAGCTTCCTGCCCAGGCACCCCCTGGGCGGCATCAGGTTCCAGAATAAAGTCCCGTCATCTGGACTTGGCATTCCCGGCCTCCCGGGAACTTGGGCTCCGGTCTGATGACTGCCGTGCCCCGTGTCCTGGAACTCAGGCCTTCCCCCTGCTCTCTGCTCATGGGAATCCCGCTCACTCCTCTGCCTCCTCCTCCCTGCCTGCCCGCCTTGTGGTCTGGGCGCGCCGGCCATGCGCTCCTCCTGTCCCTGTCGGTCAGTGTCCCTCACACGGAGGCGGCCGGGGGTGAGCTCCTAAGGCCCGACTGCTGGGCCCCTCTGCCACCAAGATCACAAGAGGTTCAAACCACATGGGCAGGAGCGGGCTGAGGCTGGGGGGCACTCACCCACACCCCAAGCAGGGACTCGCGGAGCTGGAAGGACGCAGCCCCTGTCCAGGGTGCCATGCGGGGCGTCTTGGGTCCCGGTGCCACGGCCAGAAGTTTGGGATGCAGCTGGCCAGACCGGGTTTCCCAAACCAACCCACATGCAGCCCCTCCCTCCGTGGCACTTTTCCCTTGTCTGCCTTTGCGGCAGGACCTCATTCTTCCAAAGCGCAGGCCCAGGGCGACATTTCTCTCGCTGGCCCCCCATTGCAAATGGGGTTCTGTTGTCAGCATTATCGCTTTGTTATTATTTTGCTTCATCCTCGTGGTTTACTGGATGTCCGTGTACAATGACCCCTCTGCGGTCATGTACGTATTTTTGTGGCCAATCTCTGCGAGTGCAAGCCCTGGGTAAATTCTGACAGATTCTAGCCAGTTGTTCCCAGAATCTTTGCACCAAGCGCCCTGCCGTGGGCACGCCTACTTGTTGTGCCCTCTCCCTGCTGTGCCCACCGTGTTGATCGCCTCTGTCCTGCTAGTAGACCTACGCATTGTCCCTGCCATGTTGGGTCGGACAGGGCGCGTCCCCTCCCGAGGACCCCGTGTCCATTCTCTGTTCTCCGCCACCAGGTCCTTCCTGAAATTGCGTCTGGAGAGAACACCATGGGCTTGGTTTGGGGCTGCCGGGCTCCTGCCTCTGGCCTGCCGGTGGCAGGACTCAGTCCCAAGGGGAGAAGGGCCCAAGCTGGCCAGCCCGTCAGACTCCCTGGCATTGCCTCTGAATGGTGCGCGGGAGGGGCTGGGGCCGGGGGCAGACAGAAACAGGGAAGCCAGGACACACGGCTGGGCTGACCTGAGCGGCTACGCATCGCTGCGGAGACGCCCCTGTGCCCGGGAGCCCCAGGCTACCGTCCTGCTCCGACCCCAGGGAGCCTGCAGCTGCGCGGAAAATCACACCTGGGCACGGTGGCTACGGAGTCACAGCCGAGCGCGTGCTGAGCCTGGACCAGCTCCTCGGCTTGCAAGCCGGAGGGCTCAGATCCTGGAGCCAGACACCAAGGGTCCTCACGCTCGGCCTCAGCCCTCCACGCCTGTCATAGTCAGGAATCTTCCTAGATGCTGGTAGCTGGTTGCTAGACACAGAAAATCCAGCCACAGATGGCGTATCAGCAAAGCAGAGTTGTTGATGCACGCGAGGAAAAGTCCAGCGGTAAACTGGCTTTCAGGCAAGGCTCGACCCAACCGCTCGACAATACTGTTGAGAACTAGGTTCCTTTGGTGTCCTTGCCTTGTGGCTCCTTCTTTGTCCTGGGTTCCAAAATGCAGCTTCTCAGGCTGGTTCACATCCAGCTTTGCAGCAGCATCCCGGAGAGAAGCGCGGCATTCCCTCAGATTGGACTAGCTCGGGTCATGCATCCGTTGCAGGCTAATCAGAGGCCTGGAGGATGGTCTGCCCGACCCGTGGCATCTGAGCCCCAAGCTCTGGCCCCGGAGCTTCAGGGGGCGGTGGGTTCCCTAGGACCAGAAGCCTGAGGAGCTGGAGAGCCAGAAGGCAAGATGTGGGAGAGCCACCAGTCCGCACACCCGCACACCCAGCCCGTGTGCCTCGGCTGGGGACCGAGGAGGGGACTACCTGGGGACCAGGCCGGCTTCCCCCGGGAGAGGTCTACCTCTCTGTGTGTCCAGGTTGCAGCACGAAGCGGGAGGGAACAGCTAGCGTGGTCCACGTGCTGGTGGCAGGGGGGCGGGGCTTGGCCTGTCTCTGCTTTCTCGAGGCCCAGCTGCTGCTGGAAGGGAGACACAGGTGCAGGGGGACCGGTGGGTTGTCAGGAGGGAAGAGGGGTGGCCCAGATGTGGGCACGTCCAGTCTAGGGCACCCAGGGAGGCCCAAGGGGCTGATGTGCGGAACAGGAACAGCTCCGGACACCCGGAAAGGAGAGGGAGCACTGGCTGGTGACACCCCAGGAGGGACCAAGAGCCGCTAACTGACCCGCACCGACCCCCAGGCCGACAGGACCCGTGAGGTGTGGCTCAGGAGCATGAAATGCACCCAGTGCAGACGGGGGGCTGAGTGTGCTCCCCGCTGGCAGGGAGGCCCGAGAGCCTGCGTTCTTACCTCCCAAGCCTGTGCCACCATCGCGGACGGAGCCTGAGGGGGCAGAGCCGCCTCCTAGGCGCCCTGGGCTGCTCCCGCCAGCTGCTAGTGGCAGGGGTAAGGGGGCGCCCGCAGAGCCCCGACCCCCAGGCCCCTGCTGGAGCTACACAGGCCTGGGGTCCGATCTCACCTCTGCCACCTCTGCGCTGTGGGAAAGTCACGTGACACCCCTGAGCTTCCGTTTCCCCGTCTGTAAAATGGGGGCACCGTTAGGCCCTCCCTTGAGGGTCCTGGGATGGAAGGGGGCCCCACAGCAGGTCACCCTGGTCGCCCCAGGGACGGGGGGAAGGGGCGAGCCCCACAGCAGGTCACCCTGGTCACCCCAGGGACGGGGGGAGGCAGCGGCCTCTCCAGGGGGTCTGGGGAACATAGAACCGAGGAAATTAAGAGGGTGTCAGCTGGGACGCTTCCCCTGCTGCCGAAGAGAGCGGTGTGGGGTCCTCCCCGGTGCCCCCGGACACTGGCTTCACGCGACGCTATGGGCCCCACGCCAGAGCCTCCATGGCGAGAGACAGACAGATGGACACGGGGGAGGGAGAGATCACATGCCGGGAACCTAGCGGAGGGGGTCCCACTGACCTCTAGGAGGACAGACAGGCCCTGCAGACCTGCTTTCCTTCCTGTGCTTGTCCTGCTTGTTTAACAAGCCGAATGCTTACGAAAGGAACCCCAGCCCCTGCCTCTGCCCTGCTCCCCCTCTGTGATCCCCAGTCGCCGAGAAGAGTGGCGAGGTCCCCAAGGAGCTCCTCGTGCGCGTGTTCCGGGCTCTCCTGGAGACCGTCCGCGAGCTGCAGGCCTGGGCTGCGGGAGCTCTGCGTCCAGGTCGGGGCAGGGAGCCGGCTCGCCCCGTGGGTGCGACCCTGGGCTGACGCGGGCCTCCCCGCCTGCCCATGCAACAGTAAGGGTCCCCTCCCCGGGGTCCCCAGAGAGCACTGTGGACAGAGCAGAGAGTGGCGGGCGGGGCCCCCGACTCGCACCCGAGCCCAGCCGCCCTCCCATGAGGGCCCATGACAACGTGACAAGTGCACGCAGGCCCGGGGACGTGCGTGATGGGCCGCACTGGGGGGTGGACAAGGCTAACTAGGCAGCCCCCTGGAATCTGAGCTCCAGACTGGGGTTGGAGTGGCCCAGAACCCACGGTGGCCCCGGGCCAAGGGAGGAGCCCCCGGAGCCCCAGCTCCGTGTGTGTGTCTCCACAAAAGCCCTCTCCAAGTTTGCTGCCGTTCGTGGTTCCCCCTTCCCGGGGGCTGAGAGCTGGCGGGCAGGGAGGCCGTGCCGGGACCCTGGGATCGCAAAGCACCCGCGGGTCCATCAGCTCTGGCTCCTGGCTTTCTGCGGGACGCAGGCTGAGCCGGCCTGGGGTGCCTGGCCAGGGGAAGGACGTGGGTTCCCCAGCGAGGAGGGGAGTCTCAGTGCACGGGGAGGAAGTCAGTGGAGGTGTGCTAGAGAGCGGTGGGCGCGTGCGAGGGGGGTTTCCCAAACGAACAGCCCCCTTGGGGGAGAGACGTCCCTTTTGCGATCTTGTTCGTCAAGGGCTCTGGGTCAGGCCCGGGAGCTCCGAGCCGCTGGAGGGGGAGAGATGTGGTCGATCCCAGCTCTTGCCTCCAGGCCTTGGGCGGGGACCTGCTGAAGGGCAGGGCCCTGTGCTTGCCAGCAGGGGAAACCCACTGGACCACCTATAGGGGGGAGACTCCCCACCCCTGTCTCCAGGAAAGACAGGGGAGCCCGGGGAACGTGCCCAGTGCACAGACCAGCACCTGCTGGCCGCAGGGCCCCGTGCTCAGCTCAGGACGTGCAGTCCCGCGGGAGCGTCTGACCCGCCGCCCTCGGCCCCGTCACCCTCGGCCGCGTGCCGCCCTGTGTCTGAACCGGCCCAGGCGGGAGGCTCCAAACTGCACCCCAGGGGCCCCATCAGCGCCTCCCCCTGTGTGCTGGGGCTTTGAGGTTGTGTGTGCACAGCCCTGTGGCTTCAGGGACGCCCCCACGAGAGTGAGCCCTGTGAGGACAGGCGACCCCCAACGGGAACTCGGGTGCTGTTGGGAAAGCAGGCCCCAGGACTGAGCATCGGGGTCGGAGAGCAAGAAGGCAGGGGGACATGGTTTCAGGCCGAGGAACTACCAACAGCAGCGAGGGGGTCACCGTGTGCACGGTTGGGGTTGGAAGAAGGAGGCCACACTGATTTGGGGGTGGTCACGTCTGGATGCAGCCGGAGTTCCAAGGACCCTGCGGTTTGGAGGGGGCGTGATGGCCTCTACCCCGAGGGCCAGGGAGCAGGAACGTGGGACGTCGGGGGTGCAGCCCCCTTGGGAGAGACATGGGCGACTTCAGGACCCCCGAGGAGGCTCCCAGGCGCTTGCGTCTCGGGCTACCCCGAGGGTCAGGGACACGAGCCCACCCACGCGGGAAACACGACACAGGCTGCTGGTGGAGCCGGGCAGGGCTCAAGCAGAAAGGGGCTCCCCTCTGCTCTTCTGGCCATTAGCTCCCCAAGGACGGAGAGACTCCCCACCCCCACTGGGCCGCCTGCCCGGGGCGGGAGGAAGGGGCCAAGCTGCCCGCTCCGTGTGGCTCTGCGGGTCGGCCTCTGTTTCTCTTGGGACTGTCTGTTGATAGTTAGAAATTTCTCCCAGTTTCATCTGAAAACCGTGGCGCGCGCAGCAATTCACATGGCTCTGGGCGTGTGGAAACATGGCATGTTTTGATAGTGAAGGGGAGCTGACCCCACACGGGCCCCCAGGCCTAGGCGCTCTCCCCGCTGTTTCTGGTGCAGCGCGGGAGGGTCCAGAGAGCGTCCCAGAACCTCGATCTGGCCCCTCCCAGTGCAGCCGTTGACTGCACCACGAGGTAGCCCCAGCAGGCAGGTTCCTAATGCCTGGAACCTGGGAGTGTGACCTTTTTAGAAAAAAAAAACAAACCAAACCTTTGTAGATGTGATTGAATTAGGGGCCCTGATATGACATTGTCTTGAGGCCCCACATGGTGTCACAAGTACCCTTATAAGGGACACGAGGGGCAGAAACATAAAGGAAATGCCATCTGAGAACAGAGGGGGAGGGACAGTGCCCTAAGCCCAGGGCCGCCGCAGTCACAAGAGCTGGAGGTACTGGCTGGATCCCCTAGAGCTCCGGAGGGAGCACGACCCTACCGACACCTGATCTTGGACTTCTGGCCTCTAGATCCTCGTGGGAGTAAATCTCTGCAGTTTCAAGCCCCCGGTGGGTGTACGTTGTTCTGGCCGCGGGCGTGAGCACGCACACCAGGGCTGCCCGGGAGGCAGAGGGAAGGACACACGCACAGTCCTGGCCTGAGGGGCCCTGTTGTCCGGCCGCTCCCCACTGGAGACCCCCCCAGGAAGAAACAGCCCTGCACGCGTGGGAGTGTCCGGCTCTCACCCCTGGAAGTCAGGGCCCTCCCACCTCGGCGTCCTAGCCCTGCCTCGTTCTGATGACTGAGTCCTTTGGGTGGGTGCGGGGCTCCCTTGCACAGGCTGGAGGGGGCCTGGAGACAGCCATCTCCGTGCCCTGGTTACAGCTCCCCGCGTTGCACTTCCCGGCTGCCCTGAATCTGGCAGAGGGGGTGAGGCAGGTGGGGACTGGGGCAGGCGTCTTCTTCTCAGCGAGTGTGTGCAGAATGGGGCCTGGCACCACTCAGCTTTCCAGAACCGTAATGCTCAGCCAGCAGTGCAAGGAGTGAGGGGCGAAATCTCACCGCCCTGAGGCGGCCGGGTCCCAGCTCTGCACAGCACGGCCCACGGTGTGACCTGGTCGCCTCCCGGCTGTCTTATCCCCGGGATGGTGACTGCACCCTGGGGTCCCGCAGCCTGCCCAGGAGGGGGCACGCCGCCGATCTGTGCAGACCGCATATGTCAGAGCTCCCAGGGGCCCGGGCGGAGCCCCAGCCCCTCCGCCAAGGACTTCGGCTTCCAGAACAGGCAACGGTCACCAGCTCTGATCCTCCGTGGTGCCGGCAGGAGGAGGCTGGCCCGGTTCCAGCCTCGCCTGGTGTCTGATTACTATTGCCGCGAGGGTCTCACTCAGTGTGATGCCTTCTGGGTGCGGGTGCAGTGCTGCGAGGGCGCACAGTGCCCAGTGGGTGCCCAGTGCCGGGAGGGAGCACAGTGCCCAGTGCGCCTGCAGTGCCCGGTGGGTGCCCAGTGCCCGGTGCGCCCACAGTGCCCGGTGGGTGCCCAGTGCCCGGTGCGCCCACAGTGCCGGGTGCACCAGGATCCAATTCCTCGGCACACCCAGCAATACTCCATCGTATGGCTACACCGACTTGTAAAGGCCTGTTATCTGGCTCGCGGACACGGGGGCTGTTTCCTCTCTGGGCTCTTCCAAATGGCACTGCCACACACTCGAGCACACGCTCCCGCCCCTGGGCAGTTCCCGTGGTAACCTGTCAGTCAGCCTCTTGAGGAGCCCGGCGGACAGCCTTCGCGTCCCCAGCAGCACGTGGCAGGTGGCCTCCAGCCACCCCGATGGGTGCGAAGTAGTGTCTCCCTGTGGTTTTGACTCGCATTTCCCTCTCCGGGTGCTTGTTGGGAACGACAGGTTCCTCGTGGTCGGCTGTGCGGGCCTGGGGCTGTCCGGTCTTCTGGCTGCAGAGGGGCCGGGACGGCCCTCGCCCACGAGTCCTGGTGCAGACCGCAGGACGTATCCGGGAGAGACATTCTGATGCCAAGGAATGAGGGCCCGCTGTGTGGGATGGGGCAGGATGGTTTGTGACCTGAGCCTGGGGACGGAGAAGTGGGCCCACGGGATGAGGAGCATGGCCTCGGGGCTTGGAAGGCCCCGGGTAAGGGGTCACCCCACCCCCACCCCCACCTGTGCGCTGAGCCTCAGTGCCCTGCTCTGTGAAGTGGGTTCAGAAGGGGCGCCGGCCCCAGGGGGCGTGAGGCTGGTAGAGGGACTGGCCAGAGGCTGTTGGTGCCGTGGGCTGGTTGGGACCCAGATGAAGGGGCCTCGGCCACACCGCCTGCAAGTCAGACAGATGCCTGACAGCAGGGGCCGGGCACGCAGCTTGGCTGCACCTGCGGTGTGGCCGGGGATTATGACCCCATGAGTAAAACTCCAGGAGGCCCGGTGACGTCTGGATTTCGGAGCAGCAGGGAGTAAGTTCTAGCATTCGAGTGTCCCGCGCGGTGTTTGTGACATGCACTAAATCTGTGATTCGTCGTGTATCTGAAATTCACATTTAAGAGGGTATTTTATCCTGTATTTTATGCACAAGCCCCCAAAAGAGAAGTGATTTAATGCAGGGGCCGGGAGCGGGCCCGAGCGTCTCAGGCCTCAGGAGCTAGGCCAGCGCCTGGCCCCCTCTGCCCCGTCCAGGCCACGGGAGCCATTCCCCTGGGGACCCGGGAGCTGCCGGGACTGACTTCGGAGATAAACCGGTGGCTTCTCCAAGCCTCAGTTTCTCTTCTGCGACCCAGGTAGCTTCCCGCCCCCTCCCCACCATGGAGGTCTGGGCCCTGGCTTCCGACCCCAACGGAGGGGCTCTGGGACCAGATGGGCAGGAGGGAGGAGGTTTGGAGCACCCGCCGCGTGGGGAGCGGCGTCCTCTGCAGAGCGCCCCTGGCTCTCGGCTGCTGGGGTCCGCTGCCTGCGTTCGGCACCCACGTGCTCAGTCCCACGGGGCCCGGGGGGTGTGGTGGCAACCTCCTCTACCCACGTTCACAGCCCCGCTGGCAGGGAGAGTCTGAACTCCCTGCAGACCCGTGCTCGGCGCCCACGTCTGGCTGGCGGGGTTGGGGCGGGGCCCGCGGGGTGCCGCTCACGGCGTGGCTGAGGTTCGTGCCCGCCTCGTGTCCCCGCATGTGGTCGGGGCGAAGCGAAGCCCGGTGAGGGTGCCATGGGGAGCGTGGAGTTGGAGGGCGGCCGTGGGCGCTGCTGGCTGCTGATCCTGAGCAGCACAGCCCGGGCAGTCTGCGGGTCGGGAGTCCAGCTTAAACAGCGGGTTCTGGCTTGGGATGGCTCATGAAGCCACATTCGGCCGTCGGCGGAGGCTCTGGTCACCTGAAGGCTGGACCGGGGTTGGGAGGGCGGCAGGTGCTGCTTCCAAGGGGGGGTCCCCTCGCACGGACTCTCCCCAGGGCTGCGTGGGCATCCTCACCACGGGGCGGCTGGTCCTGCAGGGCAGGTGGGGGGCAGCCGCACTGCCTCTGAGGCCCGGTCTTGGTCACACCTGGTCATTTCTGGAGGCTCCCCGCGTCTGCACAGGTGCCCTACCAGGTCTGCCTACCAGGGTGCCCGACCCGGGTGCGAGACGGCGGGGGGCGTGAGCTCCGGGATGGCCGCTCTCCCTGCTGCCGGTTCCCTGCAGTGACAGGCACGGGCCCAGATGCCCACCGTTCTCCCACTAAGGCCCAGCCTCTCTGGATTTGAGCCCTGGGAGGCCCTTTCTCCCGCCATCTCCTCCAGAGAGATGAGGACCCATCCGAACCCTCTGAAGAAGAGGAAGGTGGAAGCCCATAGTGTGACTTGAGGCCAGGCAGCTGACTGCAAGGAGCTCCAACCCAGATGGGGGGTCGGGGGGTTGGAGAAAGCCCTGCTTGGGGAGGGGTGGGGGTAGGGCACCTGTGTGGTCTTAGGTGGCTGTGGACACAGCTGTCTGGTCAGCAGAGCCCGGGCTGGCCTTGACCGTGAGCATGTGGCCTCTGTGTTCTGGATAGCATGGCCCCATCACCAGGCCCCTCACGCTGGGGCCAGGGAAACCCCCCGTGGGCTGCAGCCCCTTCCTCTCTCAGAGCCTCCAGGAGCGTCCCCCGGAGGCCGTCCCCGGGCAGACGGAATGGGTGTCCCTCCTCCAGGTGCCGCCTTCAGTGGGCCGCGTAGCCTGCGGGTCTGGAGCTTGTCCTGAGCTCACACACCCGGGGCCGCGCGAGCCGCGGGAATGCCGTGTGCCCTGGGGTGCTGCTCAGCTGGGGGTCCGCGGGAGCTCGTCCTTTCCGGGGGGTCTTATCCGTGGATGCGTGTGTGAGACGACGTGATTGGAAGCGAGTGGCCGGGGCAGAGTGGGTGACCCAGAGGCGCTCAGACAGCCTGGGGGGGCCCCGGAGAAAGGGGAGGTCGGGGAGCTTCGCCCAAGGCCGGCCACGCAGCCGTGCACAGGCTTTCCCCGTGTGGAGACGGGAGAGGCCCTGGGAGGGGCTGGGCCGGTGCCTTCGAGGCCCCTGGACCCGGAGTCCGTGCTGGGCTCCTCCCTGAGAGGCCACCCCAGCGGGCCCGGCGGTTTCTGCCTTTGCCCCCCGAGTCTCCTGTGCCCCGTAACAAGGCTCCGACAGGCAGCGGGACACATGTGTCCTTCTCGGTTCTGGAGGCGGGATTCCATCAAGGTGCTGCGCGGTCGGTTCCTGCCAGGCACGGAGAGAGGGTCTGCCCGGCCCCTGGTGTCACGGACGTCCCGGCCCGTAGACGCGGCTCTGTCTTCACACGGCCCTCTTCCGTGTGCTTTGTGTGTCAGATCGCGTGACCCTTTTCCTTAAATCTCGGCAGCTGGTACGGCCTCGTCTGAAGCTTGTGGTCTCTACAAAGAGTGCTTCCCAACAGGATCGTCTTCGCAGGGCCCGAGAATGAGGACTCGAATGCGTATTCCTGAGGACACAATTCAACCCAGAGTAGCAACCAAACAGTCCTCGGGATCACACAGGCGGCTTCTGGCTCCTAGAGGCCTCACGTGGCACAGCGCTGCCCCCTCGGGGACCGACCCGGGCCCCTTTCCGAAGGTGCGTGTTGCGCAGGCTGTGGTAAGGTGGAGGGCCGCGGGCTTCACTGGTCCCTGGGGAGGCCGGGCAGGGGACCTCCTGGCCTGATTGTCCAACGGGACCACTCACTGCTGTCCGGTCCCACTTCTGCCACTCTCCCTGAGCCCATGGGGGCCACAGAAGGCCCACGGAACCTGAGGCTTAGCGGCAAGGAGCCAGAGGGCTTCGCCCCAGAATCTCGAAGCGTGTGTCCAGGGGACCCTTGCCCCCTACAGTCCACCTGAGTCCAACCTGACTGGTGCTTCTCCAGCCCTGGACGGTGCAGAGGACCTGGGTCCGGCTGGTGCCACCTTATGAGCCACGTGACCCCTGCGTCTCAGCTTCCTGTTCTGTGAACTGGGAAGCACGACTGGAAAGACCTGATGGGGGAAATCGGGTCAAGGCTGCGGTAAACGTGCGCGCAGTAGGAGCTCAGGCCGGTCGTCCAGAGGCTTCCTGGGCACCGCCAGGGACGCACGGGGCCGCCGCTGACCGCACGAGGTGCAAACGGTGTCAGTATCAGTGTGTCTGGGCGGATATTGGATTTACAGGACAGAGTCTGCAACCCGTGGCGGACGCTGGAAAATGAGTTCCAAATCGAGGGCCACCCGTGGCTGCTCGTGGTGGCTGCTCGTGGTGGCTGCTCGTGGTCATCCGCGGCAGGAGAAAGCTCGGCAGCTCAGGCGGCCTGTACACGGGCAGCGACCCCTCCCTCTCCCGTCCGGCTTGTACAGGCCCTATGGACAGACGTGGGGCATTTGGGGCGCTGTCCCCGTGGCCAGGAACCAGAGCCGCCCTCACCTGCTGCTGCAGTGCTCACCCAGTGGGGTACAATGAGGGTCACGGCACCCAAAAACCCGTGGGAGCCCAGGTGCCCTTCCTGAAAGGAGAAAGAACCAACCTGACAAGGATCCTCGTCGATGCTCTGGACTCATTTACTGAGTTTGGAAAAAGGCAACAAAAGGGGAACCAGGGAAGAGACGGAAGACCTTGGCGGGAGACGGCGAAGAGCAGCTGCTGTGGGGGAGAGCTCCGCGTGTGCACGGGAGAGGGCCCTGGTGCTGCTGGGGGAGAGCCCCGCGTGTGCACGGGAGAGGGCCCTGCTGCTGTGGGGGAGAGCCCCGCGTGTGCACGGGAGAGG
>CM053610.1:562975-575185 GCA_028646535.1 Procyon lotor | reverse complement strand
GACAGCTGGGATGTGTGGGGCTCGGGCTCCGCGTCCAACAACAAGAACAGCGACCACAGCGACCTCGGAGAGGCCTGGGGGGGCGGTGGGGAGGGCAGAGCCAAGACCAAGAAGGCCACGCCACCCGCGGTGCCGGTGGACGAGGGCTGGGACAGTCAGGACTGGTAGGCCCACTGCGCCCCGGCCCCTGCATCTGCTCTCTGCCTCCCACCCTCTCTCGTCTGACCCAGAAACCAGCCGTGGCGTGAAAACAGCCCCGGGGGCGGGGGTGCTGCCAGCTCGCATGGACGCCGGCCCTGCAAGGCCGCGGTGCGGTGGGGGCTGCGTGTTGCCCCGCGGTCCGTGTCCCTGCTCTCGCCCGTGGTTCTCGGGGTGACACGGGCGGCCAAGTGCGCTCTTACGGGAGGCAGGCTGCGCCATTGTTCCCGGGACGTCCTCTAATAAACCCTTCTGAGTGGCCGCAGCGCAGCCGTGCCGTGTTGTGTGTGAGACGTGCGTGCTCTGACGCATGGAGCCCCGGCTTGTCCCGGGCCAGCCTTCCTGCGGGAGGGACATGCCCGGGGCCTTCCCTGGCCCTGCGCCACCGCCGGGGCCACTGTCCTGCGTCGCCTGTCCAGGCCTCCGCGAGTGTCCGAGCCCGGCCCCCGCCGCTGGGCCCTCCGTCCGTGTCGAGGCGGCTGCCCTACGACGCCCCGACGGCTGGGGGGCGGGATGTGGAAGGGATGTGTGGGAGGGGACGGCAGGCTGGCGCGCACCTCTGGAGCCCAGGTCGGGGTAGGAGGCAGCAGGCGGGCTCCCCAGGGTTCCCGGAGGAGGCGTGAGGTTTCTGGGCCCCAGCGTCTGCAGCAAAGAGCGCTTCCTTCAGGCTGGGTCGCTGCCAGCCCCGCACTGTGCCCCGGCCTCAGCTCCCGGTGGTCTGTGGGCGCCCTCGCATGCCCAGAGCCCCCTGGCTCCCCACGTGCTGCCACGTCCTCATCCACAGTCACGGCCGGTGCTGACAAGGTGCCTTTCCCCCACAGGTCTGACAGGCCTAAGGGTGAGCCACGGCTGGGTGGGGTCCCCCGCCCCCGCACCCCCTGCTGGGTGGGGTCCCCCATCCCCAGACCCCTGCTGGGTGGGGTCCCCCGCCCCCACAGCCCTGCCTGCGGTCCCTGTGCTGCCCTTCGACCAGGCGCTGCGTGGGCCTGGGTCCTCCCGGGTGGTCGTGCCAGACGTGCCTGCCTCGGGCTCTGGTTGCCACCGGCCGTTCGTGACCTGGGGCAGGCCCTCCCAGCGTAGGCGCCGGCAGCCATCATCGGCATGTTCGAGCTGGCGGTCTGAGCTGGCGGTCACCATGGGGCCCACGGCTCTCCCTGGAGGAGGACATTCCGGGGGAACAGGGGCAGCCAGGGGGAGCAGCTGTGTGTTTGCCGCTGGAGGGTCTCGGTCAGTGAGCCAGCAGCCTGCCGGCCCCGAGGGGAGGGGCAGCCCCCAGTGCACATGGAGACCCAAGCCCAGCGTCCCCGGGTGACGGCGGAGCGGAGCGCGAGCATCAGGTGTCGGGGCCCGCACCTGTCCGGATGGGATTTCTGGATGTACCGGCGGCTCTGCGGCTTCGGCGGGGTCGAGGCTGCTTTTTCTCCTGTGATTTCCTGTCCCGGAGGCCCTGGTATGTTGGGAGTGAGTCGCCCCTTGGCCTGGGAGCCCCTCCAACATCCAGTGCGGTAATTAGGGTGGTGGTGAGTGTTTAGACGCGTGCTGGCAGGGGCCCTGTGCTCCCCCTCCTGGGGTGCTGGGACACGGCGGTCCGGGAGCCCTCACGGCAGACAGGTGCCCTCGTGCAGCTGCGGTCTGGGGTGCGGCCCCACGTGGGAGCTGGGGCTCGAGCATCTCTCCGGGCCTCTCCCGTGTGCGGTTGCTGGCACAGAGCAGCACGGTGATGCGGGGGGGCACCCAGAAGGCCACTTGCATTGTGGTGGCAGCTGGCATGGGGCTCCCGGAGGTGCTGGTGGGGGGGCAGAGAGGCCTCCAGTGGGTGTCCGCCTGGCTCTGGGCAGACGTCCTTGGGGCCTCGCGTTCTCCGTCTCAGCCTGTGCCCTCCTGAGGCCCCCGATGGGAAGGTGGACCTAGGCAGCAGAACGGCAGGTCTCTGGGTGGTCTCCCCGGGTCCTCTGGTCTGGGGAGGCAGCTCTGGGTGGGACGTGGTCCCGAGGGGGCTGGGTCAGTTCCTGGCTGGATCCCAGTGGTCCTCACCCATCTGTGCCGGCTAGCCAGCCCTCTGTCTCTCAGGCCAGCTTGGCGGGGAGACTGGGCCAGTGGCCATGAGGCTGCCCTCAAGCCTCTGGCCTTCTGCACGCAGTCCCACCCGGACCCCGGCTCCAGGGGACTCTTGTGACCACCCCCAGGTGAGGCTTCCGGGTTGCTGCAGACCCCTTGCCGAGGATGCTGGGACTGACCAGCAGGTGCACTAGAAGGCCAGCTCCACTCAGCGTCCTGCTCTCTGGCCCACACGTGACTGCTGTGCTCGTCCTCCTGGCCGTGCCCCTAACACAGGCCCACCTCTGCCGCCCGGTTCAGTCGTCCGGGGGGCTTCCGTGCCTGTGAGCCCCGGTGCCAAGACTGCCCTGGGACCTCACGGGCGGAGCTGGGGCCTTCCCAGGGCCCTGCCCTCTGCTGGGTCCGGGGTGGCTTCGCTCACAGCCGGGGCCTGGGGGAAGGCACTCGGGGTCCCTACCTGCACGGAGCGAGGGCCAGCCGGCACATGGTGCCGTCCTGTCCTTTCTCAGTGCCCTGGGGCAGCCCGGACACTGCTCGCTGGTCTCCGGGGCTTCAGGGGCTCTGCAGGACTCCAGGGGGTGCACACGGGGGGCGCAGACAGGGTCCGGCCAAGGGTGCCGAGGACTTGGCTGGCTTACGTGTGTGGAGTGTGGTGCCCTGGTGGGTGCGTGTGAGTCCATGTGTGTGTCCCGAGTCAGTCCCCACGGGCCCCAGGTGTGTGTGGACACAGTGCGTCCAGTGCCTGCCTGCCTGTGGCTGCCGGGCCCGGCGCCCTCGGCCGGTCCGCGCTCGGGCGTGTGGGGCCCCAGCACTCTGGGCGCGCGTCCATCAGTACTGGTGTCCAGCCGTGGGTCCTCAAGCTCGGGGAAGTCGCGGAGCTCTAGCTGGCCCAGGCCTGAGGCCCTGCGGGGCCCTGGGAGCGCTGTGTGCCAGGAGAGCTGGGCTTACACAGTAGGCAGGGCGGGGGGTGCAGGGGGCGCTCGGGCACCTGGAGCAAAGCCACCGTGGTTTCCCGGCCTAGGGGTGAGGCTGGCGGCCTGCAGGGGTGAGGCAGTGTCCTCCCTGTGGCCAAGAGTGCGGGGACGGAGCCAAGCCCCCTCGGGAGTCGGGTGAGGACCCCCTCCCCCAGCAGCACCCAGCCCCGACCTCTGCCCCCCGAAGGCTGCCGGCCTGCAGCACATGCCGCGTCTCCACCTGGGGCCTTCTCCCAGTCCAAGACCCCCAGTCTACGCCCGCCCCCCAGGGCGCCTGTCGCCTTCTCCCAGCCCAAGACCCCCGGGCTGTGCCCACCCCCCAGGGCGCCTGTCGCCTTCTCCCAGCCCAAGACCCCCGGGCTGCGCCCACCCCCCAGGGCGCCTGTCTCTGGAAGTGGGGGCCAGCTCCGGCCGCTAGCCCTGCAGGGCTCCTGGTGGTCAGTTCCCCTCACCCCTCAGCGGCCTGAGGGGGGTGGTCCCAGGTCGGGTGGGTCCAGGGCTGGGGCTGCCCCCGTGGCTGGGAGGGGCCGTGCTTGGCTGGCCCTTCGGACGCAGGAGGGCCGTGGAGAAGCCAGTCGTGCGGGCCTGAGCCCTGGACCGAGGCTGGAGGAGTCGGGAGCAAGTGTGCCCCCCGCCCCGGCCACCAGACGCACACTGGCCTGTCATCGGTCCACACGGGGCGCTCTTTGTCCTTGAGACGCCTGCCCCGCGACCCCCTCTTGGGGCCGACCGTGTGGCGTGAGGGACAAAGTGTCTGCTGCTGTGGGATCCCTGCCCCCCGGCGACAGGGTCCTTCACGCGGGGACCTTGTACCCCCACTCGGGCTGTAGCCGGGGAGCGGGGAAGAGCCCGGGGAGGGGAGGAGGCCGGGGGTGGGCCAGGGGTGGGCTGAGGCAGTGACGTCAGAGGGACCTTCGTAAGCCCTGGGCGCTCGCGGCTGCAGCAGGACTGGAGTGGGTGTGAGTGCGTGGGGACCCAGGGACACCACCCTCGCCGGAAGAAGGTTAGTGACTCTCCTGCGGTCCTGGGGTGGGTGGACGAGGAGGGCCACCAGGGCTCTGCCCAGATCTGTGACTGGGGGATGGTCTTGCCTTCTCAAAGAGGCCCGGGGCAGGGAGGGCAGACCGCAGAGCACTCCGGCTCAGTCATGACCTCTGTGCCCCTGGGAGCGTCCCGCCGAGTCAGGGTTCTGGGGAGCAGAGGGGTCTGGCTTCAGAATATAGATAAGGAGGGGCTCTGGGGACCGGGAGGGTCCAGAGCCCACCTGCCGCCCTCCGGCCTCCGCAGCCCCGAGATGCCCATGAGCTCAGCAGCTCTGCTGTGCGGGGCAGGCGCCCGCCTCCCTGGGCACAACTGGGGTCCCGAGCTTCTGCACCGTGTGCCCCTTCTGCACCATCCACAGGGGCGGCCCCCCAGGCTGAGTGCGGCTCTGGGGGTGGAAAGGTCACCCCAAGCCTACCTCTAAGGACCTTGGCCCTGCGGAGAGGCTGACAGGGGCCGGTCCTCCCCCAGGACGCGCCCTCCTGGGCTGGCAGGGGGCTTGCTGTGCGCCCCCCAGGTGCTGACACGCCTCGGGCTGCAGACAGGGTTTGCCCCTACGCGGCTGTGTGCCCTCCCCAGGCCCCGGGGCCCCGGCAGCAGCTGTGCTAGTCTGTCCCATGACGAGCGAGTGACCGGGCCAGCAGTCTGGGTCCCGGGCGGGCCCATGGGAACATCCTGAGGGCGGGACCGAGGCTGCGACAGATTCCTCCGGGGGTCGGCCGCGGAAGGGCCGCTGACCTGTCACCCAGGGGAGCACCTGTCCCGGCCGCGCAGGACACAGGTCCGCTGTCGGGGGTCGTGGTCCCCAGATCACTGCATGTGGGCTGCCCGGTGTGGGCGGAGAAGCTCGGGCGTGGGTGCTGGATGGCTGGACGGACAGACGGAGGATGGACAGATGGAAGACGGCCGCACGGCCTCTCTTCCCACAGGCTGTGCCCCATGAGTGCCCTCGGGGGCCCCCACGTCGGGCTCCGCCTCTGGCTGTGGCTGGGTGTCGCTCTGGGACTCGGCGGGGGACACGGTAAGGACGGGGGAGGCGCCCCCTGGGAATGTGGCCCCGGTCAGTGCCCGACCGCACCCCAGGCCGTCCCTGCTCTGGGCGAGGGGTCTCTGTCTCCTGCTCCCGACTCCCCCAGAGCCGTCGTTCCGAGTTAAATGTGTGCTTGGCGAGGAAACGCAGGACACCAGAGGCCACCTGTGTCCTCTGCCCCAAGTGTGGCCGGAAGCCTTTTGCTGGAGCTCTGGCCTTGCCAGCCGTCAGCCCCGCGTGGGGAGGCTGCCGTGCGCTCTGACGATTGTTAGCACACTCGGCGTCGAGTTCTGTCTTACATTCCTGCTTTACTTTGAACCATATTGGAACACCTCTTCCGTGTAAAATTTCCGAGCAGCACAAATCCAGAGTGAGGAGAGAACCCCTTTCCTCCTGTCTTCCAAGGGAGGCACCGTTCTCTGCCGTCTGCTCTTGCTTCTGGCCCTTGCCCTGCTTTCTCTGAGGCACAGGGAGGACGGGGGGCTGCCCGGCGCTCCCCGCAGCGCCTTGTGGCCCGGTCCGGTGCGGTACCGACGGTGCTTACCTTTGGGAGGGACAGTCCTCCCCGTGTCTTTGGAATGCCCCAAAAGGGACGCAGCTGCGGAACAAGCCTGCCGTCCTGGCTGAGCTCCCGTGAGGGGTGCTGGCCAGGACTGGTTCTGGGAAGGCCAGGCTGCGGCTGCCGGCGAGTCCTGTGGGGGCCGGAGACTGCGTCCCCCGCGCCCCTCGCTGGTGGAAGCTGGCCCTCCTGGGCGACGGCCAGAGTCTCGCTGTATCTGGCCCCGGTCTCTGTTGAGGACTTGTGCCCGGCGGAGGGCGCGCCGTGCGGCCACACCTCCAGCGAGGGAGGCACGGGTCTGCTAACCGCTGTTCCTCTGTGCTGGTTTGGCACGCAGACTGGCCGTGGCATCAGGGCACGTCCCTGGGTCCCCGCGGCTCTGACAGGTGCACGGCACGGTGGGGCCAAGGCCCTCGCGAGCCCAGGGACACCTTGGGCCCCGGGTTCAGCACGGTCCCTGTAGACTGGGCAGACCTGGGTCTCTCCTTCCCTAGGAGGGCAGGGTGGCTGGCGCAGGTCGGGCTGCCTTCCCCGGGGGGGCGCCCTGGTGAGGGGGTGCTCCTGGGGGGCTTCCCACCAGCAGGCCCCCGCTGTCTGCCCCAGGCCCCACCAAGGCCCCCGACATGCAGAGCCCCAGGGCAGCTGGGAATGTCTCCCCAACGTGTCAGAGTCACCGCGAGACAGAGCGCTCTTCATGAGCAGGACTTGGGGGGGGGTCCTGCCCACAAATGGCTTTTCATAGCTCCCCCGGCAGACATTCCTGCCTTTCAGCCTGGTGCCCCCGGGAGCAGCCGGGCACATCCGGGGGCCAGTCCAGCTGCATCCCCCTCTGAGCCGTTGGTCATTGTGTCTGCCCCGGGCACCCCCCAACCCTGCCCTCCTCCCCCACCCCAGCTCTCACTGGGGCAGCCAGAAGAAGCCCTTCTCTGTCCCCCTTTTCCGAAAATAGCCACCCCGCCGCGGAGCTCCCAGAAGCTTCCCCGGAGGCCAGGCCGCGTCCTGGGCCCCAGTCCTCCTCTGCCCCCCTCCCCCCGGACAGCCCCGGCACGCCAACAGGGCTGTGTGGACCCTGCTCCAGGCCCCGGGCCGGGGCTGCCACGTGGGGGCCGCACTGCGGTGGCCCGCGGGGCTCTTCCTACTGAGCCTGGACGCTGGTCTGGGCCCCGGTGGGCAGGGCGGCCCTCCCAGAGCCGGGCGGCCTCCCTGGGCGGGGCCTGCTTCCTCACTGGACCTACCCGGTGGCCTGGCACCTGGGGCCCTCCGAGGGCTCGGACCCCTGCAGCCCCAGACAGGCCGGTGTCCCCCGGTGGGTGGGGCTCCGTGCTGACCCATGCTCCCGTCTCCCCAGCGAGCAGCCGCCTGAGGCTGGCCGTGCTGCCCGAGGACCGGCTGCAGGTGCAGTGGAGGGAGGCGGAGGGCCGCAGCCTCGGCTACCTGGTGCAGGTGAAGCCCATGGCAGGTACGGGGCTCGAGAGAGCTGGCGGGGCCGGCGGGCTCCTCCCGCCCAGCGACTGTGCGGGGGGCCTGGGGAAGGGCCTCGGGGACGGGGCGGGAGGGTGAGGCCTCCGACGCTCCCAGCACTACCTGCCCCGGTGCAGCTCCCGCAGGAGGCGCCCCTGGGCCATCGCCGCAGAGTCTTCCTGCTATATCTTTAATTCTTCATTTCTCTGTTTTTAAAAAGATTTTATTTATTTATTAGAGAGAGAGCCAGAGCCCAAGCAGGGGGAGCAGGGAGCCCGATGCGGGACTCGATCCCAGGACCCCGAGGTCGTGACCGGGGCTGAAGGCAGACGCCCTGTTTCTCCGTTCTTAATTTTGTGTTTTCTCTTCCGACCCGTATTCCACTACTTATGTCTTCATTTACATGTGAGAAGCTGCTACGTCATTCTTTAAATTCCTAACTTCAATTTTTGTTTTTCCATTCTAGAATTTCCATTTGGAAAACGTCCACTTGGTGTTTACGTTCTAAAGTTTCCTTCTTATTGTTTCTAGTTTGAAACCTGAATTCACAGGCTTATCTCGGAGCAGTACTAACTGTGATTACAGCCCTGAACCCCACTGTCTGGAGGGTCAGGGTGTCCTCCTGCAGTCTGTCGCTTCCCTTACCGTTGGTCCCTTCCTCCTGCCCTCTGGGCCCCTGGCTGCCCTCCGGTGGGGGTCAGCCCTTGTGAAAACTTACACACATAACTTACGGCCTTACGTGACGTCGTCTCACTTCAGGAAACAGTGGTCTGCTTCTGGCAGAGGCGATGTGAACCAGCAGTGCTGGGGGGCGGGGTTTCTGCGCCCCACGACGTGCACACACACTCGCACGCACGTGCGTAGACACCCAGCTGCCTGCCCCGGCGGCCTTGACCTCGGTCCCCACCCCACCCAGGGGATGCGGAACAGGAAGTGATGCTGACCACCAAGACCCCCAAGGCCACGGTGGGGGGCCTGAGCCCCTCCAAGGGCTACACCGTGCAGATCTTCGAGGTCACCGGCTCAGGGAATGCCCTGCTGGCCCAGAGGGAGTTCGTGAGTAAGTCCGTGACCCGGCGCGAGGACCCCGGCCTCAGCGGGGTGCGTGTGTGAGGGGCCGTGCCTCCCCGGCGGCAGACCCCAGCGGCCCCTCATGTCTCCCTGCAGTCGAGGACTTGAAGAGTCACTCTGTGAGCAGGAGCAGCCAGAAGCCGCTGGAGGCAGCCGTGGAGCCCACGCCCTCCCACGTGGGGAGCCCAGGCCCTGAGCCCCGAGTTGCCTCGTCCCCAAGTCAAGAGCTGCCCGCCCTTGGTGGCGCAGAGTGGGGTGAGGGTGGGCACCTTCCATGTCTTGCGCTCCCTTCAGGCGGCCGGGACGTTCTCCCGCACGTGGGCCCTCACCCTCCAGCCTCGCCTTGGGCCCGCTCACCCCGGCTCGCGGGGGCAGGTCCCCGCCGGGGGTACGCTTGGGCCCCGCCCCTTGCTGCCCGGCCTGAGTGTGGCGGGTGGGAAGTCACACGGCGGTGACCTCCGCAGGGCTGCCGGGCGAGGAGCAGCGCCCAGCCCCGGGCGCGGGGGGCAAGGCCCCTTCTGAGCCGTCCGCAGGCCCAGGGCGGCAGAGCCAGGCCGGGGTCTCCGCGGGAACGCCGGGGACGCCGGGTAAACGCCGGGGCGCCAGGCTCCGTGGGCTGGCAGGGGTCGGGGGGCTGCCGCACGACCCCGCGGTGCGGTGTTTCTGTCGGCCGTGCCTCCCCCCCAGACCGGGGCCCCTGACCCTGTCTCCCCGTCAGTCACACTTCTCTCCTCAGTCACGTGCCCCCCTCGCCCTCAGCATCTCCCGCTGGACTTGGGGTCTCCCGGGGGTCTCCCCAACCATGCGGTGCTCTGAGGGCAGGGCCGGGCCCTACATCAGACGGGCCTCCTTGCACTCACCGTGCCCATGAGTCCTCACGGGGGGCCTGGCCCGGGTCGGGGGCTCGGCCCAGGGGCACCGAGCGTGTAGACTTTGTGTGCCAAGAGCTCCTGGGTCACCAGGACAAGCCACCGGCCAGCGGAGCCTCAGGCCAGAGCTGCCCGCCAACTGGACACCCCCTTGGCTAGCCTCTGCCCGCTGGCCCCCACCTCGACAACCGCACCGGGGACAGCCCTGCCAAGGCCACTGGAAGGCAGAGGCGCTGGGCCACCTGCGGGTCTCGTCAGCCCTCCCTGGGGGCGCTCAGAGGGCTGACACGATGGACGAGGCTCGTGCAGGGTGTTCTCTGTCCTGCAGCGGCCCCCGAGACCGGGCCACCAGCCACACTTGAGGCCAGAGCCCCGTGGCCCCTCACCCTCCAGCAGCCCAAGGGAAGGAGAGCCCGGGCACTGGCGCCCGGCCCCGAGCAGCTGTGGGTCTGCAATGCTGTGGGCCGGGCCCAGCCCCTCACCCCGTCCGTCCCCCAGGCCACCCCCAGTTCCGCTGCACACCGCCCACGCCCGTGGACATGATCTTCCTGGTGGACGGGTCCTGGAGTATTGGCCACAGCCACTTCCAGCAGGTCAAAGATTTCCTGGCCAGCGTCATCGAGCCCTTTGAGATCGGGCCAGATAAAGTCCAAGTCGGTGGGTACCAGCCCCCTGCCCCACAGCCCTGCCCCGAGGCGTCCCCGCAAGTCCTACCGGCACCCAGGGGAGGCCCAACTCTGAGACGTCGGGGAGGAGGCGTAGAGCCTCCTGGGGAAACCGGAGGACAGCCCTGCCGATGGGGGTCACCGGCCACCAACAGGCTGACCCCCCGCCAGGCCGGGCAGGTGGGGGCTCCCGCAGGGGCTAGGGGACAATCTGGCGTCCCGGTGAGGCCGTGTGTGGGCTGGGCGGCTCAGCACCCCGCACCTGCCCCCGCCCAGGCCTGACTCAGTACAGTGGAGACCCCCAGACCGAGTGGGACCTCCGCGCCTTCCGCACCAAGGACGAGGTGCTGGCAGCAGTCCGCAGCCTCCGCTACAAAGGGGGAAACACATTCACAGGTGTGCCTGGGCCCCCAACCAACCCACCGTGGGGGTCTGTCCAGGCCTCTGTCCCGAAGCCCCTGGCTCCCTCCCGCGGGGCAGCCTCCCGGACTTGAAAACGTGTGTGTAAATCAAGCCCAGGGCCGCGTGGGTGCTGAGCCTCCTTCACCCCTTCATTACCTCGATGAACACGGGGCTTTCCGTCAGCCCGTCTTGCTGGGAGCAGGGGGCTGTTCCGGTGGGTAGAAGCTTCCAGGAGGGGCAGGCCCGTGAGCAGCGCCCTGGGCCTCCTGGGCCCTGTCTCTGGAGCGCGTGCCCTGGCCCGGCCGGGACTGACTCGGTGGGCCCCATGCGGGGCCGGAGCGGTGTCGGGCAGGGAGGGCGCCAAGACAGGCATGGGGCGCACGCCCTCTGCTCTCCCCGCCCAAGGCCTGGCCCTGACTCACGTGCGGGAGCAGAACCTGAAGCCCAGAGCGGGGCCCCGTCCGGGGGCAGCCACGGTGGTGACCCTGGTGACAGACGGCAAATCCCAGGACGATGCCCGTGCTGCCGGCCGCGCCCTCAGGGACCTGGGCGTTGCCATCTTTGCCGTGGGTGAGCGTCCCCGCCCCCGCGGGGGGTAGCCCCAGCCTCGCCCCTCAGTCCCAGGCTGGAGGCCCCGTGGTGTCCCTGCCCCAAGAGCCGAGCACCCGTGGGCGCTTGGTGGGGACACGCGATGTGGGCTCCCGAGCAAAGCCCACGTTCGGAGCCCCGTGTGGGTGTCCCTGCTGCGTGTGCCCCTCACACGGTGCGCCCCTGACCTCGTTCTCCCTCACTGGTCACCTCCTGTCTCTGTCCCTTGGGAAGGGGCTGCAGACCTGGGGACTCCTGGGGGCACGAAACCTCCTCAGCGCCCAGATCCCCTTGTTCAGACCGTGTCCCAGGCCCTGGGTTCACGGGTTGGTCTGGGGGTGCCTGGGACTCAGGACAGCACGCAGCCCCCCCACCCTGCCCCAAACCCATAGAGACCCAGGCAGGCCCGGCACAGCCCGCCCAGCCCCGCCTGTCCCAGCAGCCAGCCGCCGTCTCTCGGGGGCCTGTCAAGTGACGTGGTTCCCGGGCTGCGGGATCTGGGGCACGGGGCTTGCAAAGGCCCCCTCAGCCCGCCGGGGGACGCAGGCCGGGGCCCCTGGTCGTGCTTGCAGGACGGGACAGCAGTGCGGGCGGGTGGGGGCGGGCGCGTCCTCACCGCCGCACCCTGTGGGCAGGCGTGAAGAACGCGGACGAGGCCGAGCTGCAGCTCCTGGCGTCCCCGCCGCTGGACATCACCGTCCACAACGTGCAGGACTTCCCCCAGCTCGGCACCCTGGCCGGCTTGCTCAGCCGCCTCATCTGCCAGAGGGTCCAGGGCGGGCGCCGGGGCCCCGGTGAGTGGCGTCACTCTCACGGGCCGAGGCCCTGCCCGGCCCCTCTGGGAGCAGGGAGAGGGCGGTTGTGGCCCCGGCGGGATGCCCTGAACCCCTCTCCCCTCGGCCCCCAGGGCTCTGAGGGTGTCTGCAGCCTGGGGGACTCCTGTCCCTCCCGGAGGGGGCTGCCGGGGGGCGGGGAGCGGGGAGCGGCTAACGCAGGCCTCCCACTGGGCCCTGGACCGTCCTCCGTCCCTCCCTCCCGCAGTTACACCAGCCACGGCCACCCCGGCCCTGGACACCGTCGTTGCTCCCACCGGCCTGGTCTTGACCCAGGTGACGTCCTCCAGCGTCCGCCTGTCCTGGACCCCAGCCCCCCGGCTGCCGCTCAAGTATCTGGTCACGTGGCGGCCTTCCAGGGGCGGCGCCCCTCGGGAGGTGAGGGGGCTCTCAGCCTGCCCCGCAGGACAAAGGGCACGGGCCGGGTGGCCTGGCAAAGCCGCGGTGGCCCGCGAGCCGAG
>CM053610.1:547475-562875 GCA_028646535.1 Procyon lotor | reverse complement strand
ACACCCTGCACCCCTGCACCCCACACCCCGCACCCCTGTGCCCGACACACCCCCGCACCCTGCGCCCCACACGCCTGCACCCCACACACACCCACACCCCTGTGCCCCACACACCCCCGCACCCTGCACCCCTGTGCCCCACACCCCTGCACCCTGCACCCCCGCACGCCTGCGCCACCCGCCCCACAGGCTCCCCTGTGGCTCCTGTTGCAGGTGGAGGTGGACGGGCCCACCTCGTCTGTGGAGCTTCACAGCCTGACCGCTGGCACCGAGTACTGGGTGTCTGTGCTCCCTGTCGGCGAGGCCGGGGTCGGCGACGGCCTGCGGGGCCTTGTGACCACAGGTGGGTGGGGGGGAGCCAGGCTGGGGTTCGGGAGCCGCCCCGCCCGGAGCCTCCCCTTGGAGCCCCCGCCAGCAGGGGTGGTGCAGAGCCCGGGCTGGCCTCAGCCCATCTGCTGTGTGACCAGGGCCCACTCCCTGGGCCTCTCTGACCCTCAGTGTCCTCTTCTGAGCTGTTCACACATGCTCTGAAGCTCCCACCCTCTGGCTGCCACGAGCCCCCTTAACGGCTTTCTGGGGCGTAATTCCCACGTTGTAACAACTCAGCCGTGTGGTGTAGACTCAGCCCCGTGTCTCCACGCCAGCTGTGGAGTATGGTCCTCCCCGGAGAGAAGCCCCGCGCCCTGAGCGGCCGCCCCCAGCCCCTGGCAATCCCCGGTCTGCGTCTGTCGGCAAGGCTTTGCCGTTTCTGGACCCTACAGCACATGGCTTCCCTGTGGGGGCTCAAGCCTGGGGGCCCGGCACCCCCACCCTCAGGGCGGGCAGCCTTAACCAGAAACCCTCCGGCAGCCTAGTTTCCCTGGAGCCGTCCGCCGGAAACGTGGCCCGAACTGAAGTCTGGGGGCCGCGTCCAATGGGTCTGTGGGTGCCCCGCACCCTCTCACCCCTGTCTCCATGCGGACCCACCGCAGGTCTGCACCGCCTGGGGCCTCTGTCATCTGAGCGAGGCCCTGGGTGTGTGCGTCCGCCTCCTGCAAGGTGCCCCGCCCCTAAAGTGTCCCCCCTCCCCCAGCGCCCCTGCCTCCGCCCCAGGCACTGACCCTGGCTGCAGTGACGTCCACAACCATCCGCCTCACCTGGCGGCCCTCGTCCGGGGCCGCGCAGTACCTGGTGCGGTGCTCGCCAGCCTCCCCTCGCCGCCAAGAGGAGGGCCGAGAGGTTCGGGGCCCGCTGGGAGGGGCGGCAGAGGAGGGTGATCCGGGGAGCTGCGGGGTGGGCAGTGCCGCAGGCGGGGGCCAGCTCGTGTGCCGCGCCCCTGCAGGTGCGGGTGAGGCAGCCGGAGGTGCTGCTGGACGGCCTGGAGCCTGCGACCGACTATAACCTCTGGGTGCAGAGCCTGCAAGGGCCAGAGGCCAGCGAGGCCCGGGGCCTCCGAGTGAGGACCGGTGAGAGCCCCCCGACGCTGTCCCCTGGGCGGAGGGCCCAGGGCCCTCTGGTGGCCTAGCTGGTTGGGGAGCAGGTGCTGGCCGGTCCCTGAGGCCACGATGTGTTGTCCCCCAGCCGCCCCAGCGCCCCCTGGACACCTCGGCTTCTCGGACGTGAGCCACGACTCAGCCCGCGTGTCCTGGGAGGGCGTCCCGAGGCCCGCGAGCCTGTATAGGGTCAGCTTTGTCTCCAGCGATGGCAGCCACTCGGGGCAGGTGAGAGCAGCCCCTGCCTGGGGGCCGCTGGGGGCCCCGGGGTCCAGTGGGGATGAGGTGACCACAGGGGCCAGCCCCCCACAGTTCACAGTTGTCGGGTGTTGGCGGAGCCCCCAGCACTAGCCTTGCCTGCTGTGGGGGGGCTGCGAGCAGCAGCCTCCATCCCGGCCTCTGGGGGCCCCAGGCTGCAGGCGCGGGGAAGGGACAGGTGCGAACCCAGGACTCAGACGAAGGCTGAGTGGGGTGCAGGGCCTGGGGCCTTGGGAGAGGCTTGCCCAGCTCTTCGCTGGGGGCAGGCAGGGTCCAGGAGGCCTCGTCTGCGTGGTGGTCCCCCCCGCCTCCCTGTCCCGGGCCATCCCCTTCCTGCCAGGGCCCAACCACTCCCTGGCCTGGGGAGGGGGCTCCAGGCCTGTGCCCGCATGTCCATCGGCCCTGCAGGTAGAGGCCGCTGGGAACGCCACGTCGGCCTGCCTGAGCCCTCTGTCCTCCTCCACCACGTACTCCGTCCGCGTCACCTGCCTCTACCCTGAGGGCGGTTCCTCCACACTCACCGGCCGCCTGACCACACGTGAGTGGGCCGCCGGGGCGCGGGGGTCCCCAGGCCAGGCCTGCTTCGTCCCTCCCCGGATGGCTGGTCCAAGCTAACCCTCCGGTCAGCCAGGGGCTGCTGGGGGCAGCGTGGAGCTAGGTGGGTGCACGCAGACCCGGGGGGTGGGGGGCCCTGGAGGGCGGGACCCCGGGCCCCCCAAGAAGCCCAGCCTGCAGCCGGGCCCTGGGGAAAGGGGAGAAATGTGGGCATGGCTGTTGGGGGGCCGGGGGCCTCTCCGTGTGGCCCCCGGGTGTCGTCCCACAGCAGCGAAACCTTCACAAGCACGGGGCCAGGTCTCTGGCGAGTCACTAGGGGGTGGGGGCGGGGGCCCCCCTGAGCCTCAGCGGCCCCCTCCTCACGCTGCTGCTCGTCCAGGCCCCACCACCCCAGCCTCGGTGTCCCTGCTCTGTTTCCCAGGGAGAGTGCCCAGCCCAAGGCAGCTCTCGGTGACAGAGCTCCCCGGGGACGAGGTCCAGCTGGAGTGGGCGGCGGCCTCGGCTTCAGGAGTGCTCGTCTACCAGATCACGTGGACGCCCCTGGGAGACGGGAAGGCCCGCGAGGTGTGGGGCGGGGAGAGGAAGACGCCCTCCTGCCCCCCGCCCCAAGAGCGCTCGACCCTGGCCTTTCTTCCCGGGGCGCCCGCCTTCCCGCGGCCTATGGGCAGAGCCCCGCGCGAGGACCCGGTCCGCCCTCTCCGCAGATCTCTGTCCCAGGGAGCCTGGGCGTGGCGGTCCTGCCTGGCCTCCAAAGCCACTTGGAGTATGAGATCGCCATCCTGGCCTACTACAGGGACGGGGCCCGCAGCGACCCGGTGTCCCTCCGCTACACCCCCCGTAGGTGGCCCCTGCCGCACCCCTCAGCTGCGTGAGGAACAGGAACAGCCCAGCGGGACCCCAGACTCACCCAGCTCCCGGCCCAGGGCCCCGGACTCCCAGAACCCTTGACGGCTCCCTGAGTCCCTGAGCCTCTGGCCGGACCGCTGGGTCCACAGGCCCTCCCTGTACCCCCGGCTGGTGTTCCCCGGGGGGCGGTGAGGGTTCACGTCACCGGCTGTCCTCAAGACTGTGCCCATGGCCCCATCCGTGTGAGGCTAGGGGGCAGCAGGATGTGGTGGGGGGGCGTGTCGGCCACTCTCCGTGGCACCCTCCCTGAGCCCCCGGGTGCTGCCCGGCCCTCAGCACGCCGCACCCCGCCCTCCGGCCTGGCCCTGGCTTCCGAGTCACCCAGCAGCCTGCAGGTCAGCTGGACGCCCCCGAGCGGCCACGTCCTCCACTACCGGCTCACCTACGTGCTGGCTTCGGGCTCGGGCCCGGAGAAGTCGGTGGGTCTTGGTGGAACAGGGAGGCCATGCCCCTTGTGGGCCCGTTGGGGGAGACAGCCCATCCTGTCCGCGGAGGGGGGTGGCACTTATGTGGAGGGACACAGACCAATGAGAGCAGCGATGCCCCCCGGGGGGAGGGGAGGCTCAGGCGACTGTGTCTCCCTCGCAGATCTCTGTCCCAGGACCGAGGAGCCATGCGACGCTCCCTGACCTGCTGGCAGCCACCAAGTACAGGGTCCAGGTCTCAGCGGTCTATGGAGCTGGGGAGAGCGTGCCCGTATCTGCCACAGGCTGGACGGGTGAGTGGGCACCCAGACCCCAGGCCCCAGACCCCAGACCCTCACTCATAGCCAGACCCCAGACCCCAGACCCTCACTCACAGCCAGACCCCAGGCCCCAGACCCTCACTCACAGCCAGACCCCAGGCCCCAGGCCCCAGACCCTCACTCACAGCCAGACCCCAGACCCCAGGCCCTCACTCACAGCCAGACCCCAGACCCCAGACCCCAGACCCCAGACCCTCACTCACAGCCAGACCCCAGGCCCCAGACCCTCACTCACAGCCAGACCCCAGACCCCAGGCCCTCACTCACAGCCAGACCCCAGACCCCAGGCCCAGCCAGACCCTCCCAGGCCAGCTGCACGCAGGGCACGGACAGGGCTGGTGAGAGTCACAGGGAGACAATGTGGGGGGGCCCAGGCTGACCTCCCTCGATGCACCAGGGTCACAGACAGGGCATCCGTGGTCCCCGGGGCACTGCCACCGCAGGCCAGGAGCCAGCCAAGAGGACCCTGAGTGCGTTCGTTGCCGTATGCTGGTTCCCTTGGACAGTCAGACGTTCAGGGCGCAGGACCCTCAGGGGCCACTCAGCTCGGCCCCTCCAGCTTCCCTCCGTGTCCCTGCAGGGGTCGTCTGCTTTGGGCTTGAATGCCTCTGGGGGTGGGGGCCTCCCTACTCCGTGGAGGAGCCTGCGTGGCCAGGCCAGGTCGGCGCACACCCCAGGTCAGCGCATCCCTACAGCCACACACCTCCCGGCCCTGCCACCTGGGACACCTTGGGCGGCCAGTGTCGGGGTGCAGCGCCCAGTGGGAGCCTCCCTGGCCGGGCACTGTCTTCTAGGGATGGAAGTAGGCTTCCTGGGGCAGCAGGACACCACCCCGTCCCTTCTCCAGCCTGTCCCCGCGGTGTGGGGCCCTCAGGCCTGGGGAGCAGCACGTGTGTGTGGACAAGGCTGTGGCTCCCGTGCACCGTGGACTTGCGGGCAGGGTGGCCACCAGGGGCCCCGGGTCGGGGCGAGCTGGCCACTGACGCAGACTCCCTTTGCCTCCTAGCAGCCTGCCCTGCCCTCAGCCCCGATGACCCCCTCCCAGGTAGGCCCCCCATCCCCTGTCCCTCCTCCTGTCGCGTCCTCCTGGGGAAGGTGGCCCGGGCCCCCCACCTGCCATGAAGGGGCAGTGACAGTGCACCCAGTCACCAGGTCACTAGAGGTGGTCAGGCGGGGGGGTCCCCATGAGGCTGGCGCTTTATTCTCACGTCACGGTCGAGGTCACAGCTGGGACATGGCTGTGTGGAGACCAGGCTGGGCCCTGGGTCCTGCACGGCCTCCTGCCAGCTCTCTATCCGCCATCTGGGGGAGGGGCCAAGGCTGGGGTCACCCAGGGATGCCCCCCGACACGGGGCTGACATGTGAATGGCAGATCTGCCCAGAGCAGGGGCGGTTTCTTGCGCCGGATCGTGCTCCCGCCCCAGGCCAGGCCCCACCGAGCGCCCAAGAGGGTTCACTTGCGCCCCTGACATGGGAGCAGGGGCAGCGCTGCGAGCCCACTGAGTTGGCCCTCGGATGGGGGGGTCGGTCGCCAGGTGCCCTTGCCACTACCGGCTATGGGTCACCCTGGGCGCATCCCACCCAGTGCGGGCTCCGAGGGTGCACTGGCCGTGGTCCTTGCCGTCACCATCTTCCCGTCTGTGTGCGTCCTGTGCTCCTCCTGTCTGCTCTCCCCAGACCCCCACTGTCTTCTCTCTGCCCCCCACTCCCTTCCCCGAGCCTCTGATGGTCCCTTCGTGGTCGCTGTGCCCACCCAGGCTTCGACCTCATGGCGGCCTTCGGGCTGGTGGAGAAGGAGTACGCGTCTGTCCGCGGCGTTGCCATGGAGCGCGCGGCGTTCGGCTGCACCCCGACCTTCACGCTCTTCAAGGACGCACAGCTGACCCGCCGGGCCAGGTGGGGGGGTGGGGCGTGGGCGGACGGGACCCCGGAGGGACAGCTGCAGACCAGGGGTGCGGGGCGACGCCCTCCCTGCGGTGCCCCCTCCCCTGGTCTCCCTGGGGAGGCTGTGGCAGGTGCGAGCCCCCCAGAGCCGACCGGGTGGCCCCCTGGGCAGGTGGGTTTGCAGATGAATGCATATCACGTGGGTGAACAAGGCCACGTGCGGGTCCTTCCCGCGTGGCCCCAACGTTGCTCAGACTTGCAGACACAGAAGCTGTGTCCCTCGCGAGCTCCCGTGTCCTGGGTGCGCGTGGACCCGGCAAAGCTGTGCGCACCAGGTGCCCTGTGGGCACCGCTCTAGGCGGCAGGGCTCCTCGAAGCCACCCTGTGCCCGGGGAGCGAGCCGGGACCAAGGTCACGGTGACACGCTCTGCACAAGCCTTCCCTGACTTGGGGTGCTGTCCACTCCCGGCGCAGTCGCCGGCTTTGTGCGGAAGATTTGAAAACCACGCAGCAGCTCCACACAGGCCGCCGTGGTTCAGGACTTTGTGGACGTGCGGGCGTGGCTGCGGCGGCGCCGTCCTCCCACGGAGCTCCCTCCCCGCCCTCTTCCCTCCCCCACCCCCAGCTGCTCCTGCAGTAACGTTCCTTCCCGGTGGTGACGGTGGTGATGGGTCTCCCTGTGTGCGCGGGCGGCTGAGGCTGCTCTTTCTCAGTGGCCCCTTCCTCCCGTCTGAGCTTGAATCAGGGGTCTTTATCAGGGCCGGCCACTCGGAGCGCCCAGAGCCCGAGGCCGCCCCCTGGACGAGGCAGCCACAGCGCCCGCTCTGCCACCCTTGTCCTTGTCCACAAGCGACAGACTTGCCCTCACTGTCTGCCCTCTGGAGCTCACGGTTCTGCTGCTGTGGCCCCCACTGCAGATGCGAGCAGCCACCCCAGGGAGGTCACCCGGCACAGGTGCCCCCCCCCCGGTGGCTGCCACAAGTGGGGCTCTGAGTTGCTAAGAGTGGAAGGGGTCCCCCCCGTGATGGGTCAGGAAGGCCCCCCGAGGAGCTGGCGGACAACTAAGGGCCAGCAGGGAGACGATAGGGAAGGGGAAGGGCACTGAGGAAGAAGGAGCAGCCCGTGCCAAGGCCCTGGGGTCAGTTTGCTTGACCACAGGAACATGCAGGGCTGGCTTTTTTGGGCTCTCGGTTATCCTAAGGGCAAATGAAGGGCAGAGTGAGGCTGTAGGCCTTTAGGAACAATGTTACTGGGTGACCTAACACCCTGTTCCCGGCCCTCCCCAGCCCCAGCACGCCCCAGTGGGCACTGGTGTAGACCCGCTCCCCCTCACTGCCCGCTCTGAGCACTCTGACAAGCTCAGTTCAGTGGGGACGACTCCCGAGGGCAGAGCCACCTGTGGGCTTGTGGGCTCCTGACCCCAGGACACAGGCCCAGAAACACTCCTGCCACCCAGAGTGGTTGTGGACCCCCATGCTGCTGCCCTGGGGGTCTGGGGGATGGCAGCCCCCCTCCCCCACTCCCAGGCCTGCAGTGACCCCCACCTGTGCCCCCGCAGTGGCCCCCAGCTGGCCGTGCCCCCGCCGGAGCACACGGTGGTCTTCCTGCTGCGCGTGCTGCCCGAGACTCCCCGAGAGGCCTTCGCCTTATGGCAGATGACGGCCGAGGACCTGCAGCCCATCCTGGGGGTCCTCCTGGACGGTCAGTCCGCGGGGAGGGCACTGGGCCTGGGTTGTGGGTCCTGAGGAGGTCTGCACTGCACCTGGCTGGGGCGCCCCAGGCAGAGTCACAGCCATGCTCGGGACCGGAGGCTTGGGCCCGTGGGCGTGCCACCCTGCCTGGGGCGCCCGCCCTGCTCTGGGGTCCCATGCACTGCTCACCCCTCCCCTGCAGCTGGCAGGAAGTCTCTGACCTACTTCAACCACGACCCCAGGGCCACCCTACAAGAGGTGACCTTTGACCTGCCCGAAGTGAGGAGGATATTCTTTGGAAGCTTCCACAAGGTCCCGGAAGGTTCCTGAAAGACTGGAGTGTGCCTCCCCCAAGACCGCCCCCCAGTCCGAGCTCAGGGGCAGACCCCCCACAGGACCCGCAGGATGTGCCTGCCTCCCACCCACAGCCCCCCGTCGCACACCGTGGCCCCCCGCGCCCCCACACCCCCATTTTCCCGGAAAGTCACATTTGGCCTGTCCAGGCCTCTGCCCTGCAGTCCTCTCTAGACCGAGGTCTTCATTTGGGTCAGAGAGCATTGCAGCCCTTCTGGGCCCCACAGATCCCTGGGAGGGGGTGTCCCATGAGGCCTGGGCTGGGGTCCGGATCCTGAGCCCCCGGAGATGGGCCCTGACCCCTGCGGCTGGCCAGGGCTGTGGGGGAACCCGTGCTGGCGTCCGGCAGGTGCACGTGGCCGTGGGCCGCTCCAAGGTCAGGCTCTACGTGGACTGCCGGAAGGTGGCCGAGAGGCCCATCGGGGAGGCGAGCAGCCCCCCTGCTGCAGGCTTCGTGATGCTGGGGAGGTTGGCCCAGGCCCGGGGCTCCCGGGGCAGCTCAGCCACGGTGAGCAGGGGCCCCGTCCCACCAGCAGGGCCGGAGGGGGGCCCCGGAGACCCCGGCCTCGTCTGGCTGAGCCGCTCTGTCCTAGCTCCAGCTGCAGGCGCTGCGGATCGTGTGCAGTGAGTCCTGGGCAGAGGAGGATGCGTGCTGTGAGCTCCCTGCCGCGGTAGGTGGGCCGGCACCTGCCGAGGCTCCTAGAGTCTGGGGGTAGATGGCATGTCCACCCTCATGGTGCTGGGAGCAGCCGGGATGGGCTTCCCGGAGGAGGTGGCCTCTGGGCCAGAGCCGGAGCCCTGGGCAGCTGGATGCAAGTGTCCCGGAGGCCCTGGGGACCGGGCAGGCTGGAGTGTGTCAGGAAGTCCCCCGCTGCGGGGGCGCCCACTGCCCTCTTCTGTGGGCACAGCCGGGGTGCACACAGCAGGCCTGAGGGACGCCCAGAGACTTGGGCGGCCTCGGCACCTTGCAGGTGTGGGTCGGGCCCCTCACGCTGCTCCCATCCCGGGCTTGGCCACGCTCTGGACTTGGGAGGGACTTGGAGATGGCCCGGGCAGGGCAGCCTAGGGGGTGGGAGGCACCCAGGTTGGGGTCCCGGTCCCGTATTCCCAGCCTGCCAGGCGTCCCGGGGCCCCAGGGCCTGGCAGCTACTCTGAGCTCTCGCTCGGACAAGAACAGCTGGGCCCACTCAGTGAGCGGGGCCTCCCTTCTCCCAGAAGGATGGAGAGACCTGCCTGGCCTTCCCTTCCGCCTGCACCTGTTCCTCGCAGACCCCCGGGCCCCCGGGGCCCCAAGGACCTCCGGTGAGTCCATCCTCTCCTCCCCTGGGGTGGGCAGGGGCTTCTGGCAGCACCGAGCAGCTGTCCCAGCCTGGCGCACAGACGGGACAGGCTCACGCGTCCCCGGCCGCCTCGGGCACCAGCCTCGTGCGAGCCCTCCCAGCAAGCCTCTCCTCCCCTGAGCTGAGGTGTGGGATCCGGCATATCCCCAGTTACCCCGTGGGGCTGCAGCACTGTGCTGGTGGGGACCAGCGGGTGTGACGTGGCCTGGCCGTGACACACAGCCACATGCCGCCCTGTCCTGGGCACTCTGGCTGGGGGGCCCTGGGAGGCGGCTCTCCAGGCCCTGGACCACCCCTACGGGGCGGGGCCCGCGGTGGGAATGTCGGTCGACAGGCCCTGGCTCTGTGCTCGGCCGGCCACAGCACACGGGTCAGGATTTGAGCCAGGACCCGCCGGGACCAAAGCCTGCTCTACGCAGAGGCTTGGGGGGGAGGGGGGAGGGATGGGCTAGGATTCTCCTGCCCCGGAAGGGCTTTCCCCTTTTCCACCTAAACTCGGGGACCGCAGTCCAGGGCAGTGCTGTGGGGCCCTTGGGTGGACGGCGCTGAGCCCTGACCGTGACCTTGCAGGGCCTCCCTGGAAGGAGCGGAGCCCCCGGAGAGCAGGGCTTCCCAGGGCCCAGGGTGAGTAGTGGGGGGTCGCGCGGATGCAGGAGGGAGCCCCAGAACTAGAAGCCAGTGCCCTCCCCAGGGAGGGGCCGGCCCCCCACCCCCCCCAGGCTCCTCCCATCTCTGACTCTCCTAAAGCAGCTCCGACGCCCTCCGGCAGTTGCTGGAATTTTCTCATCAGACAAATGTCCTTTGAACCCTTTCCACCGGGTTGCTTTCCTCACTAACTGCTGGGAAGGCTCCACGCGTGAGCCGTGACGTTTACGCCGCCCGCGGGGGTGCGGACCCGGCGAGGGAGCAGGGATGGGTGTGGGGGTGCGGTCGTCCCGCCGGCGGGTTCTTCTCCAACGTAACGTCGAGTGTGGATACTAAGGGAGGTTTGCTGCTACGGACAAGGCCAGATAACTTTTCTCCCTGGAGCTGTTAGTTCGCTGAATGATCTCAGTGTCTCCCCGAGTCCTGGGCTGCTCTTGCTTAAACCGGGTCCTTCCCACCCGTGGGACGTGGGGCTGGACTCCGTCTGCCCGCGTCTTACTGATGATGCTCTCACGGATGTTCCCACGTGAATGTCTGCAGTTTTCTTTGCGGAGTTCGGTACATCTATACGCTGCGTTCACAGAGATTCCTTGAGTGCAGACTCTCATTTCCCCCCGCGATGTCAGTAGAGGCTGTCCCTTGTCCCTTAGAGACTGGGGAGAGCGCTCCCGCCCGGGCTGAGTCTGGGGCCTGGGCTTCGCGGCGCTGTGACTGCCCATCCGGCTCCTCACCCCTCCGGGTCGGGAAGGCAGGACAGGTTCCCGGGCTCTGTGACCTGGAGCCGTGGCCTCGGGCCGTTCCCGGCAGTAGAGAGGGTCACCGCAGGACCCCTTCCCGGGGGGCAGTGAGGGTGCACAAGCCCGGGTCTGGGCACCAAAGTCAGCAGGACAGCCAGGGGGCCACAGGGGACAGGATCGAGGGAGGGGCTGCTGGAGAGCCCCCGGGCCTTCTCAGCCCCTCCCCCCCGCCTCTGCAGGGAGAGCCTGGGCCACCCGGACAGATGGGACCCGAGGGTCCTGGAGGTCAGCAGGGGTCGCCAGGGACCCAGGGCCGAATGGTGCAGGGGCCTGTGGTAGGTGCTGCCCCCTCTCCGTCCTCCCCGCTGCCTCCCCTTCCTCCAGGACGGACTAGCTGCTCAGTCTCTTTCCTCTCCAGGGTCCGCCAGGGGTCAAAGGAGAGAAAGGGGACCATGGGCTCCCAGGCCTGCAGGTAGTGGATCGGACCCCACTCAGGGCACGTGGGCTGGGGACACGGGGCTCGGGGACTGGGCCTCCTTCCCTGCTTCAGACCTTGGCCTCAGCCTGGCCAGTCGTCTCTGTCCCCTCCAGGGCCATCCCGGTCACCAGGGCGCCCCCGGGAAGGTCGGCCTCCAGGGACCAAAGGTGGGAGAGAAGCCTGCGGCGGGGGGTCTCGGACAGGGGCTGTGGGGGCGGGGGCTGGGCAGCCGGGAGGGGGCTGCGGCCCCTGGCCCGGGTGGGGAGGCAGGCCTGAGCTGGGCCAGGTTGCGACTGCTCGAGGGGGCCACGTGGGGGACGGTGTGTAGGGGTGCCGGCCCCTCCCAGCCCCAGCGTGCCCCTTCCTCTGCCCTTAGGGAATGCGAGGTCTGGAGGGGAGCGCTGGCCTGCCTGGACCTCCGGGCCCCAGGGTAGGCACTACGTGCCCTGCGACCCCCTCTGGGCCCCGCCCCCCTGTCCTCGGGGCTGAATGTAGCGCAGGCCCCAGCTGGAGGAGATGATGGGGAGACCTCTCCGCAGAGCTCTGCAGGGCGTGCAAGGGCCTTTCCTGCCTCCCCTGGCCGGGTTGGACAGCCCCTGGGCAAGATCCACGTGGGGGAACCGGCCCAGGCTGCCTGGTGGGCCTGGGGGCGGGGGGTGGGTGAGGCTGGGTCCAGGATGTGACCCGGGCCCCCTTCTTCTCGGCCGCCCTGACGATGGGGTCAGGGGTCCCAGCCATCGGGGTCCCTGCTGCTCTGAGCTGGGGTGGGGGAGGGGGCAACTTCGGCCGGTGCCTCTCCCCCAAGTGCCCCCCGGGGCGGTCACGGTCAGGACAGCCGGCGGGGGGTTGCAGGGGATGTTTTAGTGAAGAATCGAGGCTGAGGGGTAGGGCATGGGGGGGGCGGCTCTGCCCTGGGCTCGGGACCTGGAGCAGCCCCGCGGTGGGCAATGAACAGCTGGAACCGTGAAGGGATCCGCTCTTGGTCCAAGGCCACAGGGACCCAGACCGGGAGGAGCCACGGGGGGGGGGTGGGGCGGGGGGGCTACAGCCAACCCCGCCCCTCCCCTCCCCATCCCCGCACCTCTGCAGGGCTTCCAGGGCACGGCCGGGGCCAGGGGCACCCGTGGGGAGAGAGGACCCCCAGGGGCCGTGGGGCCCACGGTAAGTCCCCTTCCCACCAACCACCTCCCCAGGAGTCCGGGGGCGGGGAGCAAATGCGAGCCTGCGAAGAGCTTCAGTCCGGGCCTCACCTGGAGCAGAGGGGGCCCGGAGCTGCCTCACAGGGGGCATGGACAGTGGGGCTCCGGGCTCCAGGGCCGGGGGGCACACCGGGGCCTACAGGCCGGGGAGGGGACTCCAGCGGGGAAGGGGGAAGAAGGCAGGCCTGCTAGGGGCGGCCCTTTGTTCCCTGGGATCAGGCTCCGCCTGCCTGGTCTTCCTCCCACCAGATGGTGGGACCCCCGCCCCCACCGGGAGCAGAGTCAGGGGCCCAGGACCCAGGCACGCGGCCCTCGGCCCTCGCCCTGCCCAGAGGGGAGCCAGGATGGGGTCCAGGCGCCTCTCCTCTGCTCTCGGTTTACTTCTCTCGCTTTTCTCCTTTTCCTCCACTTCAGGGGCTACCAGGACCCAAAGGGGAGCGAGGAGAGAAGGTGCGTGGGCCCCTGTCTGGCGACCGGGCACTTCCTGGGGGCATGGGGGGCACCGGCCTCCGGGCCCGGTCATGGCTTGTGCCCACGTGGCCCGCTCTCCCTTGCAGGGCGAGCCACAGTCCCTGGCCACCATCTACCAGCTCCTGAGCCAGGCCTGCGAGTCTGCTGTCCGGGGTGAGTGGTGTGGCTTCCTCGTGAGGACCCCCGAGCCTCCCGGGCCCCGTGCAGCCCTGGTGCTCACACCGGCCCCGGGCCCCTGGTCACTAGCAGGCGCGGCCCGGCTCCTCCCCCTGGGCCACGCACCACGGGTGGGGGGGAAGCCCGCGGGGCACCCTGCACCCACACCCCCTGCTGACGCCCCCCCGCGACCCCCCCCGCTGACGCCCCCCCGCGACCCCCAGCTCATGTACTGAAGCTCCAGTCCTTCCCCCATGAGAGCGCCAGGCCCCCCAGGCCCATCTTGGAGGCCCCCGGGCCCCCCAGCGCACTTGGTGAGGCCTGGCTCACTGGAGAAGGGGGAGACGGCAGCCCGCACCCTGAGGACAGAGGTACCAGCCCCGTGGGGAGGGTCTAGGGGCACTGCAGCCCCCCCGGCGCTGGGCTGGGGGTCCTGTGGGCCCTGGCTCCCCACCCTCCCTGGGCCCCCCAAGCTACACGGAGGTTGCTTAGGGCAAGATTGGACTTCCTGGGGTCCTAAAGGGGCCCCTGCCGTGGCTCCCCCCCCAGCCTCCTTCCCACATGCTCAGATGCAGCAGGAGGCTTGGTCTGATGACCTTGTCCCTCTGGGTGATGGGCTGCAGCGTGGGGCACAGCTCTGGCGCTACGATGGATGGGAGGCTGCTTAGGGGGACAGAGCTCGTGGGCCTGGGTGGGGGAGAAAGGAGGGGCGGGGCGGGGTCCCACCTCACCCCTCTGGCTGCACACCGGCTTCGGGGAGAGGGCCCCCCTGGTGGGAAGCCGCTGCCCGCCATGGCCCGTCCCAGTTCCCCAGACACGGCCTTGGGGTGAGCACCCCTCTGCGTCTAGGCTGACCCAGGCTGTCACGAGGAGCCCCCCACCACACCTCCCCTGCTTGACCCCACCGCACCGTTGACCTTGGCCATGGAGCCCACAGCTGATGTCTCTCTGGGGCTCAGAGACCCACCTTCCCGTCAGTCAGAACAGGGTCCCTGAGAAGGGAGAGCATTGCCTCCGGCACCTCTCGGGTCGAGCACACCCCCCTCTCGCTCAGGTGAGCCCCGAGCCCTGGGGCACGTGGGCAGCCCTCGGCTGAAAGGGAGCAAGCCTCCGGGACCCCCAGGAGGAACAGGTGAGCCCCCCGCGGGAGGAGGGAGTCCCGGGGGGCAGGTGTGAGGTGGGGGCAGGACGGATAGAATGTAGGCGCCGAGGAGCGGGGCTTACGGCTGGCCGGGACAAAGGCACAAGTGGGGGTTCCTGGGCCCGGGGAGCCTCACCAGCCCGAGGGAGGGTGTGGGGGCACCAGGGGCCAGGGAGGTCCTGGCCAGTGGTGGGCGTGTCGGGAGGGGAGACCAGGTGTGCCGCACAGTGGGCACCTGACCCAGGTAGGTAAAGGGACCTGGGCGGGGGGCAGGCGGGAGCAGCACCCTGAGGGCTCACGGCCCCGCTGGGCACGCTGAGACTTGGGGGGCTCGAGTCCGCTGCCTACCACCTCCCTCAGACCCGTCCCCCTTCTCTCCTGCCAGGATGGCCCCCATGCTGCCCACAGTGACCTGCACCCCTCCCCAGACTCTGGGCGCCGATGACGGCAGCTATTCGGGCGGGAGGGAGAGCGAGTCCGGGGTGACCAGGGAGCAAACGGAGGGCCGTGGGGGGCCCCTTCCTTTGTACTGTTTTCCACACTCAGATAAACTGCCGCGTGCTCACCAAAAGGGCTGCTCACTCTGCGGAGGGGTATCCCCAGGGCCCCCGCCCCGGGCCCATCCATGGCCTCGAGGACCCCCACCCCACCGTCTCCCTGTGGCCTCGTGACTCTGTCCCCGGACACGGCCTCTCAGCTGCACTCTGAGCTTCGGGGGCGGGGGGCCCGGGATGCGGTGCCCAGTCCTCCCTCAGCCCTGGCTGACTAGCGTCCTGGCCCCACCAGACGTCGGGTTCAGGTGGTCTCGGGGGCTCCTCACCTCCCTCGCAGCCCCTCCCTGACACCTCCCCCCCGTGGGGACCCCAATCGGCTGGCCGCATGTCTCGTCAGGGCCAACGCCGCCTGGCTCCCGCCCAGCGGCCTGGATAGGACCCCACCCCCGGCCTCACCGAGTGACCCCCCCAGCGGAGGGTCTGGGGCCACACCCGTCACCCCACCCAGACGCTAGGAAGAGCGCGGAGCGGGCCTCCTGCAGATGCGGGGCCAACAAAGGCAGAGACAGAAACGAGCGGAGGGAAGGCGGTAGAAGGCTCTGGCAGGGGCGCAGCTCGTGGGGGACCCGGACCACAGACCGGAAGCCACAGGAGGACAGAGACAGCGGAGCATAGGGTGAGGGCCGTGGTCTGGTGGGGTCTGGGCCTTGCCTGGGGAGCAGGCCCCCGGGGCCAAGGAGTAGGGCACAGAGGGGACCTGCAGTCTGTCCAACTCGGTCTGTGGGTGAGACCCTGGGGGCCCCCTGCATTGTCCTCTGAGATGGAGGTGGCCAGGGCAGGAGGAGATCAGAGCAGGCGGCTGAGCCCTGGGGTG
>CM053610.1:531137-546975 GCA_028646535.1 Procyon lotor | reverse complement strand
CCCGGGCCCCCCCCCTTCCCGGGAGCAGCTCCCACCCCCCGAGAGCGCCAGGCCTGCCCAGCAGTTCCCCTTGCAGGTCCTGTCCATGGAGAAGAAGCTGGATTTCCTGGTGAACATCTACGTGCAGCGCATGGGCATCCCCCCCACGGAGACGGAGGCCTACTTCGGGGCCAAGGAGCCGGAGCCGGCGCCGCCGTACCACAGCCCCGAGGACAGCCGGGAGCACGGGGACAGGAACGGGTGCATCATCAAGCTCATCCGCTCGGCCAGTTCTGGGGGCCAGAAGAACTTCTCGGCGCCCCCGGCCGGACCCCCCGCCCCGTGCCCGCCCTCCACCTCGTGGCAACAGCAGTGCCACCCCCGCCAGGGCCACGGCACCTCCCCCGTGGGGGACCCTGGCCCGCTGGTGAGGATCCCGCCCCCACCGGCGCACGAGCGGTCGCTGTCGGCCTACAGCGGGGGCCACCGGGCCAGCACGGAGTTCCTGAGGCACGAGGGGGCCCTGCGGGACAGCGACACGTCCATCTCCATCCCGTCCGTGGACCACGAGGAGCTGGAGCGCTCCTTCAGTGGCTTCAGCATCTCCCAGTCCAAGGAGAACCTGGACGCCCTCGGCGGTGGCTATGCGGCCGCCGCGCCCTGCGCCAAAGTCAGGCCCTACATCGCGGAGGGCGAGTCGGACACGGACTCGGACCTCTGCACCCCGTGCGGGCCCCCGCCGCGCTCCGCCACCGGGGAGGGCCCTTTCGGTGACGTGGGCTGGGCCGGGCCCCGCAAGTGAGGCTGCCCGCGGGCCCCTCTCTGACTCTTGTCCCGGTTGGCGGACGGGACCCTCCGGGGCCCTTTCCTCGAGAGCGACGCGGGCGGGGCGGCCTGTGCGGGGCGAGAGGCAGGCGGGGGCCCTGGGTCTCGCGCGGTGAAGGCTGACGAGAGCGTCTTGTTTAACCGGGGGCAGCCAGGCCGGCCGTGCCCGCTCTGAGAGCAGCGGTGCGGGTGCGAGCGGGGCTGAGGGCTGGGCACGACAGACCCCTGGCGGCGGGGAGGGGGTGTGGGGTCGAGGAGCAGGGCGCGGGGGAGGGTGGCAGCTGAGGGAGGATCCGTGGCCTTGAGGCCCGGGGCGGGGGAGGGACGGCGGGCCCCTCGGGCGTGGTGTGTCCTTATCCCCCGTCCCTGCCCCCGCTGTCCCCGCACGGCGGGCAGGCTCGATGGGTGGTCTTCCAGAGGGCTGCTGGGCGGTGCCACCTCCCCCCGACCCCGGGTCTGCACGGGTCCCAAGTCTGGGGTGCTGGCCTGGAGGGGGTGAGGCCTCCGCACCCCCCCGCATGGGCTCCTGGGGGGCGGGGCTGCTCCCCAGGCTTCTGGAAAGGGGTCCTCGGAGGCTCCCGTAGCCACTGGAGATCTGGAGCTGGGCACTCCCATGTTCTGTCTGTTCTGCTGAGGCCGGGCACCGGCCACCAGGCCATGGCCAGCTCGGGCAGGAGCCCCGTGTGCAGGGAGCGTGCTGGGTGGCGGGGGCGCCCCGGGCTGGGCTCCTGATTCCAGGTCCCGGGGCCAGGGGGGCGGTGACCAGACTCATGTGCTGTCTTTCACTGGGGGTCCTGCCGCCCCGTCCCTCCCTGGGGCCTCGACAGGACCGGGGCAGGACGCTGATGCTCCAAGCCCTGGGAAGACTCTTCGAAGCCCCAGGGGCTGTGGGGTTCCCTCCTCTGTGGAGTCAGAGCAGCCCTCTCCTGTCCCCGCTGGATGACCGTCCACCCACCTGCTCTCCACTGACCCGTCCCTTGGCTGGGACCTCTCGGGAGTTAAGGGTGCTGCAGGGAGCAGGGACCCCCATCTCTCCTGGGGCAGCCCCTTGGCCCCCGGGACGGCAGCTGTGGGATCTCCCTTCCGGGCCCTCAGCTGCCCGGCGTTCTCTGAGGCCATGACCCTCGCGGGCACTAGGGCTGGACGCAGCGAAGCCTGCTACCGAGCGACTGCCCCCGAAACCTAGGTCCCGGGAGGGCCACCGCTGTGACTCGCCCGGGAAGTGGGCGGCGGGAGTGGGTCCTGTCCTCCGGGAAGGGCGCGGAAAGCTGTATCGAGGGTCCTGGGCTCCGGGCACGGGGTCCTGGTGCTCAGATGCCTTTGCGGAGTCGCATCTGTTGACCAGACGAGCCCACGGCTGTGGCCTCTGCCCCTGCCCTTGCCAGGACACCCAGCTCCTGCCGTGGGCACCCCCTTGCCTGACGGGCAGCCAGAGGCTGGGTGGGCCTGTGCTTGCCCAGCGTGGTGCTCGGAGTGGGGGGACGAAGCCTCCGGGCTGGGAACCGCTGCTCACGGCGGGGCCCCCGCACGAGGAGGGCTCCTCCCCAGCGTCCGGGAGGGGCAGGCGTGGAAGTAAGTGGCTCCGTGGCCTGGAGGGAAGGCGCTCTGGAGCCCCCGCGGGCTTTCCCTCATGCCGATGGACTGTGTTCCTGAGGACAGTGTTTCTCTGGCCTTGGGCCTCACGGTGGCAAGAAAAGTCCCTGCCAGGGCAGATACCACGGGCACTTGGCGTGGCCTGTGTTGTGGTCCCGGCAAGTGGGCCCTCCCATCACCGCCTGCCTCTGGGCTCAGCCCCTTCACCTTCCCACCACGGGGGACAGGCTGCAGGCCCCTGGGCAGGCAGGAGCCACGGGGTGGCGGGCCGGCGGTTCTCGAGGCCCTGGGAGAGTCAGAGCCCCGGTGCCGGCAACGGGGACCCCTCCTCTGTCCGGTCTCGGTGGTCCAGGGCCCAGGACCTGCCCCCACACCCCTATGCTGTGCGCCCCTGGCCTCGGAGGGGCAGGCGGGTTTCCCCAGGCTGCGGCAGGAGGGATGGGCCAGCCTGCCAGCAGGTCCCGCATCCAGGGAGGGGTGAGGTGTCCTGTGTGGAGTCTCTGACCCCTTGGGAGGGAGGCTGGTTTTGGGGTACAGTCTGGAGAGATGGGGCTGTAGAAGCGCCGTCTTGGGACCTGCAGACCCAGGCCTGAGCAGCGAGCGACCCCTGGCCTGGGGTCCCTGCCTTCGGAGGAGCGACGGCAGGAGGAGGCTGTGTTTTCGGGGGCGCGGGCCGGGTGCGCGTGTGACGGGAGTGGGGCTCGGGCAGCCGGCCCCCTCGGCAGGTGCGGCGAGGGTTTCCTAAGGTCCGGTTGAGGCTGGAGTCCTTGCCCCCCACCAGCCCTGTGCTCACATTCGGCTCACACCTGTGCACACGCGCGTGCATGCACACACACTGCCTTCCTGGCTTCCGCGGCCCTTCGTCTGGTCTCTGTCTCCGTCTGCCCACTTTAAGCCCCAAGCAGTGAGCACCTCGGATGGCCCTCGGCCGGGGTTGTGGCGTCGCGGGCTCCCGGGCAGCGCGGGCAGAGGGGCCCCGGGCCCGTCCAGGCTCCCCCACACCTCACACCGGCTGGCCCAGCAGCTGTCCAGAGCCTCTGGTCAGCTGGATGCCACCGCATGGTATGGTTGGGCCAGGGAGCTCCGGGTGTCCCGCTGTGACCCTGGGGCCCTGGCCACCTCCCTCTGCCCTCCTTGGCCATGTGGGTGTCGTCCCCTCCCTCCTGGCGTATTGTGGCCCCGCATCTCCCCCTCGTCCACGTAAACTCATGAGGTGTGACCCCGCTCGGCCTCCCCGGAGGACGGAGGGGCCCTGGCCATGTGGCAGAGGTACCCCCAGCCTGTCTGCCTGTCCCCTCCCCATGGGAGGCCCCCGTCGTCCCCTCCTCTGTGGGCTCTGGGCTCAAGCCCCGTTTGGAGGCTCCGGGAGCCCACCTGCAGGGGCTACTATGTGGAAGCCGAGGGACCTGGAGCAGGAGGGGTCGGGACCGGCCCGTGGCCAGCCCTAGTCCGCGAGCCCAGAGCACACGGCCAGCCCGGTGCGGTCGGTGTCTAACGTGGTGATTTAGTGTAACTGGCCTTCTCCCCTCGCACCAGGCTGGAGCCCCGGTGGTCACGGATTCGACACAGTGACACAGAAGCGAAGGGGGCGGCCTCCTCTCTTCCCCCGACCCCCACATTCTGGGGGTCCTCCGTAGAGCAGGTGCCCCCCGCCCGTGCTGTGTGGATGGAATCGGTCCTGAGACGTTTCTAGATGCTTCTTCAAGAAGAAGGTGTGCCCAGAGGTGTGCACGGCCCCTGGGAGGCCTTTGTAGAAACGCCGATGTTTGTATCTATTTCGTATTCACCTTAAATTGTAAATACTGTACAGAGCGGTAGGCTCAGGCTTTGGTCCCTGACCTCAAGACCAGAGTGAAGGCACAGCGTCCCACCCCCCGACTCACGAGCCCCTGACATAAACGCCGTGTGCAGGAGGATGCGGTACCCGTGGAGAGTTTGGGGGCGCCCCAGCAGCGTGGCTGGGTCCTGAGCGGCTGGTGGGGCTCGGGGCCCCTGCTGCCCCCCAGTGCTCGTGGCTCAGAATCTGACGCCCCTTCCCTGACTGACGCTGTCCTGAGTGGTCCTCAGCTGCCTTCCGTGACCCCGGAGCGGATCTTCAGGTCACCTGTTTGGATGGACCGAAGCTGGGTGAGGGGCAGGAGGCCTGGGTGGGGCCCGGAAGGAGTGGGCAGCCTGCTTCTAGCACCAGGGGAGGCTGTGTGCCGCCCCAGGCCAGCTGCCCTCCGCAGGGCCCCTGCCAAGCCCTAAGTAGGAGAGACAACCAGGGAGGGCTCCCTGAAGGAGGCAGTGTGGTGGGAGTGGGGGCTTACACCTCTCTTCCCTCCAAGGGGCCCGGGAAAGCCAGCCACCCAGGCTAGGACACTGGGTGGCCTCTGGGGTGCGCACGGGTGCGGGCCACGGGCCACTGGGTGGGCCACCTTGTGAGGGGTGGGGGCTGACGGCAGACCCCAGGAGGAGACGTTGGAGGGCAGAGGCTTCAGCAAACAGGGTAGAGAGAGCGAGGAAGACAGGCTCCCTGGCAGGTGAGACCCTCCCTCCGCCTCTCAAAGGCGTCCGTGGGGTGGAGGAGCCGGGGGCCCCTTGTCTTGGACACCGGCCTGTGTGTCCCTGGCTGGCAGAGGGCGCCAGGGAGACCCCAGGGACCGCCCAGATCAGGTGCAGGGGGAGGGGGCCCCGAGGGGAGGGCGCTCAGTCCTGGGCCCCCCACGCCACACGCCCCAACTCTGGCTGGGTTCCAAAATGTCATTGCCTTAATGCACGCTGATGGAAATTCACTGAGGTCGCCCCAGGCCCCCGGCGTCTGCCCGGCACCCTGCCTCCTCCTTGTCCACGGGACCAGTGCCACGGCCGGACGCAGAGCGGGCAGCGGACCAGGAACCGGCCCTGCGCCCGCTGGGACCCTCCCCGCGCCGTCCCGCGCCCGCCCTTGCCGTTTGCTGCCCCGCGGCCCGTCTGCGCCGCTGCCTTGGCCATCTGCACTTTTGTTCACGCTCCAAAGAATTCCTCATATGCCTTCAGTACTGACGTACTCTTCCGACCACGCGTATGCATCCCTGCACACGGCCGCTGGGCCTCTGTTTCGTGAATGTGTCCCCACCGCACACCTGACCCTCGACTCGCGCATTGTCCATTTTCTAGGGATAGACGCCCAGGGAATGAACTCTAGTTTTGTACGGACCGGCCGAGACGCGAACTTCTCAACTCACTGTCCGCTTCCCACTTGTCCCCGAGAACAGGGCCCAGCCCGGGTTTGCCCGGCGACTTCAGGGGTGGAATCTGGCAGCGGGGACGCATGTGAACAGTTCTGGAAAGTTCTACTGCCACGGGGCCTGTTTGGAAGCCCAGTGGACCTGTGCACTTAGTAAAACAGTGATTCAACCTGCACGGCGTGTGGCCTCTTCCGTCTTGCCCGCCATCTCCGGGGCGTTGGCGGGGGCTCGGGGGGCGCCCCCAGGGCAGGGGCATGCTGCGTCCAGGGTCAAGGCGTGGGGCTCTGCTGGTGGCCTCTGCCGCACCCTGGTGGCTTCAGACAAGAGAGACTCATGCTCACTCACCCCGGGCCTGGGTCTGAGACTGCCGAGGCTCCTGCTGGCAGGCCTGGTCTCCGCCCTCAGGAGCAGCCGGCATCCCGGGAAGGGAGCCGCTGCCCGGGGCTGGTGAGCCCTCTGCTCAGGATGCGGACCCAGGTCCTGGGCGAAAGCTCCATGCACGTGGGTCTGGTGCAGAGGCAGACCGTGCTGCTGGCCCTCGGCTTGGGGCTCTGCCGTCCTTGGCTCTTGCTGTCCTCTCTCCCACCTGCCGGCCGCTCTCCCAGACCCCGCGGGATGAGGGCCTGGAGGTTGGGGTGGACACAGCCACCCTGCCTGCCGCCCCGCAGTGTCCTGGGTGAGGACCCAGCTGCAGTGAGGTCTGAGATGCTGTGGCAAGTCCAGTCTGCGAATATTTCCAGCCAGGCTGTCCCCTGTCCTCTGGAATTTTCCACCCTGCCGGACCCTCCCTGGGGGTCAGTGGAGCAGGAAGAGCAGTGAGCGGCGGCTGAGACGCAGTGCCTGTCCTGTGTGGGCACCCAGGCTTGCTGACCTCAGTGGGGCTCAAGGCTCGCGGTTCCCTCGGCCCTCCGGCAGGCCTGGCCGCCCACCAGAGGCCTTTGTGCTGCAAGACTCCCAGAGAGCTCTGGGCTGGGGTGCCCGGGCTTTGGACAGCTGGCCCAGGCTCCAGGTACGGCTGGGCTCCTCTCTGTGGGCCTGAGGTCGGCTGCTGGGCTCACCTCTGTCCCCTCGGCACTGACCCCCGTCCTGCTGTATCGCCTGCTGGGCTCTGCTGGTGCCAAGTGGCCACGGGCTCCGGAGCCGTCCCGGGAAGCCCAGAACCTGTGCCGCAGGGCCCTGGGGCGCCCGGGCCAGCACGGTCCACCTGCCCAGATTTCTGTGCGGCTCTGGGACTGCTGGTGGGAAACCCAGGCCCCGGGGTGCTCAAGGGGGCCTGGCATTGCCCTTCTGCTCTGCGTGGAGGAGGCTGTGGAGGGAGGTAGCAGCCCACCTCTATCCCCCTCCACAGCCGCAGGAGGGGGGCACTGCTTGCATTCCGTGGTCTCGGCACGGTTGCCTTAGTTCTCCGTGCCAGGACATTTTTCTGTTTCTCTACAATTGTTACCTAGGATGAGGTTTAGGCTTGGCTGTGATTAACAGAAAAGCCCTAAATAACCATGGGTTCTACAGAATAGACTCATATTGGTCTCTGATGGCCTCCAGGTCCAGAGGGAGGCTGTGTGGACTGCCGTGGCAGGTGGGCCTCTGGGGCCAGGAACCCAGGACCCTCCTGATTTGTTCCTGTGTTCTACATGACTTCCTTCTCAGGGTCACCTCATGGACCAAAGTGGCTGCTGGAGTCCAACTGTTACATCTTCATTCCAGCTAACAAAATGGGGTGTGGGGTGTGGGAAGCGCACTCTGTCCTTTTAGGGGCCAGTCCCTGAAGTCACATACCCATGTGCGCGTGTGAGGCTTCTGCCTCCTTCCGTCGGCTAAAACCCAGTCACGATCTGTATGGAAAATGAGAAAATGTAATCTTCATGCCACGTGCCCAGCAACCCGACCAGCCCAGGTTCTGCTCCCAGCTGGGCTCCCCCGCCCGGCTGCCGGACCACAGGATGAGCAGAGTGGGGCATTGCGGGGCAGAGGGTGACCCCGAGGACCCCGTTCTTCCCACACAGCCACACACCCCTGTGTATCAGGCCCTGCACACCCCCATGAGGCAGCGTTTCCCCAGGAGGAAACCGTGGCGGGAGAGCCGGGGGCGCCCTGGCTGGAGGTAAGTCGGGGGTCAGTCTGTGGCCCCAGAGCCCACCTGGGGACGTGGCCAGAGTCTCTGGGGAGCCCGCCCCCGGCTGAGCTGCCCTCTGGGGTCCCCGCCGTGGCTGTCCTGGTTTCTGAGAAGGTCTGCCTGCTCCTTGCCGCCATCCAGGTAGGCCAGGCGCAGAGCGGCCTCCTGCTGTCTCCTGCGCCCTTGGGCCGCCGTGTCCCTGCCCAGGACTGGGGCCCTTCTATGGGGGAGGTGGGGAGGCTGCAGTGTTTGGGTGCGGTCTGGGCAGCCTGGTTGGTGGGGGGAAGTGATGAGGGCAGGGTCTGGGGCTGTGGGTGCACACACGGAAGGGGATGCCTGTGGGACGGGGTGGGGGCCGCTGCAGACCCCGGGGCGTGGGGGGGAGCTGTGCGTCCCGGGGGTGCTGACTGAGGGAGGTCAGCGGTCAGCCGCTCACACGTTCCCCGCCCCATCCTGCCCCTCTGCTCTCCCCGCCTCCTGCCCTGGACAAGCTTGTGGGGATGGAAGACGATTTTGGGGTGACAGCAGCATTCTTAAGTGGCTGGCGGAATTTCCAAGATCTTTTTTATTTTAATATATATATTTTTAAGATTTTATTTATTTATCTGAGAGAGAGAGAGATCACAAGCAGGCAGAGAGACAGGCAGAGAGAGAGGGAGAAGCAGGCTCCCTGCTGAGCAGAGAGCCTGATGCGGGGCTCGGTCCCAGGACCCCGAGATCATGACCTGAGCCGAAGGCAGAGGCTGTAACCCACTGAGCCCCCCTCCCCCAGGCGCCCCGTGTTTCAAGGGTATTTGATGCCCTCCTGCACGTGCTGCCTCTGCTTGCAGTGACCTCCCTCTCCACGGGGGGGCGGAGTGCAGGCGTCTCTGAGGGTGTGCGATGCCTGGAACAAGGTCAGCAGGGCGGGGGAGGGACAGGACATGGTGCAGAGGGACGCGGGGGCGGGCATGGGCCCGAGGGAAGCTGGTGGGCAAATGGCGACTCCCCCGTGTCCACGGCCCCACCGACAGGACCCCAGCCTGCAGTGCCCTGGACGCAGCCCCCTGGATGCCCTCTCACCCTTCTGGCCTGGAGCCACCGCGTCCAGAGGGCTGCTAGGGGGCCGCGCTCATTGGGCCGAGGGCCACCCTCAGAGGCAGACCCAGGCTGAGATCACAGGGACCCTCCAGCTTCCCGCCTGGGATTCCTGAACCTTCATCCTGGGGGGGGATAATCCTGCCCCCTCCCTCCCCGTGCGAGTGAGCTTATCGGTCGCACACAGTCCCCACGTAAGGTCTGCTCTGAGCTCCTGACCCTCTCCAGAGGGTCCACAAGCCCTGTCCCCGGGGCAGAGGGGGGTTATTGCCGCTTCTCCTGACCCCCCTGTGTGTGTGTGTGTGCATGTGTGCATATGCACGTGTGTGGTCATGTGTGTTTGCGTGTGCTCAGGTGTGTGCGATGGGAAGCAGGGCCCAGGAATACCCGTGAAGTAGCCAACAGGAAGAGGGGTGTTGGGGAGGCTGGGCCGGGGCAGGGGGGCCACGCTGGCTCGACAGGGCCGCCCCAACCCTGGGTCAGTGGTCCTGCTGGACCCCGTCTGCCCAGCGCTGGGAGCCCCTCGAGGACCTGGGGCCCAGGGAGGGAGCCTCAGGCAGGAAGCTGGCCCCGTTCGGGGGCCACCGTGTCCAGCTCCACCCGGACCCAGACCTGGGGCACGAGAGGGGGGCACCCACCAAGCCCTGTCCCCCGACCTCTGAGGCCGACCTGCCCAGAACAAACCTGTGGTTACGGTCTTTCTGGAAGCTCACGGAACAAATCTCCCCTGACCTTCTGCTGTCGCCCCGCAGCCCCTTCCTTAGCCGGGCCGCCTGCCGTTTGCTGACCTTTATCACACTCGCCAGGCCGCCTGCCCGTCAGACTTGGCTCTGCTGTGCCAGGGCCCCTGGAGGACGGCGCCCGGCGCCCCAAGCTCCCGCCCCCTCTCCTCTGAAGGCCCAGTTACGGGGGGCGCAGCTGGCCTGTGGTGGGGGTCCTCCAACAGGACCGAGGGGGCTGCGCCCTCTTCCCGCCCTCCCGCTCGGCCCGGACTCGCCCTGCTCCTGCTCACATCATCCAGCCCGTCTCCGGACAGAATGTCCCGCCATGTGTTCTGTTACAGAAACAAGCCCCCCTACCCCGCCCAGGCCCCCGCGGTCTGAGCAGGCCTTGAGCGGGCGTGAGTATTGGGCACGGGGGGCCTGGGGCTTGGGGGCCCCCCCAGGGCACGGGGCCGTGCAGTCTAGGAGTTGTCTGCTGGCCTCTCGGAGGGACCTCACCCAGGGCCCTGGCCTCGGGTACCATCTGGAGCCCACCCTCCGTGCGGGTTCTCCCGCAGCCCCTGCGCACCCGACCCACTCCGGGAGCCCCGGCACCCAGTCCGCGGCCAGAGCCACCCCTCCCCGTGTGACCCGCCGGGAAATCCACCGCGCCCTCCGAAGACGCCCACCTCCTCCTGGGCTTCCTCCCTCCAGCACCGGTGCAAGGGCTGCAGGAAGGGCACAAAGCCCCCGGCTGCTCCGCAACTTGGAAACTGAGGCCGGAGGCTGGAGGGCCTGGCCAGGAGGTGACCAGACAGGGGCAGGACCCAGAGCCAGCGGGGACGCCTGCCCCCGGCTGTCAAACCCCGCGAGTCGGGGCCCCTCCGTGCGGTGTGCGGCTTTCACAGGTGGGAAGAGGGCTTCACGGAGGGGCCCCAGCGCGAGCCCCGGAAAGGCCCACTCACACTTGACCCAGCACGGGGAAGGCTAGCAGTTTCTTCTGTGTGTGCAGGTGTGCAGGTATCTCACCGAGCCCTGTGAGGCTTTCGGCGACCCCGTCCGCCTGGCCGGCCCTCCCCTCCTCTCCTCCTGCCCCCGGTCTCCTCCTCCAAGGCTTCTGCCCCTTGGGCCGTGGCACTTCTTGCTCTGAAGGCTTCCATGGCTCCCTAGTGCCTGTAGGGAAAAGTCTGAACTCTCTCTTGTCACATGTGGGGCTTCCGGGGGCCAGGGGGTCTGCTGCCTCTCCGTCTACAACACAGATTCGCTCCTCTCTCTGTGCCGACCCCTGCCCACCTCCCCTGCCCTCTGCCATCTTCCCGAATCCTGCCAGGCCCGCTTCCACTCCTGCCTCCTGAGTCCCCTCCCTCCTCTCGTCCCCGGCCTGGCACTGCGTCCCCGGGCGCGGGCTGGGTCCTCAGGAATCCCCATCTGCTTGCAGCCGTCGTCTGGTTTTATAAGATGCAAAAAGTAATTTCTTTTTCAACCTAAAAATGAAATGGCTTAGCTCCAGCCCTTTCCTCCTGCGCCGGCACAGGGAGGTATGACGTCTGACACGGGCACACGGCTCGCTCCCTACACGTCCGCGTGCGAACCGCCTGAGTCAGCCGGGGGTGGGGGGTGGGGGTGGGGGTGGGAGAGGAGGACCAGCCAAGGGGCCCGCGTGGCTCTGCGAGGACGAGGCCGGGAGCGCGGGAGCAGCGGCCGCACGCACCTTGTGCCCAGCACCGTGGGAGGCTCGGGGACGCCCTGAGCTCAGCTGGAGAGCTCGGGGCAGCCTCTGCCCTCCCCCGCCTCTGGATGTCACCTGACCCTCTCTGACTCGGCGCGAGGTCAGCCCTGCGGCCCCCGACCACTGGTCACTCGGCCTCCCTTGCTGGGGACTGTCCACTACCCTCAGGCGGGTTTCACACTCACCATGGCTGCATTGTGCCAATTTAGGCCTCAGATGTTCCTCAGCATGGAGTCCACGGCTGTACCCGGGCCCCCAGGGCTCCCTCCCTGGCGAAGGCAATGGCCCTGTCTCCTCCCGCCTTCCAGACAGGAGCTCTCTTGTGATGCAGCCCAATTGTGTCCTGGGAGGCTTGCGGTCCACGGATCCCATCAGTCCTTTTCTTGTGACCCAACTTTAGCCTGGGGCAGCGAATTCAGGTCTCGGTTTGGCAACTCTGGATCAGAGACCACTTTGTCCCCATCAGCTCTTGTCTTCTATACAGGGTGGTCTTCAGCACACCCTGACGTTGTCACCTGCGGCCCTGGTCTCGGAGGGAGGGCTCTCGCAAACACTGCTCCTGGCGGCCAGATTTCCCCGGCTTGGGCCCTTCGTCCCCACCAGAGGCAACACGTCCCCAGACTGTCTCCCTTGAGGCCTCACAGGAGGATGAGTGGCCGTCTGTGCCTGGCGGTGGCCCCCAGCCCAGGAGCGGGAGGAGCAGCCCAGCCCCGTCCCTCCACCAGCCAGAGCCACGCGGCTCCTTGACATTCAGAGGTGCTAGTGTTTCACCACTTGGTTGGTTTGACATTTGCTTTGGAATTGCTTTGTATGAACTTCCTGCTGCTTCCGCAGAGCCGTGACCCTGCTGGCGGCTCCGGCGTTGGGAATCCAGGGGGACCGCCCCGCCCCCTGCCTGGCCCAGGGGAGGCTCTGGGACCCCACCGCCCGGCGCAGACCCAGAGCTGTGGGGCGCCTGCACCGAGACCTCGCACGGGCCGGCCCTCTGTCCCTGCCCTGCGAGCAGAGGCCAAGACCCGCTGTCCCCGGCCGGGCCCCTGATGTACAGACAGAGAACACTGCGGCGGGCGCTGTTTTCAGCGGCGAGGGCCGGGCTTATTTCCTGTGCAACAATAGATGCACGAATGTGAGATCACGGGACTTGCAGGGAGGGAGTCGCTGGCGCCTCGTGAGGGTGCGGCCCCCGCGGGCACAGATGGAAGGTTGCGCGCCGGCGTCTCCCTGGGAGCCCGCCGTGGGAGCAGTCGGAGAGCCGGGCAGTCCGCCGGCGGCCGGAAGCTCTTACGGTCGTGGACGTTCGCCAGACGCTTTGTGGGCGTCCACGGCACCGTCTGCCATACGGCTTTCCCTCTTCACTCCGTTCAGACGCGGACGACAGCGCACCTTCCTGAATGTCCACCCAGCACGCGCCTGGGGACCAGCCCGGAGGGGCCGTGATGTGTGACCCGTCCGTGTTTGCGGGGTCCCGTGCGCTCACTCACGCTCCTGTCTGAGCTCATCAGGGGAGCGAGTCGGGAGGGGTGCCTCTCTGAGAGCGAGTGTGTAAATCGCACTGTTCCTGCCTCGTCTGCGCGTCAGGGTTTCCCGCGAAGCCACACGGGCCTGAGTTCTTTGTCAGGAGCTCGTAATTGCAGACCCGGTTTCAGTAAGAGCCTGGGACTGGCCGCTGCTGCTGGCGGGCGTGTGGCGGTCCTCGGCTGCAGGGACGCCGTCTGTGGGCTCTAAGCCCCTGAGTGTCCTCCCGCGGTGGGGGTCCTCTTTCCCTCCTGGGATCAGTCACCTAATGGTTTTCATTAGGTGTTTCCAAGCCCCGGCATTCGGTTGTTGTGCCTTCAGCCTCACTGACCTCAGCTCTGACCCTGGTTTGTCCCTTCTGCTTTCTTGAGGCCCTGCCTGCCTTTCGTAGGCTCATCGGTGGGGCCCAGGTCGCTCCGTGGAAACCTCTCTTCTCTAACAGAAGTGTCAAACCCTAATGTCCCCCCAGCACGGCTCTACCTGCCTCCCACAAAGTTTGATAGGTTTTTTTTTTCTCTTCCATTTTAGTGCAAAATAGTTCCAAATTTCCCTCAAGGTCTCCCTTTTCCCGGGTCACTTTGGGGTGTGGGAGTATTTGGGGGAGGGTTTCAACATCCGATTCTGTCACTGACTTCGCCTTCGATGTCCTCGTGTTCTGAGACAGCACAGTGTGTGACGACCCAGCATCCGGGGTGTCTCCGCGGGCGCCCGGCCACGGGGCGGACGGGAGATGCTCAACAAGCCACCGCGTGTCGGAGCCGCCCCCTCACGGCCCACAACAGCGCCGAGCCCCTGGCAGGCGCTCAAACACTTGTCTCAAACCCTGGGCCTGACTTCCAGGACAGACGGCGGCAGCAAGAAGCCGGCACACGCAGGTCAGCCCGGGGCGCCTGTGCCGCCTGGTCCCGCACCTCCGGGGACAGGCCCTCCCCCACGGTTCCTCCTGCAACTCGGCCCCTGTGAGTTCTGGGGTGTGCTTGGTGTTCCTGGGGCTGGGGTGGAGATGGGCCTCCAGAGGGTTAGGGGTAGGTCAGGTGCTGGGAGAGGGGCCCCCAGACTTGGATCTCCTTGACCCCAGAGTCGGACAAGAGCACAGCCTCAGAGCCTTGTTCCACGCACGGGCTCAGAGCTGCATGAAAGATTCAAAGTCACCACGGCCACCTCTGCCAACGTGTGAGGCTCGGGTGGCCAGTTCCCCACCTCCCAGGGGACGGGGAGTGGCCGGGTGTGCAGCCAGCACGGGCTCGCCCCTTCTGGGCCTCTCGGTGGCGGTCCCTGCCTGGGGCGTCCCCCGAGATCATGGCCGCCCACACGTGCGTGGGGAGCTCCCCGTCCTAGGGAGACGGGCTTCCCCAGCCCCAGGCTGCAAGGAGGTGCTGGTGTGGAGGGCAGGCGAGGGCGGGACGGTGCCCAGGGCTTGCCCACGCCTGCCTCGCTGGCTGGCGGAGATCGTCTCCCACTGTCTGCACCGGCAGAGAAGAGGCAGGCCGAGTGGGGACGCCGCTGGCCCAGGCGAGCAGCAGGGGTCCGGGGCCCAGACATCCTGCCCACGCTCTGTGGACTTGGCCCCCCAGCTCCGCTCTCCTGGCCACAGGAGACTGGGGGTGCAGGCCTGCTCGCCCGCCAGGAGCAGATGGTGGGACACGGGCGGCGGGAGCAGCAGGAGAGAATTCCCGACCCCACTTCTCTGTGGAAATGCTCCCAGGCACGCAACGCTGGTTTTACGATGTAAAAACACCGAATGAATCTTCAGTCATTTCAGCACTGAGGAACCCAAATGGAAGAACAGGGCAGACAGGGCTGGGGTCCCCAGGCTGGGGTCCACGAGCACCCACCGCAAGGCTCAGTCCTCGCCGCAGGCTGGCCGTCACCTCCTGAGGGGGAGGGGCTGCGGCCTCGGCAGACGTGACTCTGTCATGTTCTTCGGGCAACAGGAAATGACCTGGTAAATATTTTATGTGCCTTTTAAGAAAATTGGGCCGAGAGGGCTCCGATCGTCCAGCAGCCTTTGCCAGAAGTGGCCAGCAACGTAGAAGCCTCCAGGGGAAGGGCGCTTGGCCGCGGAGCAGGAGGGCGCTGGGGGGGGGGCCGGACGGGACTGCCCCTTGGGGAGAAGCCAGGCCTATGCGACTGTGGGCAGGGGTCCAGCGGCACAAGCAGGTGGGGGCTCTTGGTTCTGCCCCCAGTGCCACCCTGGGCCAGCAGGGCCGTACTGCCCGCCCCCTGTGGGCAGGGCCTGAGCTAGGGGAGGACCCCAGTCCCAGGATGGGGGCCCCTCTGTCCGGAGAAGCCGAGAGGGTGCCCACACCCGAGAGTGCTCCAGTGCATTCATCATCCCTTCCAACACCCTCCATGCCACACATGCTCTTCGGCCCAAGGAGCCAGCCCCCCACAGCTGTGAGCAGTCAGGATCCACAGCCCAGCCAGCAGTGTGTCCGGGGTCCTGTGGTGACCGGAACCTCAACTGCCACCGGGCTCCAAGCTCTCCTCCAGGGGCAGCTGCGAGGCCATGGGCCCTCCGAGCCACGTGGGGGCCTGGAGCCAGTGGGGGTGTGGGGCTGGCCCCTGCTGAGGCGGGACCTCCCACCAGCAGCCTGGGGTGGGACCTGGGGCTTCTCCAGAGTTAGACATCTGCATTGGCCCGTCCGGCAGGGAGGCCAGATGTTAAGGGAAAAGCCCATCTTCCTCATGTACTTGAAAAGGGCTTCTGCTTACAAATGTCCAATTTGAACCAAATCTGAAGCTGAGGAAGCAGATGACACAGGGCCTCCCCTTGGAAGATTTCTGGGTCAGCCTGTCCCTGCTGAAACCCTGTCTATGCTCTGCTCCACCTAGGAAGAGCCCTGCCCCCTTGGAAACAAGGGTCCCTTCTTTCCAGGAGGGGCCTGAGGCAGACACTGGAGCCAGCCCTGGACTGGGCTGGAGGTGAGTGGGTTGGCCCAGAGGTGAGTGGGCTGGGTGGGAGGTGAGTGGGCTGGTCTGGAGGTGAGTGGGCTGGTCTGGAGGTGAGTGGGCTGGTCTGGAGGTGAGTGGGCTGGTCTGGAGGTGAGTGGGCTGGTCTGGAGGTGAGTGGGCTGATCTGGAGGTGAGTGGGCTG
>CM053610.1:511540-530637 GCA_028646535.1 Procyon lotor | reverse complement strand
AGAGGGTGGTGAGGCAGGGAGATGGGGGAGGGGAGGGGCAGAGGGTGATGGGGGCAGGGAGATGGGGGAGGGGAGACCAGCTGGGAGGGGCTCTGGGGAGATAGGGAGGGGGTAAGGGTTGAGAGAGATGGGGAGGGGGCAGGGGTCCTTGGGACTGATGCCCGTCACCCGGAGCATCCCTGGGGTCTGTTTGGGTGGGCAGAGAGGCAGGGGGCTCCAGACAGACATTCTGCACCTTCAAGGGCACGCACCAGGCCAGGGAGCTCAGCGAAGTCTGCAGCCCCTTCTCTGCTCCCACCCTTGACCCCAAGTGTCCGCGTGGGGGCTCCCGTCCCAGCGCGCAGGGATGGCCGCGGGTGCGTCTCCGCGCAGCGGGCGCCCTCTCCTCACTGCAGACTGGGGTTTGGAGCACAAAGCGGCCACTCCCAACCTTCCTCGGAGCCCCTGCCGCGGGGTCGCGGCCACCCTGACCCACCTGGGGCACAGCCCCTGCCAGTGCACCGAGCACAGACGCGCCAGGCACCTCGGTTGCGGCGGACAGACCTGTCCAGACCTGTCCGCCCGCGCCTCTGGGGGGTTCTCCAGCCGCCCCGGCGAAGCCCCGGCCGAGACCCTCCGCCGCCGCCGCTCAGCCACCGTCGACCGCGCTCGATCCGGGCCGGAGCTGGACGCAGCCGAGCGGCTGCGCCCGGGGCGGGGGCTTTAGGGTTCTCTCCCCGGGAGGGCCGGCCGCGACGCCTGGGCTCCCCACTGGACGCTTTCCGGTCCGCGGGGGACAGGCTGATGGGGGTGGTCTTTCCTGAACGCCTCGCTGGGGGAGAAGACGAGGGGCTACTGACTTCCGAACAGCTGAGCGGGGCGGGGGTGATGGAGTTAACCAGGGGCGTCCGGGCCGCGGGGGCCCTGGGTGCGCGGCCCCCATCCAGGCGGGCGGTGGGGCGCCAGGACTGGGGACGACGGGGGTGGAGGTCAGTGTGTCGCGGTCCGGAAACCAGCCGGGCGCCAGGATCCCCCAGGAGAACGCAGACTACGGCCCCCACCCCTGGCTCGACTGGTCCCCAGCCCCGCGGAGGACGAGGGAAACTTTACCCCGGCGCCGGCCCAGCGCAGCCTCCGCGCGCCCTCCCGGCTGGTGGTCTGCCCCCCGCCCTCCTCCCCTCGCGTCCTCGCCCGCTCCCCCTCCTCCCCTCGTCCTCTCCTCCCCCTCTCCCTCCTCCGTCTCCTCCTCGCCGGCTGGAGGCGGGCAGGTCCGGGCGGGGCCGCGCGGCTGAGCCCACAGCCCCGAGCTCCCGGCCGGTCGCCGCCGCCGCGCCCCGCGGGAGGAGCGGCGGAATCAGGCCGGGTGGACGGAGCGGCCCGCGCGGCGCGGGGGCATGAAGTTGGGCGCGCGCGGGCCTGGGAGCGGGGGCGCGGCGGAGTCGGGAGCCGCCCGCGTCTAGAGCCCGCTCGGTGCGCCATGGAGCTCGGGGGCCCCGGGGCGCCGCCGCCGCCGCTGCTGCCGCCGCTGCTGCTGCTGCTGGGGGCCGGCTTCCTACCCGGTAAGTTTCGGGGCGCGAGACGGGCCCCCTTTCGTCCAGTTCAGGGAGGCTTTGGAGCTCCGGAGCCAGAGGAGGGGAGGCTCCTGGCTGCGGTCCCGAGCCGCGGGTGCGCGCAACGGGGCAGCCGCGGAGGCTCCCCCACCCCCAGACGCAAAGGCTGTCCTGCGGTGCGGACTGAGCAGGGCAAGGAAGGAATTAACTCGCCCGCGAATGGGGAGAGGGGTTGGGGTGGGGGCGGGGGGCTGCTGTTGTGGGAGCCGGACCCAGAAGCTCCAACTTGGGTAGAGAGAGGCGGGGTCCATCTCTCTCCGTCCTTATCCATCCGGCCAGATTTCCCTGCAGACACCCCCCCCACGCCTGCTCCTGGTTTGGGGGAGCAGAGGGGTGACTTCTGCCCTTGGCCGCAGCCCATCCCGGCCTTTTCTGCTCCCCCACACTCACTGGGACGGGTGAAGTCCTAACCCCCTCGACCTCCCCGTCCCCCTCCCCCATCCCCTGGGCAGCCACCTAGCTATTGGCAGGTTGGTGGAGGGAATTTCAGCCCCTGGCCTCCCCAGCGAGGAGTGGGCTATACCTTCCTGGTGCCAGGGACCAGGAAGAGTAAGGTTGGGGAGGGGGGGCCTCTGGACTCATTGTGAAGGGTCCCTGAGGGGGGAGGTCTAAGACTGACCCTAGGGTGCTTGTGAACCCCTCTCAACATCTGTCTAGGACATACAGGCGAGCAGGTCTGAGCTGCGTGCCGGCAGCGAGCTCCCTGTCCCCCTCCCCAAATCCCCTTAGGACGCAGTGAGCCCAGTGCAGGGGCCCAGGGGAGACAGAGGCCCTCGGCCTGCAGACTGTTCCGTGGGGCTGGGCGGACCACAGTGGCCCCTCCCCAGGAAGCACAGTGTGTATGCGGGGGGTCACCTGACTCACGGAAGGCCATCTGTCCAGGACCCCAGGGTGCTGGAGTCGGCAGGGTCTGGGGAGCACGTGGGGTGCTGGCGGCCGCGGGGAGCAGGCTCTCCACCCCCCCACGTGGGCCTGCCCCGCTGTCCCGGCGTCCTGCGGTTACTCTTACCTTGGGCTTTGCGGCAAGGTTTTCGGAGCTCGGAGGGTAGCTGGGGATTCAGCCCCTCCTCTCCGGCCACCCTTATCTGTTATCTTTGTTTGGGGTTCAGGCCAGCCCCACCGAGGGGTCTGGGAATGCTTCCCTGAGGAAGTTACACTTTGACCCAGGCGGTAGGAGAGAAACCGAGCCCAGGAGTGGGGCCGGATGTGCAAATGTCCTGTGGTGGATGGAACTGGAGGAGGCCAGGTCCTGGTGGGGGGCCAGGGGGCAGCCGGAGGACGGCCCCCTCTGCTCCTGAGCCGCACACCTTCCTGTCCCTGCAGTGAGCAGCCATGTGGAGACCCGGGCCCACGCCGAGGAACGGCTGCTGAAGAAACTCTTCTCTGGCTACAATAAGTGGTCCCGGCCCGTGGCCAACATCTCGGACGTGGTTCTTGTCCACTTCGGGCTGTCCATTGCACAGCTCATCGATGTGGTAGGTGCCCGGGTGGGGGGCGGGGAGCTCTGAGCCTCGGCCCGTGACACGCAGCCGCGGGGGGTGGCCTGCCCTCCAGCGGGAGCCCCCCCATCTGAGGGCAGGCAGAAGAGCCTGCGGAGCCTGGAGGGGTGGGCGGGCCACCTTCCCCACAGGCTCTTCAGCCCAGAGGACAGGGATACCGCCCCCGTGGGAAAACCCAAATGCCAGATTTTCAGCAGTAGGTCAGGGCTCCCCTTTGGGAGCAAAGAGCCGAAAATGCCTCCGGGGAGTGGAGGTGGGTGCCCAGGGGGCAAGGGGCAGCGGGTGGGGGAGGGGTGGGCCCTGAGGGCAGCGCCTGGCCTAGGGGAGCCCCACGGCCCACCCCCACTGGTCTGGGATACGGTGTCTCAGTGAGGCTCAGACAGGTTTGGGTGTGTTTACCTTCCTGGTTAGGACCCGAGAAGGCTGCTCGGAGGGTGCTGGGGGTCCGGCCTCCACGTGGCCCTGGAAGCGCTGGGACGTCTATTTGGGGGCCCCTCCTGCGGGGGAGGGCTGACTAGGTGGCGGGTTCCCTGGGGTGGGGCCCAGAGGGCCTTGGAGTGCCCCCCGCAGCCCGGCCAGGAGGGGCCTCGGGAGCTTGGTTCGCTCCTGTGGGGGGGTGCCAGGCCTGCTGGGTGTGGAAGGGGCAGATGTGCACGGGGACATCGGCCGGTCCCCTCTGTCCTCGGTGGTGTCCAGATGTCACCTTCAGGGGTCCTGGAGCCTGGCCTCGGGTTGTTCCCACAAGCGCTCCCGGCGCGACAGGCTCCTGCCGTGTCCGTGGGCCCCCTGAGCCTTGCGAGCAGTGGGGGGCGGCCCGGGGGCCTGCTGGGGTCCACGTCTGCCCACCGTCCGGCCTTCTGCCTGGGCTTCTTAGGATTGCTCGCTGCCCCACACGGCCCTGCGACTCGTTTGCCCAGGAGACTGAGGCGGGGAGCACAGCGGCTCCGAGGCAGGGACGAGGGACGTGTCCGGGGATTTCTTTGGCTTCGGGGGGCTTTCCCAATGGCCTGTGTGTTCCTGTGTGTCCTGGGCAGCTGAGGGGAAAGGTTGGGTCACGACGGGGCCAGATGCCGCCCCCAGCCCTGTCTGCCCCCTCCCCTGGGGACAGAGCCCCGCCCGTCTGGACCCCAGGGCAGCCTGCGCTCTGAGGGAGCCCTCCCATTGGGGGCCGAGCGCTCCTCCCCACACCTTGGGCAGAGCGCCCACCTCCAGGCCTGCCCCCTCTCCAGAGGGTGCCGGCGGGGCTGGTCTGCGGCTTCCAGCGGCTGGTGGGATGTGAGGACCCCGGGCTTCCTGTCCCCACAGACCCCGTGTCCCTGCCCAGAGCGTGGTGTCTCCCGAAGGCCGTCGCATGTTCTGCCAGCTGGCTGCCCAGGGGGCGGGTCTGTCTGGCCCGTCCCCGTCCCCGTGAACCAGTGGGGAAGAAAGGGGGTGGGGTGTGGCTGGGGATAGCGGCTGGAGAGGGGGTCACGGGGCGCACGGTCCCGCCTCCTCACCGGGACAGGTGACCACACAGGCACCTCCCCTGCCCCAGCCCCTACCTGCCCACCTCAAGGTGCTGGGACCCTGGTCCCGGAGGGGCTGTCTGTCCAGGGCCCAGCCTGCGGAGCCAGTGGGACCTTGTACGCACCTGCGCAGGCCTGCACACGGGCTGCCCTGACCAGCAGGGAGGGTGGACGGCTGGCGGGGGCCCGGAGGAGCTTCTCCAACAGCCTGGGAGTCCTCGCGTGTCCCGCACACCTACCGAGTCAGGCCAGCCTTCAGGAGAGGCTCTGGGGCCCTGTCCTCACCTAAGTCCCCCCGGGCTGACCACCCTGGGCTTGGTTGCCTCCAGTGAGTACCTTGAGGTACTCAGTCCTTCCCGAGGTTACCTGCTCCCCACGTTCATCTCAAGCCTGTCTTTGGGTGAGAAACCCAGGGCCAGGAGAGAGCGAGGGAGAGACACAGGCTCAGGCACACACACTCAAACACAAGTCTGTCCCCCAGGGGGTCACAGCGGGCCTTCTCTTTTGTGTCCTAGGACGAGAAGAACCAGATGATGACGACCAACGTGTGGGTGAAGCAGGTGAGTGGGCGGGGGGCCCCTCCGCCCCTGGGTCCCCCTCCGCCCCCCTCGCCCCCCTCACTGGCTGTGGCTTCCCCCCCCCGCCCCGGCCCAGGAATGGCACGACTATAAGCTTCGCTGGGACCCCGCCGACTACGAGAACGTCACCTCCATCCGCATCCCCTCGGAGCTCATCTGGCGGCCGGACATCGTCCTCTACAACAAGTGAGCCCCGGGGAGGTCAGCGGGCGGGGGCGGCGGGCACCTGTGACCAGGTGCGAGTGGCCCGGGGATCCAGGCGTGAGCCAGAGGTGGGGCCTGTGTGTGCCCGCCCTCGGGAGCCAGTGCTGAAGCCTCTGGGAGGCAGAGGAGGGGACACAGGAGGGGGTGGAGGGCCTGGGGGGGCGAGCAGAGCGGGAGACAGGGGCCCTGGGTGCAGTGTGGGTCCGTCCATGCCCGCTTGGACCAGCCAGCACCACGTGGGCATCAGCCCCCTCCCCGCGGGGGCAAGGGGCCGGGGGCCTAGAGCAGCTCTCGCTTCTTCTGGGTCAGCCCCGGCTGGGCAGGTGGGCCTTCCACACGGGAAGCTCCCGGACTCCCCGCCCTGTTCCTGCCCCATTCCCACTAGCTGCCCCTGGCCCTTCGGTGCCTCTTGTCCTGGCGCTCGGCCCCTCCCCTGCCCTGATGCCGTCACCGTCCTGAGCCAGCAGCCTCTGGGACGGGACGCCGTCACTGTGCCGGCTGCCAGAGTTTGCAAGGCTTGGCCGAGGCGGAGAGCGGGGTCCCAGCTGTCCTTTGCCGGGACCCTTGCTGGGGGCTCCTGAGCCCGGGGCAGCCTCCCGTCCTCGTGTCCCCGCATCACTGCTGGGTCCCCGCTGGTGGCAGATTCCGGGCTCAGGCCCCCAGGGTGCTCACAGATAAAGCGAAGGGAAGCACTTAGCTTCCCGCGGACCCCTGCCCTCCCCACCGCCAGCCCCCGATGGGCTCTGGTACAAAGCCCCTTCCCCGGCCCCAGGCGCTGGGCCTGACCTATAAAACGTTGCTATTTGATTAAGAACGATTGGGCTCCTCTTCCGACTTAATTGATTCCAGTAATGGCAGCGGGAAGAGCCTGATGGTGTCCAGGGATGCATTAGGGGGTGGGCTCCGTGAGCGGGACGGCCGGGCTGCCGCTGTTTCCTCAGGGCAGGCTCCCTGCTCCCCTCAACCAGCCCCCCCGAGCCACCAGCCCGGGGTTCTCCCGCCGCCCCGGCCTGCCTGGGGTCCGCACCTGGCTTCGCACGCCCCCCGCCCCGGCCCAGCGCCGAGCCTGTCTCTGGGGCCGTTAGACCCAGTGGTGTCAGCGTCCCGGGACCCCTGGGGACAGTGCTGGCTGGGCAGATGCCCCGGGACTGCGGCCCAGGAGAGCGGGGTCACCGCCTCAGAGTCCCTCCTCTCCTCTTCCAGGTCTCGGGGGTGGGGGCTCCGGCCTCTCTGTGGGGCTGTGGTCGGCGCAGAGGCTCTTTCCGGACGGGGCCACGGGGTGGCTGATGCTGGCCAGGCCGGCGTGCCCCGGAGTGCAAGGCGGTCAGCCTGGGCTACTGGCCGAGGGCGAAGACGGGGGCGGCCCTTCTGATGGCTGATGGCAGGGAGCCCCCTGCCCGGGGGGCTGTGGTGTCCCCCCGGGGGCTTCTCTGCCGAGGTCCTTTGGAGCGGAGGGCCTCGCCCCGGCACACGGATGGGGGTTCGTGGGGCCTGGGCAGGTTGGGAGAGCTCCTCTGCCCTGCTGGGGCCGCAGCTCCAGGGTCGCCACAGACCCTGCGACGAGGCCAGGGTCCCCTCCCCATCTGACCCTGGCTCCCAGCGTCCGGAGCCCCGTGGCTTCCCGGGGGCGGGATGTGGGGCCAGAGGTGGCTGGCGGCTGTTTCCTCTCCCTGTACTGGGCCGTGCCCTTCACCACTGGGGGCCTCGAAGCCAGGTCTTGGGCGGGGGGGAGGTTGGATCCGCCCAGCTGCCTTCTGAGAGCCTCTGCCTCCTCGAGAAGCGGGCCGTGGATGTGCGATGCTGCCCCTGGGTCCGCGTCTGCCCTCAGGTGCAGACCCCACGTCCCCAGGGGGACGCCCCCCAGGCAGGGGGCACGGGGTGGGGGGCCCCAGCCGTGGGGGCTGCGGGCTGTGCACGGGGAGAAGACTCGGATTCCGTCCGTGGGCATCAGAACCCGCAGGCCTGGTGCACATTCCGGCCTTGGAGCAGTTTTCAGTGAACTTCTGGAACATTCCCTGCGCTCCCTGGGGGATCTGGGCCGCCCAGGCTCACACCGCTGACCGGAGCTGCAAATCTGCCTGCAGAGTGTTTGCCGAGCTGTGTTTGCACATTTGCTTTGTGCTTCCGAGGACGAGGCTGTGGTATTAGAGGGAGGACGGCCCGTGTCACCCTGCCCCGGAGAAAGCCGCAGCCCCTGCCCGGCTCCATGCGGATGCGTTTGTGGGTCTCCGCCTGCCGCTGACCTAGAAGGCAGCCCTGAAGGGGACCTGGAGGTCGCAGGATGGGACCAGCGCCACCCAAGACCATCGGGGTCCTCCGAGCTGCATTTCTGGGGGGGCTTCGAGGCCCTGGAGGGTGTGGGCAGGCACGACGGCCGCGCTCTGAGCCCGGGGTGGGGCCCTGACCCAGTCCGGGGCAGCGGCTTCTCTGGCTCAGCCGCTGTGCCAACGGGCTCTGCGGTGACCCCCTCAGCGGGGTCACGACAGTGTGGGGCCCGCGGGTGCTGTCCTTGGGGCTCCGTGCAGCTGCGGGGGGGCAGCCACTGCCTCCATCTGCTCACAGAGCGGACAGCCCAGCCCAAGGGGGAAACTGAGGCCCAGAGAGCAGTACGCTCGCAGCTCGGGCGGCACCCGCTGGGCGTCCAGGGCCTTTCATCTGCGCAGAGCAGGGCTGACGCCAGGAGCTGCTGAGGGCTCAGGGTGGGGGCTGCTCGCCAGTGTCCCGGGGCCCCCATGGGCACTGCCTCACTCCCGGGGCACTGATGTGGCCCGGCCCGCCCGTGCGCGTCCCTGTGGAGACACCGAGGTGGACCTTGCTGCCTGGGAAGCCCAGGGCCAGGGCCAGTGGCCCCTCGTTCTGCCTCCCCCTGGCCATGGACAGGCACCAGCACCCTTGAGGCTGAGGGCAAGGCCGGATGGCCCGGGGTCTTCACCTGTGCAGGAGTCGTGGGGATAATGGCAAGAAAGTACGAACGTGCTCCGTGGTATCGGCACACCCGGTCCGTGGCGGGAGACGGTGGCTGGGAGCCCCCAACCCCACGTTTGGCCCGTCCCCCGGGATCCTGCAGGGGACCCGGCTCGGTCCCAGGAGGTCTTGCAAAGTCCTGCCGCTCGGTGCCCAGCAGCCACGGTCACGTCCCTGCCCTCGTCCATAGGGTGTGGACGGCCAGGGGCGCGGTGATGGGTCCCGGGGGGCTGCTCACCCCCCCCCGCATGCAGATCTGTGGGGGTATGAGTGGCAGCCGGGACCGTCTGCCCCCCGCCGTGGGCCCAGGGGCAGGGGAGCGTGGGCTGTGTTCTCCAGGGTCAGACCCCACTTGCCTTCACACCGGGGACAGGAGCTCCCTGACCTCGGGCCCTTGCAGAGACGGGACACCCTCCAGGCCGACCCCTGTTCCCAGCACGGACAGCTGGCAGCTCGGGGACGGAGACGCCCCGGGTGCCGCCTCCCTCTGGTGCCAGCGGGTGGGGGACCCCAGTCCCTGCCGTACCCGCCGGGCGATCGCCATCGTCAGCGACGAGCGTGCGTGTCAGGCCCGGCCCGCCCGCCTCTCCCTGCTCGCCCCGGAAGCCAGGCGCGCGGCCCAGCCGGCCTGAGGCTGCTGCGGGTCTCACGCCCCTCTCTCCCTGCACAGCGCGGACGGGGACTTTGCGGTCACGCACCTGACCAAGGCCCACCTGTTCCACGACGGGCGCGTCCAGTGGACGCCCCCCGCCATCTACAAGAGCTCCTGCAGCATCGACGTCACCTTCTTCCCGTTCGACCAGCAGAACTGCACCATGAAGTTCGGCTCTTGGACCTACGACAAGGCCAAGATCGACCTGGTGAGCATGCACAGCCGCGTGGACCAGCTGGACCTGTGGGAGAGCGGCGAGTGGGTCATCGTGGATGCGGTGGGCACCTACAACACGCGCAAGTACGAGTGCTGCGCCGAGGTCTACCCCGACATCACCTACGCCTTCGTCATCCGGCGCCTGCCGCTTTTCTACACCGTCAACCTCGTCATCCCCTGCCTGCTCATCTCCTTCCTCACCGTGCTCGTCTTCTACCTGCCGTCCGACTGCGGCGAGAAGGTCACGCTCTGCATCTCCGTGCTGCTCTCGCTCACCGTCTTCCTGCTGCTCATCACCGAGATCATCCCGTCCACCTCGCTGGTCATCCCGCTCATCGGCGAGTACCTGCTCTTCACCATGATCTTCGTCACGCTGTCCATCGTCATCACGGTCTTCGTGCTCAACGTGCACCACCGCTCGCCGCACACGCACACCATGCCCGCCTGGGTGCGCCGGGCCTTCCTGGACGTGGTGCCCCGCCTGCTGCTCATGAAGCGGCCGGCCGCGGTCAAGGACAACTGCGGGCAGCTCATCGAGTCCATGCACAAGATGCCCGGCGGCCCCGGCTTCTGGCCCGAGCCCGAGGGGGAGCCCAGCGTCGTGGGCGGGGCCCAGAGCCGAGGCCCCTCGCGCTCCCCGTCCTTCTGCAGCCCCCGGGACGAGCGGGCCAAGCCCCAGCCGGCCTGCGAGTCGCCGTCAGACCGGGTCCCGGCCCCTCAGCCCTCGGAGGCTGGCCCCGGGAGCCCCTGCCCCTCGCCCGACTCCGGCCGCCCGCCCGCCAGCCCCCGGGCCCTGGGGCTCAGCAAAGCCCGGTCCCTGAGCGTCCAGCTCGTGTCCAGCCCGGCCGGAGCAGCAGAGGACGGCGTTCGGTGCCGGTCCCGGAGCCTCCAGTGCTGCTCTCCCCAAGACGGGGTCGCCTCCCCCCCCGGGGGCCCCGTGGCCGGCTCCCCTGCCTTCCCGAAGGCCGGCGCCGCCGAGGTCCCACCCCCAGGCCAGCCCTCTCTGTGCAGGTGCAGGTGCAGGAAGGAGTCGTCCCCGGTCGCCGCGCACAAAGCCCGGGGCACCAAAGCACCGCCCCGGCACCCGCCTCTGTCTCCGGCCCTGACGCGGGCGGTGGAGGGTGTCCAGTACATCGCGGACCATCTGAAGGCCGAAGACACAGACTTCTCGGTGAGTTTCTTCCTGTGGCTGGACACACTCTGGTCGCTCCCTTTCCCTCCCTGGAGGAGGGAGTGGTCAGTGAAAAATCTAAAAGCCAGGCCCCAGACCTGGGCCACTCGAGCTCTGCGGGGCAGGCAGCCCCCACCCCCCACCCCGCTCTCTCTGCCCGAGCCGCTGGTGCTGGTCGGCTGTCCCCGAGCTGGTGAGCCGGAGCTTCCTGCGGGGGTGTCCTCTGTGTCGTCTGGGACACGGGAGCCCGCAGGCGGCAGGACGCCTTGCCCGGGGAAGTCTGGGCCCTATTGTTGGCCACTGGGAGGCCCCAGGAGTGGGGCTGCAGGTGGGCCTCTGGGGGAACTCTGGGCATGGCTGGGCCCCGGTGCAGGGGTGCAGGGGCAGAGAGGGACTGAAAGGAGGCCTGACGGGGAGGACTGGGCTGGGGCACAGCCCTGCGTCTCTGGCCAGCGCCCCGCATGTCACGCTGGGGAGAAGGAGCAGGGAGCTGGGGGTGTCGGGGGGGGGGAGCTGGTCCTCCAGGTCACCAGCAGGGACCAAGGGAGCCCGGACAGTGTCCCCAGACCCCTGCCGAGTGTCAGCTCCAAGGACTGAGACAGGACGCTCCTGTTGTTCCCGGTTCCTGGAGGAGAGGTCACCGGACAGGCCCAGGGCCCTGGCTGGTGGGCAGTGGGCCCGGGGCCACGACCAAGGGAGCATTCCTCTCTCCTTCGGCTGATGTTTGCCCGCCGATCACGGGGTCTCGGTGGGGACGGGGGTCCGGCGGGCCAGAAGGGAGGGAGGGCTGTCCACCAGGGTCCAGGCTGGCGGGGAGCCCTCGGCTCAGAGCACGGGCAGAGGTGGGGGGCCGCCCTGCTCGGTCTGCGGGGCCATTCCTCGCTGGCAGTCTGGGCCCGGCAGTCGTCCTGCCGCATTGACCTTGCCCTTGCCAGCTGTGTCCCTCCCGCTGCTGCCGCTGCTGTGGACACAGCGCCCCCTCGTCCCTGTCTCGGGCTGCGGCCCCTGATTGTGTGGGGGACACGTGTGGCCCCGGGACCACCGGCCCCATGGCCGAGCGAGCCCCGGACAGGACCAGGGGCCCTGGCTTGCGCAGCACGTCCCTGGGAGTGGGACACCCTGTGGGATCTCAAGAGGCTGGGAAGCCATTCTGGAGGCTTCCGGAAGCTTCTGCCTGGGAGACCCTGCTCCTGGGTCTCCACTCTGGGAAGCACGGGCAGCTCCCTGACTTGGCGCAGAGGTCTGAGCACCGCTGAGGACGGACGAACGTCCCCAGGAGTGTGCCGAGTCCCGAGGGGCGTTGCGGCCGCGCACCGGTCCGGCTGGGGCCCCGCCCCGCCCTTGTCTGCGCAGCCTGACGGGCCGCTGCGACCTGGTTCTGGCTTCGGGGTGAGGCCAGGCTCTGGGAGCCCAGCTGCCTTGACGCGGGTGGGGCTGGATGCTCCGGGCGGCTTTGTCCGCGAGGCCTTTCATGCTCAGGATGGGGGACGCGTCCGGGGATCAAAGACCAAGCGGGAGGTGCGGCCACGGGCTGCTGCTCAGCCTTCCTGGAACAGAGGGTCCTGGAGGGACTTTTTATTTATAAGCGACCTTGTTTGCTCTCCGGTTTCGGTCTGGTTTAAACCATCAGGGTGTCTCTGAGTACTTGAGAAATCAGAGCAGAAGACAGCGGTGGAGAGCCCTCTGTGCCCTTGGCACCCCAAACGGGCTGAGCCTGCCCTCGCCTCGGCCGTCCTGCCTCGGTGCCCGGAGCCCGGGGCCGCACGCTCTCCCGTGCCACCCAGGATGAGCTTGTGGCCACGGCCTCCAGGCCCTGAGCCTGCGCCCTGGGGGAGAGGGGGTCGGGGGACAGGACCGCGGCACTGCCGGCCCGGGAGGGAGCTGGGGTGTGACCGAGGCCACCGTCTGCGTGTGGACCGCCTGCGCCTGGACGGGACCGCTGCTCTTCGGGCGGGTGACCACAGGGGACACGGCCCCGCCCACCTCCAGGTGGGGCCTTTCCCGCCGAAGGTCCCTGGGCGCCTGGCAGCTCTCTCTGCCCCTTGGAGCCTGCCCGCAGTGCCCGGGCGTGTGTCTGCCTCGGGGGGCGTCAGGGACAGAGCCGAGAGACCCCGCTGACCCAGGAGGGCAGCTGGCCCGTGAGCACTGCCCCTGGGGCGGGGTGGAGGGTGCAGACCACCGTGGGGTCCCCTCCAGGATGCTCCTGGCCCTGAACAGCCCAGGGGCGGCCATCCCCTGTCTGGGTCTCACTGTCCTCACCTGCATGGTGGGGGTGCCCTTGATGGCTCCCACGGTCCCCCTCCCAGCTCAGCGAAGCAAGAGCAGACGTCCCCGTGAAGCAGCCCGGGCCGCTCTCCGAGGTCGCGTCTCTGAGCCCCTCCTGCCGGTCACCTTGGTGCAGGAGGTCACCTTGCATGGTTGCTTTGGTGTCGGGGTGACACGAAGAACCTTCCCTAGGAAGCCTCGGGTTTTAGAAGGTGTTAGTGGCCTGGAGGCCCGAGGGCGGCGGGCTGGGTGTGACCGCACGTCTGTGTTTGCAGGTGAAGGAGGATTGGAAGTATGTGGCCATGGTCATCGACCGTATCTTCCTCTGGGTGTTCGTCATCGTCTGCCTGCTGGGCACCGTGGGCCTCTTCCTGCCCCCCTGGCTGGCCGGCATGATCTAGCGGGCGCGGCCGGGCCCCTACAGGACGCCCGCGACAGCCCTGGGCCGCTCGCCGGGAGCCGTGCCTGGCCGTCCGAGGGATCCTGCATTCTGAGGGGTCACGCCACCTGCCAAATCATCCCCCCGATCTCTGTCAACTGCAAGAGAGCCTTGGGAAGGGCCACGGCCCCCGGAGGCTGGTGCTGGCTCGGTCGTGCTGAGACCCGCCGGGGGGCGGCCGGGCCGGAAAGGACCGCAGGTAAAAAAGCCTGTTCCCGTCTGGAGGGCGGGGCCACCGCCCGCGTCTTATTAAAGTTTATCTGGAGCATGGTGACACGTCGGCTTCCCGCCCAGGATGCGCGTCTGACCGCCCAGGAGTCCCACGGGTCCAGGGCCCCGACCTCCGGCCCCACCCCGCATGCCCCTCGTCCCTGGAGGACCCTGCAGGCGCCCTCGGGCAGACTCTCTTGGACCCCACGGAGGCCGGGCAGCAGACTCTCAGAGCTCATTTGCCACGGGTGGGTCCAAGCAGGGATTTTCTTGTTCTGTTATAATCTGGGTAAGTTAGTGTCAGTGCAAGTCTTGTGCCTGAGGGGCTTCGAGGAATGGTGTTGGGCCGCGGCCTGCTTGAAGCGGAGGCCGGGGACAGGCACCCCATGGCGAGGGCACCCCTGGCCCCAGGGATCCTGACGTCTGCCTTGCTGAGGTCCGGGGACGTCCCGGGTCCCAGCGGGCCCTGGTGCAGTGTCCAGACCGGGGTGCCGGGCCCTCGCCCGGGCTCTCCTCCACCTCCCGTGGGCCCCGCTCTGGGCACGGCCCCTAAAGCACAGACACGGTAGACGTGCGAGGGGTCCCTGAGTACAGCTCAGCCAGGCTGACTCCGGCCCTCTGTGCTCCCTGGGCCTCGCATGGGGGTGGGGGGGCCAGCTCAGCCGGGGAGGCCCGGGGGGCCTGGTGTCGTCCTCCGCAAGGTGGCCCTCACGGTGTCCCTGTGCTCCTGGGGGTGGTGTGCAGGTGGGCTCGTGCTGCCCCGGGCCCCCCCCCCCGATTCTTCGGGGCCCCTAGGCCACGAGTGCCACGGAAGGCGGTGAGGATGACATTCACAGAGGACAAGGCCCAGGAGGGCCTGTGCCCCTACTGATGGTCCGAATCCCACCTCCCCGGAGCCCCTCTCTTCAGGGCTGCGGGGCAGGTAGGAGCTGGCCCTGGAGCCCGTCTCCCAGCCCGTAAGCTGCCCGGGGCCAGAGGGGGGAGTGGAGCGTGACCAAGTGCCCGATGGGCCGTGTTGCCTGGCCCAATCGCTGGTCCCTGTCAGCAGTGACGCTGGGGTGGACGAGAGTCAGCGCGGGAGGGCGTCCTCCCCCTCCCCCTCCCCTGGGGCGCCTGTGACACGGGACTCCAACTGGGGCTCGGCCGGTCCTCGTGCCCAGGAGCGGGATGCAGAGACCCCAGGTCTAAGTCTGGGCATTTGGGGCCCCACCGGCTCCGATGACCGGCGCCTGCGTCCTGGGGCGCCGTCGGGGGCAGCCAGCCCCGCATGGCTGGGGACACGGATTTCCGATGTGAGCGCCCCGTCCTTACATAAGTGGGTCTAGCTGTGCTGCGGCTGCGGGGGCGTCCCTGGCGCCAGCCCAGGTGGATGCTCTTTCCCGGGCCGGGAGAGACCACGGGGCGGCCGGCGCCGAGACACTCGCCGGTCCCTTTCCTGTTTTGTTTTCGGCTCTCAGACTCAGAACACCGCGTCAGGAGACCCCCACACGGGCTCCGTGCCCTGTTCCCGTCACGCCGGATGAGCCACAGTCACGGCTCCTCCTGTATTTGCCTCCAGGACGCCGTCCTCCCACCGGGCCCCTTGACCTTGACCACCGTGACCTTCTGCCTCCTGTTAGCGAGGCCGACGACACACGACACCGAGCAGCCAGGGCCCCAGGGCACACGGACGCCGCGATTCCCGGGAAGCCCTCCGGGCCGGTTCTGGTGGTGGGGGGACCCTCCCAGCCGGGGCAGTGTCGCTGAGACCCGCTGTGACCTCGTGTCCACCCATGAACCGGCAACGGTGGCTGCCGAGGGGCGTTCTCTGTCGGTGAGAACAGAAGCACAGGGCCTTCTGGGTCCCCTGCCCATGACCTTTGCCCCCAGTCCCCGGGGGTCAGGCTCAGGGCCGTGAGGGTGCGTTCTCGTCGTCCGCCGTGTTAACTGTGCTTCTGTGGTGGGGGTCTTGTGGTGTCGGGTCGTCTTGGGGGCCTCACACTGGCGAGGGACGGCCCCCAGGGCTAGCGGGGGCCTAGGGGAGGGGGGCGTCTCCCTGGAGCTCGCCCGTCCCGCCTGCAGCCGGGCCCCACCCCTGCAGGGCCTGCTCTCCCTGCCCCGGGGGCCCGGCAAGGCCCCCTCACCCTTCCCCTCACCCTGCCTTGTGGCCCTGGGGAAACCAAGTCACGGGTCCTCCTTTCCATGGCACTGGCCTCTCCGCGGTGTCGCCGGGCCAGCGTGTGAGTGGAGGTGGGCGTGGAGCCCTCGGAGTGCTCGGGCTTCTCCGACGCGGGAGCTGGCCGGTGCCTGGGGTCCCAAAGCCCCCGGTCCTGGGCTTCCCCACCGGTGGGCTCAGCTCTGGCGTCACTCACCCCCGGCGACACCCGGGCCGGCGGCCACGGTGGCCACAGCCCACGGCGGCCAGCCTGCTGTTTCCACGAGGACCTCGCGGCCCCCGGAGCGGACACGGCATCCTGCCTGAGTCCCCACAGGGCAGGTGTGCGTCCCCACAGCGGGAACCGGGCTCCGGTCCTTCCCAGTGCAGAGGCCCTCCTTTCAGTCAATAACAATGCGGCTCGGGACGGCACCGCGCGCCCCCCGGGTGTGGGGCTCAGCTGTGGTTCAGCCAATGGTGGCGGGAGCCCATCCCCTGCCTCCTGCTGGCGGTCCGGACGTCCATCCGTCTGTCTCCAGGGCGCACCCGCCAAGGGCACAGCCTTCCCTTGCAGCCCGGCCGGCCGTGGGTCTCGCCGTGCGCACGCTCGTCCGTGTGCTGCTCGCGGCCGCGGCGACTCCGCAGGATTCTGTGTGCGCCCCCCCCCCATTATCCTGGCCCCTGCGGCGAGGCTGTCTCCACTTTGGGGCCGTTTCGTGCGATTCTGCTGGGAGCGCCTCTGGGCGTGTTTGGGGGGTTCGTGCATCTCCGTCGGAGCGAGTGCCCCGAGGTGGGACGTGCTGCTCGCGCTCGCATCGCTTTGCCTCCTGCCGGCTCCGCTCCCGGGCTTCCCGCCTGCACCTGCCGGCGGAACGCAGCCTGTCTTGCTGGCTGTCACCGCACTTGCGCACCTCGGTGGCGAGGCTGGGTTCTCCCCTATGTCCCTCGCCTGCTGCGGCAATGGCCTTCTTGTCCTTGGCCAGCTCCCAGCGCTCAGTGCGGTTTCTGATTTAATCCCACTGGAGACGGTGGATTCTACACCCACGATGCTTCTTTGGGGCCCATGGTCCGCGTCCGCTTCTCAGGGAGGTGCGGCTCGCATGCGGAATGTTCTAGAAGTCCCGGCCAGGTGGGGTCGGGGCGAGGTCTTCGTGGGCGCTGCCGACCGCAGGCCTTCCCTTCCCCTCCCGATTCCCGAGCGGTGTCACCAAGGACCGCGTGGGCTTGCCTGTCACGTGGGGGCCGCCGCCCTCCTGGGGACTCGCCCGCTCGCCCTCGCCGGACACCCCCCTGTCTCGGGCGGCGTTCTGCCTGTCGGGCTCCACCTTCCTGACCGCGACTCAGCCTCTGGGCTCCCTTTGGGGGTGTCCCCGTCTCTAGCCGCTCACCTGACTCACGTCCCTGTGGACGACGCAGGCTTCTCCCAACTTAAGACCAAGCTTTATATGTTTTAAGAGTTTAATAAATTAATATCCTGCCACCCACCGCCAAATAAAGCAAGCGCTTCGGGTGCCCTGAGGAACCTGCCCTCCCACACACGGGCCACCATGGAAGGATCTAGAATCGTGGGAGTGCTCCGTGGGGACGGCTTGTATTCAGTCGGTAGCAAGTTTCATTATGCCGCTCAGTGACTGCGGGGTTTCCTGCATATGGGGTCTGATTTCTGCTTATTCTCCCTTCTCTGCCCCCCCAGACGGGATTGCCACAGAGGATCTTGGTTCCCCTCGGAGACTTTGTGGGCTCAGAACGATTTTTTACCCTGTTGATTTCAGTGATGATTCCACTGGGTATAAAATTCGAGCATTTTTCTTCCACACTTAGGGTCATTACGCTCCTGTCTGCTGACAGAGCTGACTTCTAAGGAAATTTCCATTATCTTTGTCATCTTTTGCATTAAAGAATGTAAGGGTGTTTTTTTGTGTTTTTTTTTTTTAGAGAGGAGAGGCTGGGGCGCGGGGAGCGGGAGAGGATCCACAGCGGACTCCCCGCAGAGCACAGCCCCCCCTCCCCGGCGTGGGGCTCGCTCTCACGACCCTGAGGGCAGACCTGAGCCCAAAGCGAGTGAGACGCTTCACCCACTGAGCACCCGCAGGCGCCCCTCGAAGGGTGCATTTTAAAAATCGATCCCATTTGGTTCTCCGGCCTTTCAGGGTCAGGTCTCAGATCTTCTCTAATTCTCTAATTTTTACAAATGGCGTGTTTCGACACTGCAGTCCTCCTCCGCCTGCCGCCCCTTCCCTCTCGGGCCCCACCGTACGGCTGCCGACGCTCGCCTTTTCTCTTTTTCATCCCATCTGAGCCCCGGGCAGACACCTCCCGGCTGATCGTGCCACTCGGGTGCCCGGGTGCCCGTAACCGCCCGGCCTGCCTGCCCGACTCCCCCCGTGACCCCACACGGAGCAGCTCATCATCCTTTCCTTGTGAATCCGGCTCCGTGTCCTTCCCAGCCACCGTTCCCTCTCCCACGGCGTCCACTTGCAGGTGGACGGGGAAGCACACGTGTGTGTCTGTGACCGTGTGTGGGAAGGGGAGTGTGCACACACGTGTGTCTGTGTGTGTGGGAAGGGGAGTGTGCGCACACATGTGTCTGTGTCTGTGACCGCGTGTGGGAAAGGGGAGTGTGCACACGTGTGTCTGTGTCAAGGGGAGTGTGCACACACGTGTGTCTGTGACCGTGTGTGGGAAAGGGGAGTGTGCACACACGTGTGTCTGTGTCTGTGACCGCGTGTGGGAAAGGGGAGTGTGCACACGTGTGTCTGTGACCGTGTGTGGGAAAGGGGAGTGTGCGCACACGTGTGTCTGTGTCTGTGACCGCGTGTGGGAAGGGGAGTGTGCACACGTGTGTCTGTGACCGTGTGTGGGAAAGGGGAGTGTGCGCACACGTGTGCTTGTGTCTGTGACCACGTGTGGGAAAGGGGAGTGTGCACACACGTGTGTTTGTGTCTGTGACCGCGTGTGGGAAAGGGGAGTGTGCACATGTGTGTCTGTGTCTGTGACCGCGTGCGGGAAGGGGAGTGTGCACACGTGTGTCTGTGTCTGTGACCGCGTGCGGGAAGGGGAGTGTGCACGCGTGTGTCTGTGTCTGTGACCGCGTGCGGGAAGGGGAGTGTGCACGCGTGTGCAGAGGCTTTGGTGCCCGTGGCGTCACGGGGCACGTGCAGTCAGTCACGAGGAGGGCGCAGGGTCGCTGCCCCGGCCCCCCGAGCCGGTCGGAGGTGCAGGCTGGGCCGCGGCAGGTCGGGCGGGCAGCGCGGGGAGCCTGTGCCCACCCCGGCCCGGGCGCTCATGCTGGCCGGCTGCGCCCTCTCCTGCCTCCTGGACTGAGCAGCCCAGGGCGGGCGCCTCCATCTGTGTCGGGGCCCCGGACGGTGTCTCCTGGTGGAGCCTGGCCTACTTCACGCCCGGAGAGCCAGCCCAGTGGCGTCGGCTCACTGTGAGATGGTGGCCCCCACACTTCTGTGCCCCTGAGCCCTGGACTTTCCCCCCTTCTGCCCTTGGCTACTAGGGGGCACCTGGAACCTGCTCTCCCCTCCCCCACCGCAGACTGCTCACCCCAGGGCTCAGACGCCCCCCCCAAGACCGCTCACCCCAGGACTCAGCTGCCCAGCCCCCCCCAGACCGCTCATCCCAGGGCTCAGCTGCCCAGCCCCCACCCAGACCGCTCACCCCAG
>CM053610.1:496443-511040 GCA_028646535.1 Procyon lotor | reverse complement strand
GCTCCCGGACTCCTGGGCTCCTGGGCTCCTGGACTTCTGGGCTCCTGGGCTCCTGGGCTTCCGGCCTCCCGGACTTCTGGCCTCCCGGGCTCCTGGGCTACTAGGCTCCCGGACTTCTGGGCTCCCGGGCTCCCAGGCTCCTGGGCTCCTGGGTTCCTGGGCTCCCGGACTTCTGGGCTCCCGGGCTCCCAGGCTCCTGGGCTCCTGGGCTCCTGGGCTCCCAGACTTCTGGGCTCCTGGGCTTCCGGGCTCCTGGACTTCTGGGCTCAGCTGCCTGGAAAGCGGAGGGCAACGCTGAACCAGACGGGGAGCCAGAGGATACACAGAGGGAGGGAAGAGGTGGAGAAGAGGGGCTGTGCCCCTGAATCCTGTGGTGGGAGTGGCAAAATTTCCCCTCTCATCTCCTGGTGAGCGGGGCCTGGATGGCGGCTCTGCGAGCCTTCAAGGCGGAGGGCGGTTGAACGGCTCTCGGGGAGGGTGCTCGGGGACGCCGGTGCCTTTACTCTGTGCGCGTCCTAACACGGGCTCTTCCCGGGCGAGGAGGCAAGGTGTGGAATGCATTCAGAGCCGGCCCTGGAATGGGTTCATTTGTCTTTACGTTAATGCTCAGGTAACGCTTACTCACGCTGGGCACGGTCCCCCGCTTTACAAACCAGCTCACTGCACCGTCGTAACAGCCCGTGAGGTGCGTACTGTGGTTACCGCCCGTTTGTAGACTAGGAAACTGAGGCACAGGGAGGGTTAGCAACCCTCCCAAAGCCACGCGGGGCGTTCAGCCTGCAAACGGTGAAACGGCGAAACGGCACACATTCCGTCATTCCGTGATGGGGCAAGAGCAGCGCTTTGTGGGCAAGCGAAAGCGTGACAACGGGGAAGGCGCAGGGCTACTGTGCTGGGCTCTGAGGACGAGCTGGTGGGCCTCCTAGCTGCCCCTCGGCCATCACGGACCTTCCCCAGATGCTTGCCTGTCCAAAGCCCTGTGAGGCGGGGGGCGGGGGGGGGGTTTGCCCTCCTTCCCAATATTCCAGATTCCTGCCTCCTTTTCTGTGAAAATTCTCATCCCTTGGCTTGGGTATTGTTAGGAGCTTTGGGGTAAAAATGCACGTATTTGCACTTTTTTGCACTAAGGTGTGGATGGCTAACTTACCAGAAATATTTGCATTTTACCAGAAGACCTTGTCATTCTAAATCCTGGTGTGCTAACCTCAGCTCCGCTGACACGTGGGGGCAGAGAATCCTCTGCTGTGGGGGTGGCAGGGCCTTCCTGTGCCCTGCAGCGGGTCTCCGCCCACTAAACGCCAGCTAACCAAGGGTAGCTCTGGGCACTACTTGCTGTCGCCCCTTGGTGGGAGCGCCTGGCCGCCGGGGAGCCCCTTCTGAGAGGGGGACGCCGGAAAGGGAGGCGGTCAGCATGCGTGAGCTGGGGGTGGCCAGATGCTGCTCTTCAACAGAGCACACAACTCTGCCTGTGGGGTCTGTAGGACGCGGAGGAAGAGGGCTCCGCGGGGGCCGGGATTCCCGTGACCCCCTACTGGCCTCGCCCGGATGCCACCCCAAGCTGGACTCTGCTGGGGACGGTTTGCGGCTCCACCCCGTTCGGTGCCCCAGCAGCCCCACGAGGTGGGAGCCTTTTCTCTCCACTTGAGCAGTGAGGAGCCCCGGGCTCTGCCCAAGGTCTCGGAGCGCGGACGAGCTCGCGGGTCATCTCAGGGCCGCGTTGTGCCGCAACACACCGCCTTCGGAGAGGCGGTGGGCTGGAGCCTGCTGTTCGCAGGCGGGGCGCTTCATCGGGGGCCATCCTGGCAGAGCCCGCGGTGCCGGCCGAGGCCTCCGGCTCCGCCCAGGCTGATGGGCGCTTGGTCGGCTGACCAGAGAGTCCAGGTTTCCTGTCCCATCCTCTTAGCTTAACATGTGGCGACCTTGTCCTGGGAGAGGGGTGGGTGGGGGACACAGACAGCCCACGGGCCCCCCCCAGGTCGGACGCCTTTGTCCAAAACCTACTGGACATCTGGCCAAGCAGGCGAGGCCTTCCGCTGAGCCGGGGCCGGCCGTGGGCGGGCAGCCAGGACCCAGACGCTGACAGCCTGTGTGGGCAGACAGCTGACCGCTTGCTGGCACCGAGGCAGCTGCCCGTGTCCTCCCACGCACTGGCCCTGCAGCCCCGGAGCCCCACAGGCCCCAGGCCGGTCATCAAGGGCACGTCCTGGCTGGAGGCTCCTAGTGATGCCGAGCCCTAGAGCCAAGTGACTGTCATTCAAGGAATGTTGAGGAGCAGCTCTGTGGGCTGGGCGGGGGCTGTGAGTGCACGAGCGTGTGAGTGTGTGCACCAGGGTGTGAGTGTGTGCGTGAGAGTGTGAGTGTGTGCATGGGGCTGGGGGTGTGAGTGAACGAGGGTGTGAGTGTGTGCACCAGGGTGTGAGTGTGTGCAGGGGGCTGGGGGTGCGAGTGAACGAGGGTGTGAGTGTGTGCACCAGGGTGTGAGTGTGTGCACCAGGGTGTGAGTGTGTGCAGGGGGCTGGGGGTGCGAGTGAACGAGGGTGTGAGTGTGTGCACCAGGGTGTGATTGTGTGCACCAGGGTGTGAGTGTGTGCAGGGGGCTGGCAGTGCGAGTGAACGAGGGTGTGAGTGTGTGCACCAGGGTGTGAGTGTGTGCACCAGGGTGTGAGTGTGTGCAGGGGGCTGGGGGTGCGAGTGCACCAGGGTGTGAGTGTGTGCAGGGGACTGGGGTGTGTGCACCGCCACACAGAGTGGAGGGGTGAACAGGAGGCAAGCAAATACGCAACAGTGTCAGATCTTGAGGAACTAGGACTGAGGAGGGGGCAGGCGTCCACTTCGGGGAAGACCCACAAACAGGGCCTCCCCAAGAAGACATACACAGGCCTCCACATGCCAGCGGAGGGAACAGAATCCCTGGCACAAGAAACGGTACATGCGGACAATCGTTCCCTGGCGTAAGGGTCACCGAGGCCGTGGTGTGCCCGGGGTGGGTGGGGAGGGGTGGGGGAGACGGGGGCGGAGCCGTGGGGCTGCGTGGCAGAGGTGAAGAGGGACCGGGATGCGGTCCGAGTGCCACGGGGGAGCGGCGGGCCCAGACCCCGGGAGGGGCTCGGCTCAGACGTGCCTTCGCGGTGCGTGAGTGCGGGCCGTCCCTCGTCCCTCGCACGGTGTCTGCCACACAACAGGGAACGTTTGTCGTAGTTTTTTTCATTTGCCCAGAGGTGTGGCAGGGGGGCGTCGGGGTGCTTTGTATGCGGACCAGAAATGACGAGATGCACAACCTCCCCGACACCACCCTTGTGTGTTCCTGGAGGCTGGGCGGGGGGGGGGGGGCACACGGGGCCGCGGTGGCGGAGGCCGAGCAAGGGGCTCCCTTGAAGGCCCAGCATCTACACGGCGGTGTCCACCCTTCTGGGTGCGTCCGGGACCGCTGTCCCTCCGCAGCCCATCCCCACCGTCACGGGCAACCTTGGACTCCCAGTGCCGAGGTGTCATCGTGGCTGATAAATACCAACCAGCTGCCTCTCGTGAGCAGGTGCTTTGCCAGAGGCTGGGGAAGCTTGCTGAGAGCTCTGACCCTTGAGAAAAACTGTAAATTTTTATTGACTTTAGTATGTTTTTAAAAAAATCAATGCTTTTCATATTAAATCTTCTCCTTACTGCCCTGCTCCCCCATGAACTGAATAAATTCAGCCCTTCCTCCTCCTCATATCGGAAAATTCCCCGGAGGGAGGGCTGGGACTTTCTGTCCGGGCAGGCGCTCCCTATTGTCCGAATTACAGAATTAAGACAACGACAGCTCGGGCCCAGGTTAGGGGATTGAGAGCCTGTCTCTTCTCCTGTCCCCCAATGAAGCCTTATTTCTCGGGCTGGGGGAGCGTCCCCTCTGGCCTCTGCCAGGGCCGTCTGTCTTCCGAGGCCAGCACGATCGGAGAAAGAGCGTGCTCCTCTTCTGCCGGGAGGAGGTGGGTGCTGGCCCAGGGGACTCGAGTGTGGCCGAACGCCTGGACATAAATATCCTCTCGTGACCGCGACACGGCTGCACCAGGCGGGCAGGTGTCAGGCCGCCCCTGCCCCGGGATGGCCCGCGCGGCGTCACTGCAGGCACCCCTCGGCCAGGACGGGCCACAAGCAGAAGCACGTTTCTTCTGGACTCACTTCCCCTACGCGCTGACGTCTTCTCTGCAGGACCCACCGTCCTGCGTTGTCTGGAAGACGAGCCTCATGACCCCCAGGTGCCTCCAGGAAAGGCCAAGCCCACTCACGGCCCGGCACCTCTGGGGAGGAGGGGATAGTCCGGTGTGCTGCAACTTACCCTCCACCGCCAGCGGCTGTGGTACCGTGTGCCGGGCCCTGGGGCACACGACGGCGGGCAGGACACACGCAAAGGCAGGGGGGATCTGTGAGAGCTTGGGGCCGGCCTTGCGTGAGACGGCAATGTGGCCACGCTGTCTTCTCAGCTCAATAGTCCAATCTCGGCTGCTTAGAGCAGCCAGTGGTGTGGGGGTGGGAGGAGGAACCAGGAGGAGAGGCCAGGAGCGGCCTGCTGGGCCTGGAGACTCTGGGGGGAGAGGCCTGTGCAGGAGGTGCTGAAAGGACAGCGCCCAGCCTAGCGGGCCAGCCCTGCGTCCAGGGGAGAGGGTCCCCCAGACGGCAGCTCAGCCCCGCGTCCAGGGGAGAGGGTGTGTGCGTCTGGATTTTTCCACTCCTCTTTTCTGGATCCCATCAGGGCAGCCTTGGCAAAGACGGCTTGAGCCTGAAAGCTTTCCCATCTATTTTTAAATAAATGAAATTCCTGTCTCTTGCATGGAATTCACCCCAACTGAGCATTTTCAATGAACTGCTTCTGGGTTGCGGGGGTAGAGGGCACTCTCGACCGGGTTGCTGGCAAAGGGACAGTGGTGTGCATGGCACAAAACTGAAAACATACGTGTTCAGTGAGCCAGCTCATTGAAAGGACATCTCAAACAGAGGAAACCAAGGTTTTCAAGCCTCGATATTGGATTCAAGTGCAGGAACCTCTGGGAAATGTGTCAGGCCCTTCTGGGGCCTGCTGTTTGAGACAAGAGAACAGAGGGCTCAGGGGAGGCAGAGGTGTGCCTGCACCCCTCGCAGGCTCCCCTCCAGCCTGGCCAGCAGTGCTCCCGCGGGAGGGCCCCCCCCAGGAGGCTGTGAAGGCAGCCAGCCTCTCCTTAATGTCTCAGAAGGCCAGAGAGCCTGGACGGTGCTCCCATCTCAGGGCTCATAAGTTTGCAAAGATGATACCTGGGAACTGCTCCTCCCTCCTCTGCGAACCAACCCTACCCGCGGGCCCACTTCACTCTCACATCGAGCCCTGAGAAGGGGCTCCCCCAGAAGGGGACATGCCCACCCCACCCCATAGTCTGGGGCTCTGTCTTAACAGGACGAGGGAGCACGAGGGCTGCTCAGAGGCTGATGAGTGGAGGGAGCCAGCGTGGGCAGCCTCTCTCTTTTTGTGATTCAGCTGGTCATACGCCTCCACTTGAACTGACCAGGTGGGCTCCCCCTTCCTCGCCTGGGCTCAGTGGGGGGCACACACTCAAGGAAACTGCAGCCACTTGAGGGCACACTGGCTGGATGCTGGTGACTGTGGCTAGTGACCGGGCACAGAGACAGGGTGGTGGGAGTCAGGAGTGTGGGCCCCGGGCTGTATCTGTGTGCACAGGTGTATGTGGGGCACAGGGGCACTCCGTCCCCAACATGCTAGATGACTTACAAATCAGGCTATTCTGTCTTCTGCTGAAGATGGAAGAAAAGGCCACATGGCCTCTGGCTTTGCAACTGAAAGGGCGAACAACACAGTTGGTCCAGCACCATGGACAGGGCTGCCTTATGCGCCAAGTACCGGGAGGACAGGGCGGCTACAAACAGGCCCACCGTAGTGGACCCCACGGTCCTGGGCAAATGTGGGAAGAGGCTGGACGGGGTCCAGAGAGGCACCTGCAGTCAGCACCCCCAAGGTGTGCAGAGGGAGGCTTCAGCCTCTGTCATCTGTGTGGGGGACAGAACCTGCCCTCCTTTGTCCTGGACTATGGCACCAGTGTCCCCCCTGGCCTCAGGCCTCTGTCTTGCCCCGGGGCCCACCTTCCCAGGTCCTTTCTGGGGTCTGCAGAAGGAAGTCCAGGCCCCTTGGGGTGAGCCTCTCAGGTCTCACCTCCCTGACCACCTCCGCCCCTCCCCCTGCTGCAGGGGAGTCTGCAAACCCTCCCTTCCCCTGTCCCAGCCTTCCAGGACTCCTCCAAGGTCCAGTGCAGGCCATCTCTCAGGAAGTCTCCCCAGATGCCTCCCTCTACTCCCAGGGGACCTGGGTCTGGGGGCCCTCATTACTGGCCCACTTAGAGGCCAAGCACATAAGGTCCTAGTGGGCTGGACCTTGGCGGAGTGGAGATTCTAGCAAGGGCGGGTGCCCATCCCTCTGTCCTGCTCCTAGGTGTCCGGTCCAAGGGTCCAGCTGGTAGGAATCCAACTGGGGCCAGGCGCTGGCAGGGCTTTGGGATCCAAGGGAGGGCTGGGGGCCGCTCAGGCGCTGCGCTTGTCTTACCAGGGGATGACCAGGGGCCCGGATTCCCGGGTCAGGGCACGCGGGGCTGCAGGAAGCCCGACCGGCGGCCCCGGTGGCAAGAGGCCAAGAGGCCGGGAGCGGCGCGCTCTCCTCATCTGCGGTCTCCTGCGTCCCCTCCCCTCCCCTTCCCGCGGCCGGCGCGGCGTCGCAGGGGTTAACGGGGGCGGGGCGAGGCGGCGGGCGGAGCCAGGTGGCCGCAGCGTCCCCGCGCGCGGCCCGGGCCGGCAGGAGCGCGGAGCAGCCGCCGCCGCCGCCGCCTCCGCCTCGGCCATGCGGCTCCCGGGCCGGGGGCCTGGGCTCGGGCCCGCGCCGCCCCCCGCGCGTCTCCCCCGCTGAGCCCGCGCCCGGCCGGGGCGCCGCCCGGCACCATGGTGCAGAAGTCGCGCAACGGCGGCGTGTACCCCGGCCCGAGCGGGGAGAAGAAGCTCAAGGTGGGCTTCGTGGGCTTGGACCCCGGCGCGCCCGACTCCACCCGGGACGGCGCGCTGCTCATCGCCGGCTCCGAGGCCCCCAAGCGCGGCAGCATCCTGAGCAAGCCGCGCGCGGGGGGCGCGGGCGCCGGGAAGCCCCCCAAACGCAACGCCTTCTACCGCAAGCTGCAGAATTTCCTGTACAACGTGCTGGAGCGGCCGCGCGGCTGGGCGTTCATCTACCACGCCTACGTGTGAGTGCGGCCGCCGGCGCGCGGGGGGCGCGGGGGGCGCGGGGGGCGCGGGGGCCCCTGTGCGTCCGAGCGCCCGCGTCCGAGCCCGGGGACGTGTTCCCTGGCCAGAGCCAAGGGCCGAGATGCTAGGGCTCCGGGGTCCCGGCCAGCGTGCGGGCGCCGTCCCCCTACGACAGCGGCCTGCTCAGGTTGCATCAGCCCCTCCCCCGCAGGAAGGGGGGAAGTGCGGCGCCCCAGCCTCCCCTTCTCGGCCCGAGGCCCCTCCCCACGGCCGCTGCGCCGAACAAAGGGCCGGCCGGGAGGGAGGGTGGCGCTGCCAGTGCTGCCGCCACCTCTGGACTCCTGGAGGCCCCCTCTGGGCTGCCCCCCCTCTCAGGAAGGGGGCGAGGGGTGGGGGCAGGGCCTGGCTTACCGGACCTCAACCCCCAAGCCGCTCACTCTCCACTAGGGTGAGCCTCTGGCTTGCAGGGATGGGGGTGGGGGGGGTGTCCTGATACTGCCCCCCCTCCCCGCCTGCAGCCCAGGGCTGGGGGTTGTTGGCTGTCTTGTCCCGGGTGCCTGCACTCGTCCTCGGCCCAGCCTGCACCCCCTACTGTCCCCTCCACCCGGCTCAGCCCTGACCCGTCTGTGCTGCCCTGAGCTGGAGGAGCAGGGCATGCCTCCGCGCGGCACCCATTCTGGCCTCTGGAGCCCCTCCCCGCGATGGATGCCCGCAGGAGGGTGCTGTCCGGAGCCCGCGGGCCCTGGCCCTGGGCAGGGGACTCCCCGCTCGGGGCAGGGGCAGTGGCCTCAGGCCCACACTGTGTGCTCAGCAGCGTTGGCGGGTGGCGGGACCGGCGGGAGTTGCTGTGTGTGGCCTGAGCCGCTGGCGTGTGGTCTCTGAGCCAGCGGGCTCCCTCCCTCCCATCCCAGCTAGAAGGGCCTCGGCCATTTTGTGTGGAAGAGGCATTTTGGGATGGGAGCAAGGAACGGATTCCGGGAGCCCATCTCCAGCTGTGGGCCTCCCCGGGTGACGGGTGTGTGCCCATGGACCTGTGCCTGTGTGCTCCGGACAGACCCTCCACGGGCTGGGGGAGAGGACCCAGGGGGGCAGCGCCTGGATGCTGGAGGGGAGGGCGTCCTGGGTGGAGCCCCAGCCCCGGCAGGTGCCAGGGGCACTACCCCCAGCCCCAGCGCTGAGCCAGCGTGGGTGGCGGGGGCTTCCTGGCACCATGAGTGCCCCCCCCAGTGGAGCGACCGTGCCCTCCCCGTGTAGGTGTGCCCCCCACCCCCCCGTGTGGGCTCAGGCATGCCGTTCAGCCTTGCAAGAGCCCTGTGTCTCCTCACCAGTCTTCTGTCACCACCTCCCTTCACACTTGTGGGACCAGCTCTGGTCTTCCAGGTCCCCCCCAGCCCCCGGGATGCGGTCAGAGCCCACTCCACAGCCCTGCAGCCAGGCGCCCCTCTCCGGCCTCTGGTATGGCTGCCGGAGGGTTTGCTTGCCTTGGCCCCACAGGTCCCTGGCCGACGGGACATCCTGGGGCCCCCTGTGTGTGGACCCGTCTTCGGCCCGAAGTGGCTTCTCCCGACTGGGCCCCAATGCCCAGCCCCTCTGTGCTCGGAGCTGCAGCCTGCAGAGCAGGGCGCCGCGCGGGAGGGAGGGTTGGGTCAGGCTGCTGCACCCGTGTGCGTGTCCGTGAGCCAGGACAGACGGGCCTGGAGAGTGGACGGCCCTCCCTGCCTGCTCATCCCCTCCCTGGCCTCCCCACCGAGGGCACGGGCTTTGCCCACAGCTCCCTTGCAGGGGGACCTTTTCTGGGGAGTGAGGGGGGCAGGAGGGGAGCAGGCCTGGTGGCAGCTGTCGTCAGGCACTGAGGTCTTGGGCCCGCTGCTCCTGCCCCCAGGCTGTGCAGGTGGGCCGGGGGTGCAGGCGCTGTTCCAGGCTGTGGGAAGCCTGCCCCTGTTGCTCACTGCCCATCCCCGGGTCCCCAGGCATAGGCCCAGCCCCACCCCAAATCAGGACGCCCTCACCGCCCCACGGTGGTCTCCCGCCCGAGGCTGTGGCTACCCTGGGATCCCCTTGCCCAGTGTGGACTGGCCCGTGTGTGTGCATCATTTGGTTCGTTGGATTCATTAATTAGATGAAGTTCAAAGCCCTCTTCCCTGCCTGGTGCTGAGCGGGGCCGGAGGAAGCCCGTGGAAGGGCGGAGACCAGGCCCTCTCTGTCCGGCTGGAAGTGGGTCCGCAGGCCTGGGGCAGCACTGAGCCCTCCCGCACCACCGTTCTGCTGCTTTTGCCACCAAAGCCTGGCTTCTGGAAGCCGGGGGTGGGCCGGCCCCTCTGGGTGCCCAAGGCTGCGCTGTGGTTCCCGATGACTCTCTGTGGGAGGCACTATCTCCGAGGGCCAAGGCTCACTCCTTCGCGGGGTGAGCTTCCGGAGACAGCAGCCTTCCCTGAGGCGGGCGGGATCCCACGCCCCGAGGTGTGGGCCTGCCTGGGCCCGAAACAGCTTGGACCCACCCCTACCAGCTCTGAGTTCCCTGGAGGGTCCCTTCCTCTGCCTGGGGGGGCAGACCCTGCCCGGTGGGACAGTTCACCCCGATTTGGGTGGGTGGCCCGGGCTGCACAGGGATCCGGGGGGCGGTCCCGGGGCCCCGAGTGGGAGGACTCCCCCACGCGCTGTCAGCACCGGGTGGGGCCCTGCATTGAGGAGCCGGGCCGTTTGGGGTGGGGAAGGGGTCCGACTCAGTGGTAGGCAGCCCTGCAGACCCTCCTCCCCACTGCCTGCCCCTCACCCTTCAGGCCAGGTCTCAGGCTTAAGGGTCTGTGCCCCTGAGTGTGGGGGTGTCCGTGTTCGGGGGATTTTCTGCGTCTAAGGTCTGGAGTTTTCATGAGTTTCCCAGAGGGGATGTGGGCCATGGGAAAGGCCTAGACCGCCCTGTCGGGAACGTGGTCCGGGCAGGTCTGTGGGGATCCCCTGGATCGGGGGTGACCCCCATGCTTGAGGGGAGCTGGGGGCAGTTCCTGCTCCGAGGGGACCCCCTCCGCAGGGTTTCTCTGTGGCTGAAGGTGGGAGGGGGACGGGCCCGCTGTGTGCTGGTCCCGGGTCTCCGGGAGCCTCGCTGGGGGGCAGACAGGCCAGGCTGAGTGAGCTCCAGCGCTGTCCCCCGCAAGCTGGAGAGGAGAGTTTTGGGGTGCAGATTATGTGACCTTTCCGACATCTGAAAGCCACTTTGAGTTGTCAGGATGAAATAGGCCGAGGAGGACTGAGCGTGTGGAGGCCGGGCTCACCGTGCGGCTCACTTTGTGAGTTGTTTCCTCGTGGGCTGGGCCACTAACCCCCCTGCCCTCAGGTGGCACCTGCCTCGGGGTTGGTGCTGGGGCCACTCGGCCCGGCGCGCTCTCCCCCTGCACGGCAACCGGCTGCAGTCCAGGGTCTCGGGGCCCGCTGCCGTCCCCTGCGTGGCCTTGGCTAGCCCAAGTGGGGTCCCACTCTTGGCCTTCACAGGCCACCTGCTGTCCCCTCTCGCTGGTCTTTCGCCAGTGGGCCGCCAGTAGGGGAGGGGAGGTAAGGCCTCTGCCCTCAGCCTTGGCCCCGAGTGTCGGCCGCTGTTCCTTGTTCTGACTGCATACGAGGGTCGAGTGTGGCCCCGGGATGCGGATGGGGTCCCTCTTCTGCCGACAGCATTCTGTTCCCAGAAGGAGGCTGGGGCCGGCGTGGTTGTGTTCTCAGCTGCTTTAAGTGGCAGATCTGTCTCCATCCTTGGGGAGGGAGGGTCCACCGAGAATTGGAGAATCTTACGGAACTTTCCCCAGACGTGGGAACGCCAGGGGGGTTGTGCTTTCCGGGGAAGCCGGGGCTGACCAGACCGTCCTCGCTGGCCTGGAGGCCTCGGGCCTCCTTGCAGGACTCCCCACCCTCGCCAGGTAGTTCCAAGGGAGAGCAGACCGTGACAGCACAGTGCCGTCTAGCCCCGGTGTCCCGTGTGCCCGCTGCTGGGTGTGGAGCCCCCCACGCCCCTGTGTCTGCAGACCGATGGGGTCAATGGGAAGCTCAGTGCAGTGCTTGACGGTCGGAGGAGAATCTGTTTTTTTTTTTTTTTTTTTTTAAAGATTTTATTTATTTGACAGAAACACAGCGAGAGAGGGAACACAAGCAGAGGGAGTGGGAGAGGGAGAAGCAGGCTCCGTGCTGCACAGAGAGCCCCATGCGGGGCTCGATCCCAGGACCCTGGGATCATGACCTGAGCCGAAGGCAGACGCTTAACGACTGAGCCACCCAGGTGCCCCTGAGAATCTCGGTTTTATCCGACGTCTGTACAAGTCAAATGTTCCAACTCGCAGGACTTGGGAGGAGTGCACTAGCGGGGCGGGCGCTGCTGTGTGTCGGGGACCCTCGCACCCCAGATGCCCAGCCTGTGGCGGGAGGCCCACCTCAGTCCTGACAAGACATAAGCCCCAGCGTGTGTTCGAAGAAGTAGATTCCGTCCGACGTGGATGGAGGGCTTCACAAGGGCGTCTCACGGGTCGCTCAGTTTATTCGCTGACCCACGGGTCCTGGTCGTGCCTCCGTGCGTGGCCGCCACACAGCAGACGTCCTGGGTCCTTGCTAGTGAGAGCCTGGAGGAGTGGGCTCTCTGACTGCCCCTCGGGGGAATGGAGTCCAGGGCACGGAGCTCCTTGGGGCATTTCACGGAAGACACCAGCAGCAGGGTCTTGGGTTTGGGGAGGGCAGGCCCCTCGGGGGAACTTCTGTACAGACTGGGGGGCGCATAGCATGGTTCTGGGGCCTCTGAGCGTCCGCGGGGGGTTGGACAGGGCGGGCAGAGCTGGGGGCCCGTACGTGCCCCCGTCACGTGTTCTCGGGCGCAGGTGTAGGCGGGTTCCTGGATGGACACGGCCGGGTACATGTGTTAGGGACAGACGCCCCCACATGGCCCCGCTGAGCCGCTGCTTGTCCAGTGTGTCCCCTACGTGGCTCACTCTTCATGGCGTTACTCTATCTGCTGGAGATGGTCAGAGGGTATGTTGGGATGAAGGACTGTGAGTGGTGGGGACCCCCGTCTCGGGGCCTGACTGGACTCCTGCCTCACCGACACCCCCAGACCCTGAACCCCAGGTTTCCTCGCCTGTAATGTGGGCGATCACTCTGTTCACGGTCTGCAGGTCACCGGCCGTGTGCCCGGTGGGCGTGACGCTCCCAGAGCTCGAGGCCGTTTGCTCTTAGGCTCCGAGGCCGTGGGCGCGCCGGGCGGGAGGCCTTGTCGGGCACGGAGGCTGGCCTGCCCTGCCCCAGCCCCGCCGTGGAAGCCCGCAGTCCCATCGGCCGGTGGATCGAGAGGTTTGTGGCTGCTGATAATGAGGCCCCATCCGGTGCTTCGGACGCCGGCTGGCGTGTTTGTCCCGGGAGACTGGCCATTTTCCTGCAGGAACTGGCTGCTCCGCAGCTGCCTGGGTCTCGGGACCCGTCTTCCCGCTCGCGGCTGGATGGCACACGTTCCCGGCACCCTGAGCCTCCGAGCACGGGGGCAGGAACGTGCTCGGCTTGAAAAGCGGCAGTGCGGGCAGGTTGTACCGACGGGGTCCCTGAGGACCACGGGCCTCTGCCTGGACGTCCTGACCGGTCCCCGCCGTCCTCCGCCATCGGGACCGCGGACCCTGCGGGCCTCACAGTGGAGCCCGCCCCGGCCACCCTCCCCTGCGTGCCTGGAGCTCCAGCCGCCCCTTCGGACGGCGCCGTGGTGGTGGCGATGCCCTGGCCGTCGCAGGGGGAGGAAGCACGTCTGCTTGTTGTGGCTGCACGGCACCTGCCCACCCGGCCGGCGAGCCCACCGCAGCTCCACTGCATCCGAGAGCATCGAAGAGCGTCCTGGGACCTGAGGTCCCCGGAGAGCAGCGGCTTCCGGGCCGGGGGAGGGGTTGGGAGCCAAGGCCTCGCTCTGGAAATGCCTCCGTGTTGCGCCTTGCCCCCCCGCCCCACACTGTGGGGGGTGGCCCATCCCAGCAAGCCCCTGCCCCCGCGGTGGCCCGGCAGTGGACCCCGACCCAAGCCTGCTGTCCTTGAGGACCCCCGCGGACGTGGCGCGGGTGGGAAGGGCCGGGCAGACTCCACTCTGCCCAGAGGCCGTCCCTTCCTCATGCGAATTTAAAACGCTGTGGCGAGGGGCGTCTGGGGGTCTTGGTCTCAGCTCGGGTCTCGATCTCGGTCGTGAATTCAAGCCGCACGTTGGGCTCCATGCTGGGTGTGAATAAAGAAGTGAGGAGCAGAGTCGGAGGGGAGGTGGCCCAGGGGTTGCTCAGCAAGTGGACTGGACTGGAGTTGGGGGGAGGGGGCTAGCGCTTCCGTTGTTTGCAGCTGGTCTAGATGATGATTTTCATCCATCCAGAAGGCCGGGGCTGGTGCGCCTGGCGTGGCAGGGCCCCTGGACGGGGCGCACTCTGGCTGAGCTGCCCTCCCAAGCTTCGGCCAGACCCACGGCCTCTCAGGGGCACCTGGAGGGTCAGCGTTTCCAGAAGAATACGGTGCTTCTAACACGATTGGCTCTAAGTACGTTTGCGTGCCTTTCTCTGCAGGGGTCTGGCTGAGCGTGCGGGGCTGGGTCCTTGTTGGGAGCCCGCGGGGACGAGGCGGGGGCTCCTGATGGGGACGGAGGGCCCTGTCACCGGCTGACAGGCGCTGTCTGCGGTCCGAGAGCTGGCTGAGGAGCCACTTGGCCCCGCTGTGCGCCGGGCCCCACCCTCTCCTGGTGGAGGGAGGGGAAGGTGGCACTTGGGGTGGGGATGCAGGACCCCCGTGGGTTTGAGGCTCCTGGGCCCTGGTTAGTGTGGGGCTCGGTCGTGGGGGTGGTCATGTCTCGGAAAGGGGGTCTTCTAACCCTTCCTTGAGTCTCGGATGACGAGCAGGGATGGAGGCAACATTGCTCTCAGGTTCTTCCCACACTTGCTGTCTGTCAGCCCCCGATGCTGAGGTCAGGGCCCCCAGGAAGCGGTCATGGGCCCAAGGCCACTGGACGACGGGTGGGCCAGCTGGGATTCAGGCCGAGCCAGGACTGGGTACGGGGCCCGTGGTGCGGGGACCCTCCAGCAGCCCCTGTGGTGCAGGGACTCCTGCTCCTGGGGGGTGACCTGCCCGTGGGGGGCTCTGGCTCCCCCCCGGGTCCCACTGCTTAGCATCTGGGCTTGAAGAGATGCTGGGGGTGGGGGGCAGGGCCCTGCCTTTTCTGGCCACTCCGTGCGGAGGCCACGAGGGTTGGGGCCACGGCGGCTGCACCGGGGAAAACAGGGGTGGGGTGCTCCAGGACAGCGTCTGACCTCGCCTGCGGGACGGGCTCTGGGGCTGTCGTTAGGCTCTGACCGGCACCCGGCTGGAATAGA
>CM053610.1:440126-488800 GCA_028646535.1 Procyon lotor | reverse complement strand
CCAGGAGCCCAGGAGCCCAGAAGTCCGGGAGCCCAGGAGCCCAGGAGCCCAGGAGCCCGGAAGCTCAGAAGTCCGGGAGCCCAGGAGCCCAGGAGCCCGGGAGCCTGGGAGCCCAGGAGCTCAGGAGCCCGGGAGCCCAGGAGCCCAGGAGCCCAGGGTGCTGGGCCAGGCACCCCCGCAGGCCCACCAGCCCCGCCCACAGCCTCACCCCTGCCCCTTCCACGGAGCCGGCAGGTGCAGCGCCCCCTCCCACCCAGAGCTGGCGGCCCCCACTTGGCCAAGGTGCTTCAGGGAGGCAGCCTGGGAGGGGCCCGGCCCTTGCCCAGCGAGCGCCCCAGGCCCACCCACTCTGCCAGAGGCGGACACAGGACAGGCACAACCCGGACGCTGTCTCCCCTCCCCCTGCCCTGCCTTGGGGCCCCGCTCAGCCCACAGTTGAGGCCCAGACCCCGGGGGGTGAGGCCGGTTGGGCCTCCAGGCTGACAGTCACAGCGGCCAGACCCCCAGCCCTGAGCCCACGTCTGAGCTGCTCAAGCCCCCCACCCCCACCCTCTTGCATCCTCCTCCCCAGACGAGCCCCACAGCGAGACACGGGGGGCAAAGCCAGGGAAGGAGCCCGCCCCATACCTCTTACCGACTCTCCCCCACTGACCCCCCGCGCCCTGCGGAGCTGGAAGCAGCCTAGAGATCATACCCCTGACAGCCCAGCTGCCCAGCGCGCTTCCGCCGGCCACGCCAGGGGACAGAGCCAGTGCCCGCCCGGCCTGCCTCCGGCCCCTCACACATGCCTCGCGGGGGCTCAGCTCGGGCGCAGCCAGCCAGCAGCCCAGGTGGGGCTGAGACGCAGGGTCGTGTAGGCATGCACACACACACCCGAGGATGCACACACGTGTGCAGGCACACACACACGCTGTGTATACACACATGTCTGCGCTTGGGGCACCAGCTCCCAAGGGCTCCAGGACGCCCCCGAGTTCTCACGCCCCAGGAGCCACACACGGGCGTGCAGAGCTCACACTGGGTGCACACCAGAGATGTGGTGTGATCTGGCGGTCCCACGGTCCCTCTCGGAGACGCGCCCAGTTACTCACAAGGACAGCCACTCCCTTGGGAGACACCCCCGAACCCCATGGCTGGGGTCTGAAACTACTGCTCGGACACAGAACTGCCCTGCCAGGGCCACGCCGGACCCTGGGGGAGGGGAGAAGATGCAGTCCCTCTGAGGGGAGGACACCAGGAGCCCCGGGCAGACGCGGGCAGCAGACAGACCCGATCTGGCCAGCTCAGCTGGACCCCACCGGCTCCACGACTCACGATTTTTTCAGAGGCACCCAAAGTGAAGAGTGACGCTGCCACTTGGGTCCTGGTGGCTCCTGCTCTAAATTATACCCGGGGCGCCCAGGGGGCTCCATTGGTGAGCGTCTGCCTCAGCCCAGGTCATGATCTCGGGGTCCTGGGATCCAGCCCCGCGTCGGGCTCCCTGCTCGGCGGGGAGCCTGCTTCTCCCTCTCCCACTCCCCCTGCTTGTGCCCCCTCTCTCGCTGTCTCTCTCTCTCTGTCAGGTAAACAAATAAAATCTTAAAAACATTATCCAGAGCCCAGCAGAGAGCAGTGACAGCTGGCCCCGAGGCCCCGGCTTCAGGAGCTGCCGCACTGAGCCCGGGCCCCGGTGGCCCTGTGGCCGGCAGGCAGGGCACCTCCCTGGGCCTCCACACCCCCCTCCGTAGCCCAGGCACGCGAACCCTTCGTGAGTGCCGGTCTGTGTCCCAGCTCAGGTGCCCAGCCCCACGGTTGTTGAGCGTGGTCAAGCCGTGCTGCACCCCAGCGTCCCTCCACGGCCCCATCCAGCTGCCCACAGGCCTCCCCAAGCTACCACTCCATCCCCTACCCGCCTGCCGTGGGAAAGGGCCCACCGGACCAAAGAAGTGCCCCCCACTCCTCAGCGCCCCAAGCCTGCACCTCTGCCTCACCCCTGCAGGCCATGAGCCCAGCACCAGTGAGCACGAGAGCTGGATAGCGCAGAGGCAGGAGGGGAGGCAGCAGGCGTCCCCGTGCACCCATATTTGCTGCGGCTCAGGGAGCCACCTGCTCCCCCCTTGTGCTTTGCCACCCGCACCGCTGCTGAGATCAGCAGCTCCCAAACCTGAGGCCCTAAGAACTTCTAGAAGGCCCTAGAGGTCAAAACTGTTTGCACAATAATACCAAGGCCTCATCTCTGCCATGACTGCCCTCTCGGGTACACAGGGTTTTCCAGAGGCCCGATGACGTGTGATGACGCCGTGCACATCTGTGAGAACCGATGGCCCGAGCGTCACACAGGACATTGTGCTGGTCCCCACCCCCCACCCCGCCCCTCCCCCACCGGTGTCCAAGCCCCAGGTGTGGCCAGGGCCCACTGGTCCCCAGAAGCCCGCCCCCTGAGTGCGGGCCTACCCACCCCGCAGCAGGAGGCCCGGGGACGCCTGGGGAGGTGCGCTGCCCCCGTGGGTGCCCAGAGCTGCTGCACCCCCACCAGGCTGAGGCCCAGGTCCCCCGGCCTTCCCATGGGCCCCTCTCTGAGCCTGGTTCCAGGGGTGCCGTGAGGCCCCGAACCTGCCAGACTCCAGATCCGGGGGTGTGGAACTTCCTTCATGGCCTGGCCCCAGAACAGCGCTGACACCCTCCCCAGAAACCCCACGCCAGCCACGGCCCGGACCCCCACCTGCCTCAGACCCTGCTGGGAAGGAAGAAGTGCTCCCACCTCTGTCTCCACACCCTCCCAGGAGTCCGCGAACCTGGAAGCATGGGTAACCCCCTCCCAGAAACGCACCCCCCCCGGGGGGGACCAGCACGGGGTGGGTGGGGTCCCTGAGCACAGACCACTGCTGGACAGGACGCTCTGCTCTCGCCCCACCTGCAGCGTCTGAGCGGCCGGGGCTCCCAGACGGACCCAGAGATGCCAGCAGGGGAGGGGCGGGGAGGGGCCCACTCCGGACCACACCATCCTTCCGCCCCAGCCCGGCTGCCTTTCACTCCCACCGTGTCCCGGATGACAGTTTAGTTTGATTTGATCCCAATCCTAACTGGGCCAAGCCTGTGAGGACAGCGTCCTGGGGCAGACAGATTTCGGGTCACCGGGTCCCCCCCAGCAACAGTAGTCCGGGGGTGGGGGGGCACCCAGGAAAGCAGCAGAAGCCCCTGGTTTCCTAAGGTCAGGGTCACAGACAAAATATACAGTCAGGTTCGAATCTCCAATAAAGAACAAATATTCTTTCTGTGTGAATACTGTGACATATTTATACTAAGAAATTATTGAGGCGCCTGGGGGGCTCAGTCAGTGAGCGTCTGCCTTCGGCCCAGGTCATGATCCCGGGGTCCTGGGATCCAGCCCGGCGTCGGGCTCCCTGCTCGGCTGAGAGTCTGCCTCTCCCTCTTCCTCTGCCTCTCCCTGCTTGTGTTCTCTCTCTCTCTGCCTTTCTCTCTCAAATGAATAAGTAAAATCTCTTAAAATAAATAAAGAATAAAAAATTGTTCACTGTTTATGTGAAACCAATTTGCCCGGGCTTCCTGTGTCTGTATTCGCCTCCCTGGCCCCGCCCCGAGGCACGTGTGGGTCAGTCGGGCCCCTCCCATGTGGGTCCGCACCACCACCCGGGAAGCAGGCCATGATCTCTCCGCCTGGCTCCTTGGCTCTTCCTTCTTGTCCCCACTCTGTTCATGCAACTTCCTGGGCCCCAGGCCCCCTTGGGGACAGGTGGGGACAGACACCTCTGAACCGGGAGGGCCCATCTCTCCAGCTGGCAGCCTCCCCCAGTGTAGTGACCCAGATATGTCCCCACAGAATCAGGCCCCAACCCCGGAGCCGTGATGTGGCCTCTGTGGCGAGAAGGGCTCTGCAGAAGCGACTCCATTGTGGGTCAAGATGAGATTACGCTGGGCTCTCCAGTAGCCCGGTCACCTGCATCCTTATAAGAGGAAGCCGAGGGGGGACTGGACACACAGAAGCCATGTGACTGTGGGGCAGGGTCTGGGGAGGGTCAGCTGCAAGCCAAGGAACTCTGGCAGCCCCCAGAAGCTGCCAGAGGCACGGAAGGGGAGCCTCTGGGAGGAGCACAGCCCTAGCAATGCCGGGTGTTGTCCCAGTCACAGTGACTTTGGAAGGCGAGGGAGGACACCTCTGCCATTGTAAGCCAGTTGGAGGTCATTTGTAGCAGTAGGCATGGTTGGCCGGCTGCTCCCCCTGGAGGGGAACCCCAGCCCAGGCCCCTACTGTGAGCACGTAGGAGGATCACCCTGGCCCACATGGGGCCCCTGCAGCACAAGCTGGCACAGCAGGGCCGCTCTCCTAGAGCAGGATGGCCACCCCGACCCCCTGACCAGAGCCAGGGCTCTCTCCAGGGCGTGGGGGACTGGAGGTCCCAGGGCCCAGCTGAAGGGCAGGACTCATGGGGTGCTTGTCTCCAGCCACAGGTGACTGCTGGGGACGGGAGTGAGACCATAGGAGTGAGGAACCCAGTGAGGAACAGTGTGGGGGACAGTCAGGGGTCGGGGGAGCCCTCAGCTCCCCCCTGTGCTCAGACAGACCTTCAAAACACTCTGCCCTCTTCTGTGGATTCTTTGTGTTGGATGCCCCCAGGAGGGCATTTCCAAAGCCCCCAGGCCCCCACTGCGAACCGGACCTGCCGGACTTCGGATCAGGCCTCCGGCGCGGGTCCACAGCTTGTGGGGACCCCCCACCCACCCTGGGTAGCGCGGAAGGACACCGGCCGGCCCCGGCCCCGGCGGCGGTGACGTTGCAGGTGGGACACCGGGCGGGAAGAGGCTTGGGGAGAGCGCGGGGCGGCCGGCCCCCACCCCACCGCACCCCCCAGAAGCAGGCGCACACGGGTCTGGGGTCGCTCAGTTTATTGGTAAAACGGGCACTGAGCGCGGCGAAGGCTGGGCGCGGAAGCGGGGGCGGCAGGGGCGCTTTTCCTCTTAAAGAACTTCCACTGGACCTTGATGGCGAGCATCCAGTCGCTGACCGAGAGCCTCTTACAAGCGGAGGTGCAGACATGCGCCTGGCGGGGGGGCGGGGCGCCGGGCCGGGGGCGGGGCCGGGGGCGGGGCCGGGGGCGGGGCGCGGCGCCGCCGGGGAGGGTCGCGCCGCGGGCGCCCGAGCTTCACTTGCCCGCCTTCTGCGCCTTCTGCGCCGACTTGGTGACCTTGCCGGCGCCACCGCTCTTCTTCTCCACGTTCTTGATGACGCCCACGGCCACTGTCTGCCGCATGTCGCGCACCGCGAAGCGGCCTGCGGGGAGGGGGCGTGAGGGGCGAGCGAGGCCGGGGCCGCGCCCCCCAGCCGGGGGCATCCCCCCTCCCTGGCCCGTTTCCGGGGGCAGCCCCGGGAGTGTGAGACGCTAGAGCGGCAGGAGTGACGGAGGCCTTGGGGGGCTTCCGTGACACGCCTGGCCGGGAGTGTGCCCTTCAGCTATTACGACGACAGCCGGCCACCTGCGCAAGGCAGCTCTCGGACATGGGCCTGCGGGCCATCCCAAGGGTATCTGTGGCCCGCTGCCGCCCAGCAGCCGGTCCGAACTCTGCCACGGGACTAGCTGTGGGCCTGGGGTCCTCCTCCCAGAGCTGACCAGCTGGGCCACCTGTGCTCCATGAGATGGAGGCTGGAGGTCCCAGCAAAGGGGAGGACAGCCCCGCTCCCCGCCCCCATGCCGTCCTCTGCCGCGGCGCAGAGCAGCCCCACCGCGGCTGCACCTCCCTGCACCACCGGCCCAGCTCACCAAGAGGTGGGTACTGAGAGAAGCTCTCCACACACATAGGCTTCCCGGGGACCATCTCCACGATGGCTGCATCGCCGGACTTCAGGGCCTTGGGGTTGTCCTCCAGCTTCTTGCCTGAGCGCCGGTCAATCTTCTCCTTCAGCTCGGCAAACTTGCAGGCGATGTGGGCGGTGTGGCAGTCAATGACCGGGGAGTACCCGGCACTGATCTGCCCCGGGTGGTTCAGGATGATGACCTGGGCGGAGACGTGCACAGGCTGTCAGACAGGCCCAGGGTGGCCAAGAAGGGCATCAGAGCCGAGGGACGCTTGACTGCCCTGGGCCCGAGGGCCAGGCCACGGGGGACCCCAGCCCTGGCACGGACCCCAGGGTCCTCAGGAAGCTTTTGGCAAGCCACAGGAGAGAAACAACGGGCGGGTGTGCTGTGGGACGTGCCGGCGGGCAGGACTCGTGCTGTGCGCACGGGCCAGAGCAGAGGCAGGATGAGAAGCTGGACCTCAAACACTACCCTTCAATTATATCTCACAGAGCCGATTTTTAAAACTTTTGTCATGTGAAGAGGTGACCAAAGAGGGTACAGTGAAAATGTCGAGAATAAAATATTACAGAGATGTCCAGCAATAAGTAACAACATTTCAGGACCCTCATGGGACCCCAGTGAAGCCGAGAACATAAGGCCCGGGCCCGCCCGGCGCGTGCTCTCCCTGTGGGTGCCCTCAGCCCTGACCCAAGCCCTCCAGGCCTGGGCGGCCTCATTCGTAAAGCAAGGGTCCACTTCTCCAAGCGCCAGGCTCAGTGGGGGTCAAGCGCTCTGCCAGTGCCACGGACGGCCCTGTTCCGGCCCTCGGGGGACCAGCGGCCCACCTGTGAGGTGAACTGGGCGGCCTCTTGGGGGGGGTCGGACTTGCTGTCCCCACACACGTTGCCTCGGCGGATGTCCTTGACCGACACGTTCTTCACGTTGAAGCCAACATTGTCTCCGGGCAGGGCCTCGCTCAGGGCCTCGTGGTGCATCTCCACAGACTTCACCTCCGTGGTGATGTTCACGGGTGCGAAGGTCACCACCATGCCCGGCCGAAGGATGCCCGTCTCCACGCGGCCCACGGGCACGGTGCCGATGCCTGGGTGGAGAGGAAGGGGGCTGGGAGGGGTGGCATGAGGGGCGCGGGGAGACCCCAGACGAAGCGGATGCTGAGGTTCAGACAGAAGGGGAGGCTCCCTGCCCCTGTCAGGAAAAGAAGGCACTGAACGCAAGAGAATTCCCAGGAACATCTGGCAGGAGCGAAGTGAGGAGAACGTGGGCCCCTCGGGACCTGGAGGCCGTCTCCCTTGACCGAGGCCCACCTGGACCTGGAGGCCGTCTCCCTTGACCGAGGCCCACCTGGACCTGGAGGCCGTCTCCCTTGACCGAGGCCCACCTGGACCTGGAGGCCGTCTCCCCTGACCGAGGCCCACCTGGACCTGGAGGCCGTCTCCCTTGACCGAGGCCCACCTGGACCTGGAGGCCGTCTCCCCTGACCGAGGCCCCTATGGCTGCGGCAGCAGCGTCAGGCCGGTCGAGGACCAGCCCCCGGGCATTGCTGGGGTCAGGGGCCACCCCCAAAGAGGCACAGGTGCCCCAGTGCTTCTCACAGATCTGCTCACGCCGTGTGGCTGCTGGGCAGGGGTCCGGCCTCCCCCGGCGTGTGTGGGCCGTGGTAGGACAGAGCCCGGCACCGGCGGCCGGTCTCTGTGGGGGTGAGTGTGAGCCCCATGCCCTGGACGTAGCCCCCGCACTGGAAGTGGGCCCCTCGGGGGCCTCCCTGTCGTCTGCAGCAGTCCTGTCTCCCACAAGACCAGGACTGTCAGGCGGGGAAGGGGACACGGGTGATGAAGCTCCTGGCACAGGGCGGAGTGCTCAGCTGAAGGGAGGAAGACCCTGGACAGATGGACGAATGGGTAGGTGGAGGGACAGATGGACGGGGGTGGACGGATGTGTGGATGGAGAGACAGGCAGGTGGGCGAGTGGGTGGGTGGGCGGCTGGACGGACAGATGGATGTGTGAGGCAGACAGTCGTGGGAATGGATGGCGGGACAGGGAGATGAGTGGATGGGTGGGCGGACAGATGCATGTGTGGGGGTCAGCAGCTGTCTGGATGGATGGATGGACGGGGGATGGACAGATGGATGGATGGTTCCCCAGAAAGGGCAGGGCACTGGGGGAAAGGCCTCAAGAGCTCCTTGTCAAGGGCCTTGGACTCAGAACTCGCCGGGGTGGGCTGGGCCAGGTGCCCGCGGCCAGTGCGACCCCGAAGGCCCACTCACCGCCGATCTTGTACACGTCCTGCAGCGGCAGACGCAGGGGCTTGTCTGTGGGGCGTGTCGGGGGCAGGATCGTGTCCAGGGCCTCCAGCAGTGACACACCACTGGCGTTCCCCTCCTTACGCTCCACTTTCCAGCCCTTGAACCAAGGCATCTGGACAGGAAGAAGGAGGTATCCGTTGGAGAGGGAGAGCCCCTACACCCACCCTGCCCTACGCCCTAGCCCCACGGCCCCCCCGGGATTCTCCCGGAACCCTGGAGGGGGCATCTGACCTAAGGGGGGCCTCGGGGGCAGGGGAGCACAGACCCGCCCTCTCCACTGCCTGACGGCCAGCTGTTTGCCCGAAACCAGCTCATGTCCATCAGGGGGCGGCCCGGCAGGCCCCGTCCCCTCCCCACCCCCCAGGTCACACTCCCCACACCGCAGAAAGGAGGTCTGGGGAAAGAAGCAGAGCCCAGCCCAGCTCAGCCCCCCGTCCCTACGCCCTCAGACCCCTGGACAGGGTTGACAACAGAGCGGGAAGGGCCACAGTCAGCCCATGGGCAGCCTGGCCCCCGACCACTACGCTAACGTCTCCAGGCACGGCTGAGCGTCCCTGCCCAGGGCTTCTCCTGCCCTCACCCCCAGCGCCCTCCTGGCACGGGGCCCCCCTGGCCTGCGGGCCGCAGGCAGGGAGAAGGGGAGAGGGCCGGCAGCACTGCCTGGTCCACTCCTAGGGGCTGTGTCCCCCAAACCGCACAGATCAGCAGGGAACTCCCAGCGCTTGGGCCGGGAACCGGACGTCCGGGGGCCTCCCCGGGGGGCGGAGGGTGCAGTCAGCCCACCTGCGGGTGCATGCTGTCTTTTGTGGGACCCAACACACGGAGACACGCAACCCAGAAAGATGGGGGCAGGGCCCCAGCCTCGCCCTGACCACGGGGCTGCAGGGCATTCCCCACCCCACGCCTGCCTCCCTCAGTGCAGTGCGGTGGCCGCGGCACCATCCGGAGCAAACGGCCACCCCCCTCGGCCGGGCGTCCTCTGATCTCCCTGTGTCTGGGCGCAGTTCTGAAAACTCCGATTCACGCTCCGACTCATCGGCTCCTGCTGGTCAGGGTCCGTGAGACGCAGGCTGCCTGAGCCACAGTCCCATCCAACTGGGGGAGAGCCAGCCCCCGGCCCTTCCCAGAGCTGAACGTGCTCTGAGCCCCCGAGGAGGCTCCTGGGGGAGGACAGTAACCGTGCGGGGACAGGGCCCTCGGGCCTGGTCCCCGGCGGCCGCTGCTCCCGCACTCTCTACCCAACGGAGCCCCTCAGCCCGAGAGGGGCCTCCACGGGCCCCGCGGGGAGGCTGGGCACGGGGAGGGGGGTGCCCCACCCCTGCAGGCGGAGGGAGCACAGCTGGCCGGGGGCGGGCGGGGGGCAGCCTGCAGACCGGCCCTCTGACCCCGGGCTCTGCCCTGACCCAGCCCAACCCCCGCACACCCGGGGACCCGGGCGCCCAGGGAGGGGTCCCGCGGCCCCCGCCGCCGTCCGGGGGCACTCACGTTGGGTGAGGGCTCCAGCATGTTGTCGCCGTGCCAGCCGGAGATGGGCACAAAGGGCACGGTGGCCGGGTTGTAGCCAATCTTCTTGATGTAGGCGCTGACCTCCTTGACGATCTCGTCGTAGCGCTTCTCGCTGTAGGCGGGCTCGGTGGAGTCCATCTTGTTGACCCCCACGATGAGCTGCTTCACGCCCAGCGTGTAGGCCAGCAGCGCGTGCTCGCGGGTCTGCCCGTTCTTGGAGATGCCCGCCTCAAACTCGCCCACGCCGGCCGCCACGATCAGCACTGCGCAGTCCGCCTGTCCGGCGGGTCGGGCACCGTGACCCCGGGCCCCCCCAGGCGGCTGCCCGGGGAGGGGCCCTGGGGGTCCCGACCTGAGGGGCGGCAGCCGGGGCCCGTCCGTCTGTGCGAACGGCCTGGCATGTTGGATTATCTGGTCGGTGTGTCTGTCTGTCTGTCTGCCAAGGCGGCCCTGGCAGTGGCCGGCGGTCCTCAGGGCACCCCTGCCTGGCTGAGACGAGGGGGCCCGTAATCGGTTCCCCGGGGGAACTCTGCACCGGGGGGTGGGGGGGTAACAAACACCAGGGGCATCGTGCCCTGGGCAGGAAGCCGAGGAAGCCCAGCTGCTCCTCAAGGGCCCCGGGGCCCCCGGTGTCCCCTGAACGGGTCCCCGCCCACCTGGGACGTGCCGGTGATCATGTTCTTGATGAAGTCGCGGTGGCCGGGGGCATCGATGATGGTGATGTAGTACTTGGTGGTCTCGAACTTCCAGAGGGAGATGTCGATGGTGATGCCGCGCTCCCGCTCTGCTTTCAGTTTGTCCAGCACCCAGGCGTACTTGAAGGAGCCCTTCCCCATCTGCAGGGGTGGGGCGTGGCGTGAGGAGGGACCCAGGACTCGGCCGGCCGGCCGGCCATGGAAGCACGTCACAGCAGAGACGCCCTCCTGGGACCCTGAGACTCGGAGCCCATCTCTGGGATGAGGGAGCCAGAGGCGAGGACCTCTGAGGGACCCCGAGACCTCAACCCTGCCCGGCGGAGGCCCCGCCACCCTGTGTGCCCAGGTCGGGCCTTCTGCCACCTGGATGGTGGCCATTCGAACGTCCGCCAGCAGGTGGCGCAAGGGCCTGGGAGTCAGGCTTGGAGAGAAGCCACAGGGCGATCTCAACCCCTCCCCTGGCCGAGGGCGCCCCTTTATCTGAAGCTGATCACCCCAAGGCGCACAGGTCAGAGCCCTGCGTCAGCCAGAGGCCGACAGCACCACTGTCAAGGTGTCAAGCCAGAAAAATAACCCTCTGATTTTTTTTTAAGGGAAAAAAAGGGATGTAGTTGCACTGGAGGGCCTGGCTTTCCAGCTCTTTCTGCGGCCAGCCAAGGCTCCCGAGTGGCTCTGAGGCTCCTCCTCCCCTTCTGTGCTCCCCTGCAAATCCCGGTGCCCCGCCCAGTGAGACCCCCGTGACCCGGCCAGAGCCGTGCTCAGAGCAGCCGCTGAGGCTGCCGTCCAGCCGGGCTCGGGGTCTCCCCGCAGGGTTGTGCGCGGACAGTGCTCTGCCCTCCGGGGCAGCTGCCCAGCCCGCAGGGCCACCCAGCCAGGCCCCAGAGGGGACCCAGCTAGACCTGAACTAGACAGCCTGCAAACACCCACAGCCTCCCCCAGCGCCAGCCCCGCAGGGAAGGAGGGAGTGACGCAGCTTTTGGGCTCAGGCGCGAAGACAGCCCGGCGCACCCCCAACACACACATACACACACACACACACGCACACACGCACGCACCCTGAGCAGGGTCAGCCCAGGCCAGCAACGGACTCCTCCTGGGCCCTGGCCCCGACCCCCGTCACCCAGGAAAGAGCCCTCACAGCCTCCCGCACAAGGGCTTCTCCCAGAGCCCAGGGGAAGGGGTACAGGTTGCCAAGGGCAGAGCATCCCCACTCTGTGGCCACTTCCCACCCGTGGGTCTCAGCCACTTGAGAGAAAGGAGGTCAGTGGGCCCCCTATCCTCCCCAGGCAACCAGGAACACCCCCCCACACACACAGAGCGCCGCCCCGGACGGGCAGCCCTCCCCGGCCCAGCACGAGAAAATGGAGCCGACGGGCCGGGTGCCCATCAATCGCTATTAATAGCCCCCCTGAGGCCTGGCGCGGCCCTGGGACAAGCTCCACCTCCAGCCCTAGACCTCAGCCCTGGGGACACAGGAACCCATCCTGGGGGCAGGCTCCTCAAGCCCCACGGGGCAGACTGTTCCAGCACTGGTGTGGACCCCTGTGGGGCAGATCCCCAGGCCCTCCGTCTACCCACACCGAGCACGTCCTCAGAGAGGGGCTGCCCGCCCCCAGCCAGCCCAGCCAGACTCTCAGGTACCTGTCTCCCAGGCGGGTTCCTTTAGGGCTCCTGCCTTCCTGCCCTGGAGGAGGTCAGCTGAGCCCCAGAGTCAGGGAAGCGCCAGCCCAGCCCCCACGTGGGAACCTGTCCTCTCCGTGGACGGGGGAGGGGGGCAGGCTCACCTCTGCGGCCTCCTTCTCAAACTTCTCAATGGTCCTCTTGTCGATGCCTCCGCACTTGTAGATGAGGTGGCCCGTCGTGGTGGACTTGCCGGAGTCCACGTGGCCAATGACCACGATATTGATGTGGGTCTTCTCCTTGCCCATTCTGCCCGGGGCGCGGGGAGGGGGGGCTGGAGCGGCCTGGAGCGCTGGGGCTCAGGGCGGGGGGCTGCTGAGCGGGGATTCTGGGGGCCGGGGTGGGGGGACAGGTGATGGAGAGCCTCAGAGGGAAGCCAGCAGGCACGGCCCGGCACAGGCGGCAAGCACGGCCCTGCCCGCCTACCCGACCCTCACACGGGGCCACGTCCCCACTCTCCGTGCGGCAGGAAGACCCCCCAGCCCCAAAGGTTCAATCCGCTATAAATATCAGGGTGTCCTGCCCCCAGAGCACCCCTGTGAAGGAGGTTAAGCTCCCGCTGAAGAGCCAGAGAAACACCAGGCTGGGCAAAACCCATGACCAGTCAGGATCCTGGTGATGAGTCACCCTGCCCTCTCTCCAGTGCTGTCCCTGGTCCCTGGGCCGCACCCCACCCCCACCAGCCGAGGCCAGGGCTCCCCACTCCCCTCCTCAGGCTGGGAGGGCTCCGGCTTCCCCTCATCCCTGCCAGGCAGGCTGGCACCAGGGGAGACAGGCTGGGCCAGAGCTCCCACAGGGCGGTGGTGCCCAGATCAGGGGCCCAGAATAGCTTGGACTCTCCAGGACGGAGCAGGGGGCAGACTGGAGGGCAGGGAGGTGGGGTCCCTGCTCTTCAGAGTGGGGAGGAATCTGGCCCCAGCAGCCAAGCCCAGGAAGCGCCAGACGCGATGCCTGCAGCCTGGGGGGTGGAGGGGAAGGGCGGGGGCACCCCTCCCCCTTTCCCACAACCCCTGCCCCATCCTGGAGGTCAGTGGAGAAACCCAGGCAGCCCAGGAGGGGACAGGGCCCTGGCGAGGGAAAGCAGGCACCAACAGTGCGCCCTAGGGTGCACACACCAAATGGACACTGCCTGGGCCCGCGGCCGGGGGGGGGGGGGGGTGGCAAAGGCCCCCCAGGTCTCCCTGCCTCCCCCTCCGCGGGCATCCCCAGCAGCCCCCGGCACTGAGGACCCTGCCCCAACCCCTCAGCCCCCCACCCCCACCGCGCCGGCCCCAAGGTCACGGCTGCAGAGCGATCGCCGCGGCCCCCAAGACCGGTTCCCAGCCGTCGCCGCATAAACAAGCGCCACCGCGGGGGCCCCCGCCCCACCCGCCGTCGCCCGCGGGGACCGACCCCTGGGGCCGGGGCTGGGCTCGAGCGGTGGCCGCCAAGCCCGGAGCGAGCCGCGCAGCCTCGCCAGGCGCCAGCCCGGTCCCTCTCCGCCCAGGTCCGGTCCCCGGAGAGAGGACCCTCTGCGGAAGGCTGGGGCGGAGGCGGAGACCCGGAGGAGGCCGAGCGTCCTTACCCAGAGCCGAGGTCTCAGCCAGAGGGACTGGCGGCGCCGGCGCCGGCGGTTTTATCTCTCCAGGAGGGGGTCCACCTATTGACGGAGCGGGCGCAATGCACTGCGCCCCTGCAGTACGGCAATGCGGTACCCGCGGGGGGGGCGGGGCGGGGCGGGATGCGAGGGATGCAGGGATACGGGCGCGGGACCCGCGGACGCGCGCGGGCGCGACGGGGACGCGAGGGGCAGATGCGGCGAGGGAGCGAGCTACAAAGGCGCGGACGCCAGACGCACCCGGAGGGCGTGCAGGCAGGGAGCCGAGCCGGGCCGCGGCGCAGGGAGCGGGGGCAGGGGAGGGGAGGGACGGGCGGGAGGGAAACAGCAGGAGGTGGAGGGCGGTCGAAGCAGAAGCCTGTGGCGGGGCTCAGGCGCTCCGGGAGACAAGAGGTGGAAAGGCGCCCCAAACGCAGAGGAGGTCTCTGGGGACCGGCAGGCCTCAGCCAGGGCGGGGGCTGAGGGGGGTCTGGGCCTCTCCCAAGGGGCTGGCCTGGCCCCCCGTGTGTCGGTGTCTGACGAACAAATGGACCTCTGCTCTCTGTCCCCAGCGTGGCCCGAGACACACACGGTCCTCCTTTGGGACCTGGAACTGCCTGGCTTTCAGGCCCCAGGTCCCAGGGTGTCTGCCGCATGGGCTCACCCTGGCGTGCCCCCCACCAGGTCCCATGGTGTGGCCTGAAAACCGCGTCTGAGGCTCGTCGGCAGGTCCCCCTCAACCACATTCCCTCTGAGGCTCCTGGAAAGGGCTGTCTCCACGCAGGGCGCATCCCAAGTCTGTTCTCAGAGCCCACGGATAGCTTCCCAAGCTGCCCTAGTGGCCATGAGTGGGCAGGGGTGCCCTCGCTCCCGGCGCCTTGTGATCCCGTGGCCAAGCCACTGGGGGGCCAGTTCTGTAGGAAGTGGGGTCCTGGGCAGACCAGGGTAACGGCCAACATGGGTTTTAGGGAGAGAAGTGGGCAGCCCCACGTTGTGTGGAAACCGAGTGTACAGGCCCCTTGGCCCACTAGCCTCTCCCCCATGGCCACATCTCCCACCAATCAGAGCCCACTCCTGCCACCACAAGGTCTGGGGGAAGGTCAAGCAAGGTGCGTGGGCCACAGCTGGGCTCTGGGCTCTGAGGCTGGGTTCCCACCGGGGCTGGGAACCCAGATGTGATGTGACTCCAGCGGATCGGGAGGCAAAGAGGCCCAGGGCAGTGGCTGGGGGCCAAGCAGTTCTCCGCAGCCCACGGGGAGGTTTCCCAGGGAGGGAACAGGCTCTCCCCCTGAGTTGTCCTGGGGGGGGTCTGCCCCACAGGACCAAGGTCTCCACCCACACACAGGGCACTCCTAACCCTTTCAAGCAGGGAGGGGCTCGCAGATGACTCTGGCCACTTCCAAGTGCTGCTGATACCATCAAACGGGAGCCAGGATTAAAAATAAACTCCTGGCAAGCGGTGGAGCCCCACCCCACCCCCGCCCAGCTGCCCTCTATATTTGATGCGTCCCTCCCGCCTGAAGGTTAGCATGGATTTGGGAGACATTGGGGTTCGCCAAAGCTGGGATGGGCCAAACCACTGCAGGGGGCCCAGGGCCCTGGGGACGTCCACCCCGGTTTCCCCAGAGGGGCCACCACCGCCCAGCCCCCGACCAGGTCCGAGCTCTGCCCCGGCTACAGTCAGCCCAGTGGGAGCCAAGTCATCCCAGGGCTCGCCTGTGCCAGGGTGCCATGCTGCCCCGGGCGGTGGCCCTGCTGCGCCCTCCCTGGAGGTCCAACGGGCCGACCCCAAGCAGGGGTCTCAGGTGGTTTCTCTAAAGTGCCTCTGCGTCCCCATCGACCCACAGCTGGGCGGCCTGCAGGGCCCTGGGAGCCTGGCCCCTCGGCTGCCGGGAGACAGTCGAGCTCACTTGGACACTGAGAGTGAATAAGGTATAACGCCGAAGGTGACACGCCGATGGGGCTGGAGACGCCCTGCCCAGTGCACGGCCCTGGGAACCAAGTACTACTGCTGCATGGAGCTTGGCAACCACTGACCGTCGAGTAGTGCTGAGCACTGAGCACTGCAGAAACCCAGTCTCCAAGCCTAGTGAGTTCACCGAGTGCTGGGCGGGGCTGCCGGGCCTCCGAGCACCCACGGACCAGGTCCACTGGGCACAGACAAGCAAACCTCGGTGGCCAAGGTCACGGCCAAGGAGCGCAGAGCCTGCAGTCAGCTTGGAAGGCCAGGCCGGCGTTCCTTCTGGACAGAAGCCAACTGGGTCCACCTGTGCTCCTCCCCTCTCCCTCACACCCCTGCCCTGCTTCTCCCAAATCGGAGCCGCTTGTCACAATGGCCCCCATAGCAACCAAGGGTATGGGTGGGGAGGGGGGGAATGAGCAAAGAAGGGGCCCATCTGCCTGGTGCAGCCTCACAGTGCACCTTCTGAGGGGCAGGGCAGGAGGAAGGGGTACACGCCTGCCCCTCAGTCCCCTCCCAGTGCCCCCAGGTGCCCCCAGCCATGAGCTGTTTGGGGAGACACAGGCAGCCCCCTCTTTGGCTGGCTGAGGTTTCATGAGCCTGGGGAAAGAAGATCCAGCTAAAATTAACCGTTATCAAGCTGTCAGCCTGGAAATAAACCGGGCTCCCATTGGCTGCCGGTGACGTCACTGCCGGGTTAATAATAACCTGCGAATGCATAACTGACCACCTGTGCCAGGGCCTTCCTGTGGGGGCCAAGGCCAGCGGTCACCCAGGCGGGGGCTTTGGGGTGGGGGGGGCCAGGGCTGAGAGCACCCTCCAGCCTTGGGGGGAGGGGCGTCTCAGAATGACCTCAGCCCGTGGTCTGGGGTCCCAGGCTTCCCTCTGACCCCAGGACTTCCGTGTTCACCCTCCCGTACCGGGTCAGTCTCTCATCTCCCAGCCTACCTGGGCAGCACGACCTGGACGGCCTTGGGGACAAGTTCCTCCCCCCACAGCTCCCCAGGCTCAGCAGCCAGGGAACAGAGCTGCCCATGAGGCCTCAAATTAAGTGGTCTCCATGGCGAGGAGGCACTCTTGGCCGCTGAGCTTCCCTCAGAAAAGGGAGATGGAGGCCCCAATCAGAGAAGCTGGGCCCACCCCCCCCAACACACACACACCCCCCCTGGGGGGCAGGGGGTGGGGCGGAGCCCGAGCCTGGGGCGGGGCCGGGGCCGGGGCGGCAGAGGGGGCACAGGCAAGCAGCTTGCACCCCGGGAGACCTCAAGGCTAGGCAAGGGCCCCACAAAACAGCCAGCCCTGTGCCCCGTTTCTGGGTCAAGTGGCCCGGGGCACTGATGAGTTCCTAGATGAGCCAGGCCCCCACTAGGCCACCCTGGAAACCCAGCGTGTCTGGGAAGGTATGAGGCTGACCTGTCTCTGAGAAGCCCAGGGAGGGGGACAGAGCCCCTCAGAAAGGGAAAGGTCAGCCCAGCCTGCCCTTGGGCCACAGGACCTGGCTGTGACTGTGGCTGGGTACCCGCCACGTTGGCGCAGCGGGAGCTCTTGCCACGGTGAAGGTGCCGGTCACTGTCACCGGGGCGTGGGAGGGCAGGGTCGTGGGAGGGTAGGGTCCTGCCGTCACCAGAGCTCCCTGCCTCCAGGGAAGGGTCTGGCGGGCTCTGCCCTCTGAGCTCCCACAGAGTCCGGGGCTCTGGCCTGGCGGCAGGGGGAGGGAGTGGCCAGAGCCCCCCATTCGGTCCACTGCAGGCTGGGGGGCCACTGGAGAGCCCAGGGGAGGGGTCAGCCTCTCCGACCAAGAAGAGGCAGCCCCTATGGTGGGACAGAGAGGCAGAGGGAGAAGCCGGGAAGGTCTGCAGGCCCCCTGCCCACCCCTCCGGTGGCAGAGGGAGGGGCCGCAGAGCTCAGAGCGAGGAGGAGCGTCTCCAGGTGGAGCTGCCCGGGGAGCAGCTCCTTGGCAACCCCGGAGCCTGTGTTTCCACTGCGGGGATTGAGCGTCTCTCCGCTGGGCGATCGGGAGCAACCTTCCTCCAGAGCAGGAGGCCCGTGGCCGTCCTAGGGGCGACGGCACGGGAGGCGGCCCGTGGCAGCGTTCTGCCCATCGGTGCTGCCTCCTTCCCCAGGAAGGACCCCCCCTCCACCCCCTGCGAGACCGAGGCGGCTGGCCCTTGGCCGGGGAGGAGGCCAGGGGGACTGTCCTTGGGATACTCAGAGAAAAGTACACGAGGTGCCTCAGCAACTCAGCTCAAGGAATAAACCCCCCACGCCCTTGAAGGTGACCGCTGTCCCGACTTCCAAGACCGCACATCTCACCCTCTGCTTGCAAACTTCCTGGGCGTGGTCCGCGCAGTTTGGACCCTTCTGTCTGGCTTCTGTCACAGGCCAGCGGGTTTGTGACAGTCATCGGGGCCGTTGCACAGCTGTCCCTCCTCACTGCCCGTCGAGTCCCGCGCCAGGTCCGAGCTACCGCCGAGCCGTGCGCGTGCCCCCCAGGCGTGCCCCCCATGGGCTGTGCCCCTCTGGCCGCTCGCTTACCGCCTCGAGGCTCAATGCCCGCCCCGTAGTGACAGACACGGAGTGTTTCTACCCTACAGGGAGCAGACCCACAGTGGGGCGGGCAGTGAAGGATGAATTTACAGCTGAGAGAAAATGAATTGACACCTGGCTTTTTGTTTTCCTTTGTCTATGAGGAAATCTTCCTATTCTTTGCACATCCAGTAATTTTTGGCTGAGGTCTGTGAAGACTCTGGGTTTTGTTATCTTCCTCTGAGGACCTCTGAGGACAGTTCATTCTTGTTTTAGCAGCCGGTCCATCCCTGGGCCGGCGGGGACTTGTTTTCGGGCCTTTCGGTGTTGGTCTGTAGAGCTCCCACCGGCCTCCAGGCCCCTCAGGTTGGTAAGATTCAACTTTCAATCTTGGTCCTCAGCTCCTCAGGGGGCTCAGTGTTAACTTCTCTTAGTTGGTCCTCGACGAGGCATTACTGTAGGTTGTCGTCTTTTCTCTCTCTTTTAAAGTTTTTATCTATCTAAGTAATCACTACACCCAACGAGGGGCGTGAACTCAAGACCCTGAAATCCAGAGTCACACATTCCACGACTGAGCCAGCCCGACGCCCCTGTAATCTTTTCTCTTAAAAACCTAAGCCAGGCGGCCCTGCACCCTGGCTCGGTCCAAACGCCCGTGCGGCCCAGCATGGCTTGTCTTCGGTAGTTTGGTTCCGATCTCAATCTGCAGTACACACAACCGAACTGTCCCCCCAGGATCCATGCCCTGAGCGCAGGGCACTCCCGTGAGTGCAGAAGGAAGCTGTGGCTTGCCTCCTGCCGGCAGACTATGACAAAAGTGAGCTAGGACCCCCTTGATTGGCTCGCGTTATTTACGACTCTGTCTCGGCAGACAGACCGGAGCGAGGGAGTCTCCTCCCAGCCTTGAAGAAGGAAGCTACCAGGATATGGGGAGGCTGGGGTAGGGCCAACATCAGGAGACGCTGGGCAGTCCGAGAGCTGAGAGTGACCTCCAGCTGTCCATCGAATAAAGGGGGACCTGGGTCCCACAGCCATGTGACTTTAGAAGAGGACCACACCCTCCTGAACCCTGAACAGAGGCCCCAGGTGAGCCGTGCCCGGACTCCCGACTCCAGAGCCGGGGACGTGTAATAAATGCATGGTTTTTAAAGTCCCTGAGTCTGTGCTAATTTGTTATGCAGCGACAGATGCTAGCACGGAGACGCACAGTCCACAGTGCCCGAGGCCTCCCGTGGCCTCCGCAGCCTAAGCCACGGGCTTGAGCCACGGCCCGAGCACCGCCACCCCCCGAGCCGCCCCCGCCGGCCTGGGAGCCCACGACCCCCCGCCTGAGCCGCGGCGGAGGCTCAGCGCTCAAAGCAGAGACAGAGGTAACACATGTCCACTGTTCATGTGGAAATAACAGCAAACCCAGGGGAGAGTTGCCAGAGTCGGTGTCCCAAGTGTTGCCTTGGTCCATACCCGCCGGCTGTCAACGTCCACCCGCCTGTACGGTCGTTCTCTCTCTCTCTGGGTCTGCACCTTGTCTCCCCCCTGAACCACCCATGAAGAGGGTGCACCGACCATGGCCTCTGCTCCTCGGCCCTCGGGTGGGTCGCTCCCACCCCTTGAGGCCACAGTCCTGTCCCGACCGGGCCGGCTCTGCCGGTGGTGTTGCCGGTCGCTCTGTCTTCCCAACCCGGGACCACAGGCCAGTTTCGCACGGCGAGGCCACCGATCTCTGCTCTTGGAACTGTCTGGGGGGAAGGTCTTTTCAGCCGCCCCCGTGGGCGTGTCGTGGGCGTGTCGAGCCGTCGCGGCATGATTTTAGCTGACATTTCTCTGACGGCTGGTGACATCAAAGATCTCCCCGTCTGCGGAGGGGCACGTCCTTGTCCGTGAACTTCCGCTCAGGTCTTTATCCCTTAGACACACACACACACACACACACACACACACACACAGCTTTATAGAGATGTCATTTACACACCACCAAGTGTAACCATTTACAATGTATAACTCGGTGGCTTTTAGTCTGTTTGGAGTTGCGCGACCATCACCACAAACCAACTTTGGGCCGTTGGCATCACCGCACGAGAACCCGGTACCCTGTGGTGAGCACTCCCAACCCTCCCCTCCGACCGCGCCCACTCTGGGAGCTGGACGGTCCTCGCGGACGGAGCCCCGGGCCGAGCGGCGCTCAGGACCGGCTGCGTCTCGTGTTTCCGAGGCGCTCCCCGTGCGGAAGTACCCGCACCCCACTCCGTTTCAGGTCCACATGCCACGTCGTCATTACTCCAGAGTTTGTTCGTCGTTCGTCCAAGGCCGGACATTGGGATGCTGCTGTGGGCGCTCGTGTGCGCGTTGGCTTTGTGGGCATCTGTCGTCATCCCCTGGGCGAGCCTTCGCAGCCCCTGGAGGACACGAGAGCGAGTCCGCGGCAGCTGCACCGTCCGGCATCCGAGCGACAGGAGGGCTCTCCCTTCTCCTCACCCTCGCCAGTACCACTTACTGTCTTTTTTTTTTAAGATGTATTTATTTCTTTGATGGGCGGCACAGAGGGAGAGAAGCAGACTCCCCGCTGAGTGCGGAGCCCAACGTGGGGCTCAATCCCAGGGCCCTCAGAGCATGACCCAAGCTGAAACCAAGAGTCAGACAGGTAACTGGCCGAGCGCCCCAGAAAGCCTCTTGGAGTACAGTTAGTCTATGAGCAGAAAATGGCGCCTCATTGTGGGTTAGATTTGCATTCCCCTAAAACCAACGATGCGTTTATTGGCCATCTATGTATTTTCTTCAGAGAAATATCTATTCAGATGCGTTGCTCAATTTTTAATTGGGTGGTATTTTCTTCCTGTTGAGTTTTTTTTTATATATTTTTAATTAATTAGTTTTTTAAAAATTTATTTGTTTGACAGAGACAGAGATCACGAGCAGGCAGAGAGAGAGGGGGAAGCAGGCTCTGCGCCGAGCAGAGGGCCCGATGTGGGGCTTGATCTCTGGACCCTGAGACCATGACCTGAGCCGAAGGCAGAGGCTTTAACCCACTGAGCCCCCCAGGTGCCCCTCTTCCTGTTGAGCTTTGAGAATGGTCTATGTATTCTGGATGAAAACTCTTTGTCAGGTATTCAGTTTGCAAACACTTTCTCCCTGTCTGTGCTTGTCTTGTATTCTCGTAACGCTGTCATTCCACAGAACAAAAATTTTCAGTTTTGATGAACTCCAGTACATCTATATTTTTCTTATACGGATCATGCCTTTGACATTGGCTGAGCCCAGACCACAAAGATTTCCTCCCATAATTCCCTCTAAAGTTGGATAGCTCTGCATTTCACATTTTTTTAAAGACTTTATTTATCCATTTGAGAAAGAGCACAACAGGAGGGGCAGAGGCAGAGGAAGAGCAGGCTCCCCACGGAGCAGGGAGCACAATGCGGGGCTCGATCCCAGGACCCCGAGATCATGACCTGAGATGAAGACAGATGCTTAACCAGCTGAGCCCCCAGACACCCCTACATTTCACATTTAGATGCATTACCCATTTTTAGTCCATTTTGTAGAAGATTTGAGATTTAGGTCAAGTTTTCTTTTTCCTGCATAAGGGTGTCCAGTTCTCCCAGCAGCGCTTATTGGAAAGATTATACTTTTCTGTTGAATTGCTTTTGCATCTTCTCAAAACAGTCGGACACGTGCGTGGGAGGCTGTTTCTGAACACGGTTCTGTCACGGTGATCTATGTGTCCGTCTGTTCACCAAGACCACTCTGACCTGACTGTTGTAGTTTTATACCAAATGAAGACAGTGTGCGGGGAGAACGGCCCCTCCAGCAACACTGGGGTGACCGACTGGTCACTGGGAATCACACGAGGGAGGGTGAATCTAGACCCCCCTCTCTCTGCCTGCTTGTGCCCTCTCTCTCTGTGTCAAATAAATAAATAAAATCTTTAAAAAAAAAAAAAGGATTTTATTTATTTGACAGAAACACAGCGAGAGAGGGAACACAAGCAGAGGGAATGGTAGCAGAGGAGAGGGAGGTAGCAATGGAGAAGTAGGCTCCCAGCCGAGCAGAGGGCCTGATGTGGGGCTCGATCCCAGGACCCTGAGATCATGACCTGAGCCGAAGGCAGACGCTCAACGACTGAGCCACCCAGGTGCCCCTTGGCCGTGGTTTCTTAAATGTGACACCAAATACATGACAACAAAAGAAAAAATAGGTAAACTGGACACTATCAAAATTTTAAGTTTTGTGCAAACAAAGACACATGGAAGTGAAAACACAGCCTACAGAATGGGAGAAAAGATTTACAAATCACAGTGGTAAAGAGCTAGTATGTAGCATATATAAAGAACCGTCACAATTCAGTAATGAGCAGGCACACAACTCAATTTAAAAATGGGCAGAGGATCTGAATAAACATGGATCCAGAGTAGATCTGCAAATGGTCGGCAGGCGCCTGGGGAGATGTCCGACATCATTACCGCTGTTCGCCCCATAGCGGGTCATCAAAGTGCAGGGAGCAAAACCAACAGAGGCGAAGCGAGAAGCAGACGTCCCTGCCGCCGCAGCCGGGACATCGGTCCACCGCCCGCCAGGATGAGCAGAACAACCAGAAGAAGGTGCCGGAGGAGACAGAGGGCTGCTCCCCACAAACCAGGCGGGTTGGAAATGCACACGGACACGCCACCACCCCCAGCCCCAGCGCGACCCCTGGGACGGTCTCCAGCCGCCGCCGGAGGTCAGGCCATAAATTAAGCTTCAGTGGATTTTAAGAGACATTTCCACCAAGGATCTTCTCGATCCACAATAGGTTGAAGTTAAAAACTGGTAACAAGGAAACGGGGAAATGTACCAGTCTGCAGAAATTAGACAACACGCTCTTCAAGAGGAAACCACAAGAATCTCAGAAGACACTTGGGGACCAAAGAAAAGGAAAACAGAACCTACAGAACTTACGAGACGCAGCAAAAATAGTGCTGAGACGATACACACTCGTGAAAGCGCAAGAAAGGTCTCCTGTCGACCAGCAACGCTCAGATTCAAGGAACTAGGAAGACGGGCACAAACTAAACCGGAAGGTGGAGAAAGCAGGGAGGAGGGGGCGCCTTGCCCAGTGCGTGCGGCGGCCACAGCAAGACCACCGCCGCGCGAGTCCGGGGACGGAGGGGACGCGGGGGCGGGGTGCTAGGGTGAAGGGGGCAGAGGTTCCACAGGATGGAGGCAGGTGGTGGCGAGGGCTCCACGAGGTGGGGGCGCGTGGGTGCCACCCAACCACACACAGAAATGGCCGCGGTGGCCAACTTTGTGACCTGTGTTTTACCGCAGCAGAAATTTTTGTGGAAAAGAGACGGTACCGAGCCAGGCCACAGTGTGGTTGGAGCGACACCACCGGCCCAGGAAAAGCAGCGAGACACGGCGGACCAGGCGCTAAGTGCACGGAGACGGAAGACGGGCTGGCGGTGGCCCAGCTCCGGAACGCGACGTTACCGGCACACTCGCCCGCGGTGATCTCTCTGTTAGGGGGTTTTACCCTCAACGAAGGCTTTGGGTAACGCAATTTCGCCAAATCTTACCTTCCAAAAACCTTTCAGTTACTATAGCTCCTTCGTATTCTCACACTAATTTTGGTATCTTACTCGCCCAAAACTTCAGAAATCTTGCCGGAGTCGTTATCAGCGCGACTAGGTCTGGACATCGATTTGCGGGGAGCGACCTCTTCACTGTGAGGTGTCTCGGTTTACGTAGCCTCCTCTGGTCTCCCTCCTTAGCATTTTATTTCTGACATACGTGTTTTGCTAGGTTTATACCTCAGTGTTCGTGGACAGAGGGTGCCTTTTATAAATGGTACTTTGTGGCATGTCCGTTTCCAGTGGCAAACTGCACAGAGAGTCACCTGGCCGCCTGGCCGTGCCCCTTGCTCCCCACATTCGATCCGTCCGCTTTCTCGTGGGCTCCTGGATGACGGACCATCGTGCTGCCTGTGGACAGGGATGGCTCTGCTTCTCACTGTCAATCCCTATGTCTTTTGCTTCTTTTCTTGCCTCACTACCGGCTACGACTTCCAGCGGGTGTTGAGTGACTGCAGCGAGAGTGGACAGGCTTGGCTGGTCCCCGGTCCTGGAGGAAAGACGCGGTCTTTCCCCATCGTGCACGATGCTGGACGAGCTCGCGGTCAGCTCGTCCTCGACACTCTGTGTTAGACTGAAGACCTTCTCATCTATTTTCTCATTTGCCGGGTCTCTATCGTGAATGCTCCCTCGACGTCCTCTGATCCGGGGGCTCCAGGTGCCTGTGGGCGCATCGCGACAGCCGCTGCCGTAGAGCCTGTGCCCCATCAGCCAGCGTCCGGGCAGCTCAGCATCGTGTTTGCTGCGTTGTCTCCACGGCGTTGGGCTTTTCCTGTGCTTTTTTTTTTTTTTTTAATATTTTATTTATTTATTTGACAGAGAGAGAGAGATCACAGGTAGGCGGAGAGGCAGGCAGAGAGAGGGGGAAGCAGGCTCCCCGCTGAGCAGAGAGCCCGATGCGGGGGCTCGATCCCAGGACCCTGAGATCATGACCTGAGCCGAAGGCAGAGGCTTCAATCCACTGAGCCACCCAGGTGCCCCTTTTCCTGTGCTTTTATGCCGAGTGATTTCGGATTTTATCCTGAAGTTCAGTATTTTTAATGAATGAACTCACTTCAGTTTGTTGTGCGCCTTGGGTTAAATTTCAGAGCAGGAAAATGGTTGTTTCTGGCATTTTTTTCCGGCTTTATAGTTGCATTTTAGGGAGAACGCTTGTTGACCTTACTCCTTCACACTGGAAATCCATAATATCTTTTATTACTCAATTCACTCTTTCATCAGATACATTTATTAAATGTCTACGGCCTGACGGATTCTTTCTTAGCTGTTGGGAGCGCAGCAGACACAATCTCTGTTCCCATGGACTGGGTGACCAACCAGGAAACAAATTGGGTATTTCCAGCAGCGAAAGGCACTATTCGGAGAGATCACGTCTACCTTTGGCTGAGCTCCTGCTCTGTGCTAGGTCCTGCTCTAGGCATTTGCATGAAGCATCTTAACCTTGACGTAGCCCGCGAACCAGGCTCTTCCATTTCACAAGTAAGACGACAGGACCGGCGGCTGCCGCCCCCAGAACATCGTCTGGCCACACGAAGGGCCCCCGCGTAGTGAGCTTCATCTTCTGCACACGTGACCTCACCTACAGAGGCTTGTGCTGGGCAAGACGGTAGCTGCCCCCTCGGGAAGGAGACTTCTGACCCTGCAGGTGGGGGGCAGGGCTGGGCTGCTGGGGTCCCAGTGGAGAGCCGCCTTCTCCAGGTGGAAGCTGAGCCCTGAGAGCCCCAGCCCCGGTCTGCTTCACCCCAAACACCTGCAGCCGGAGCAACAATCCAGGCCCTGGAACAGCGACAGTGCCCGGTCACGAGTGACCCCTGTGGGCCCCACCCCTCCCAGCATAGCTGAGCAGAAGGTGCTGGGTCGCTCTAATTCTCCCCAGAAGGGAGCGGGGGCTCCAGGACGTCGCATGGCTGCCCCACTATTGGGACTGGAGGCCCCATCCCAGCCAATCCAGGGCCACCCCGCGGGGGCCCGTGGCCATCAGCCTTCATGGTCCAGGTGCTCGGCCTCCCGCAGCGGCGCCCCACCCGCGTGGGTGCGAGCAGACGGGGCAGCAGGCGCACCTCGGGCCCGCTGGGTGACCTTTCTGACACCGTCTTCCCCGTGGCTAGAGGCTCGGACTGCTTCCGACACAGAACTGAGCCCGGCCCAGCCCGAGACCCTGACACCCTCCGTGCACGCGGCCCACTGCCCCCTCAGAGCCCGTGGAAGGGGAGGGCTGCCCCGCTGTCGCTCCCGGTCTGAAGATGGAGCGGCCGGCTGGGTGAGGCTTCGCAGCGGCAGTAGGCAGAGGCCAGTGGAAGAGACTCCCCGGAACCAAGGTCCCCCCACAACACTGGAGCCACACCTGGAGGTCCCCCGCAGGACGACGGCCCTGACTCTGCTCCCAGGGCCTCGGAGGACGCCGGACGGGTGCAGAGCCCACGCGGGGCCATCCCATGAGGTCCGAGCACAGGCTGGGGTGGACTGGAGGATGGAGCCCCCCTTCTGGGTCCCCAATGCTCAGGCGTGGGGCTGGCACACCCGAGGCTCCTGGTTTAGTAAATGCAGCTCTTCCGTCTGCACTGTGAAGAAAAAGCACCTCCTTTCCGATGTTCTGTTCTTGGAGGCGCTGGGGAGGCGGCGGAGGTGGGGCGTGTGGGGGCGGCCCAGCCGGCTGCCGGGCCCAGAGGCACTCCCGGAGGGAAGGGCTCCCCGCGCACTGGGGGACGGCCAGCCCCCAGCCCTTGCTGCCAGCTCCTTCAGGGCTGGACTTGGCCACAGAGCTGCCTCGCCCGGGGACCCCCTCCCCCGGCCGCCGCACAGGCTCTGAGGCCCTTCCAACTGCGCTCCGCCCAGGCCGGAGGAGCACCCTGCACCTCAGCCTCCGTCCCAGGGTCTGCTCCTGAGACCCTGGCCTGGGACACTTCTCCACGAGGGGCCCCAGATGGGAGGAGGCCACGGCCAGGCTGAGGCCAGGTGCCTTACGGGCCGGCCGCCCGGCACGGCCTACCGCAGGGCCCCCTCGCACGGCCAGCCTGGCCCTCAGCCCTGGGGGATGGGCGCGGGGGCCCTGTGCAGTGTCGCAGCCCGCCGGGTCTGGACCCAGCCGGGCTGGGGGTGTCGCTCAGCCCCAGCAGGCTGAGGGAGGGCCCGGCGGGCGGGTCAGTGCGGCCAAAGCCACCTGCAGAGCCCCAGAGGGACGTTACCGCGTGCTTGCGGACAGGCTCTCCAACGTGGGGGGGCTCCCAACTCCGGACAGGCCCACCCGGGAACTCCTCCAGATCTCTGCTGTGAGCGTCCGAAGCCACTGCCCGGGGTGGGGCTCCGGAGGAGGGCTGTCAGGCCCCCAACAGCCAGGCCCGTCTACTGCCCTGGTTCTGTCCCAGAAACCCCCGCCCCCAGGGTCCCTGCACCTGCAGCCCCGGGGCTGCCCCAGCGCCTTCTCCACCTCCGGGGACTGAGCCGGGGGCGGCCGGCCGTCCCCCCACCCACCTCTAGCACACGGGCCTTGCGCTGCCAGGCACACGGTGGGATTCCCATCAGCTCAGGTGAACAGAGAGATGAGTCCCAGCCAGGAAGCCCGACGGCGAGGCCAGACCGGCCTCCGGCCCCCCGGCCCCTTCCCGCAGAAGCCCTGGCAGCCCTCAGCTGCCCCCATCCTTCTGGGCAGCCCCCAGGTCCCTGCTCTCTCTGCTCAGACACCGCATGCCATGCATCTGGCCCCGGGGAGAGCTCTTCACCCCAGCCAGGCCCCCAGGGACCCCCCCACCCCCGAGCTGTGCCCCTTGTAACCACCGTGCCCGGATTCAGAGTGGGCACCTCAGTGCCTCAGAGACCGTGGCCCGGCCCCAAGGCCCTGGTGGCCCCTCAGGCTGGCCTGTCAAGCTTTGGGCCTGAAACCACAGTCCTATTGGAGGCACATGTGAGACACCCTACGAGGCGCCCACACACAGCCACAGACCACGGGGACCAGAAGTCTAGGGAAGGCACAGAGCCCCACAGCTGAGGGTCCTTCGGAGAGGGACAAGCCTAGGTCTTACCAGAATGCTCCTCCTTCCCGGGGTCAGCCGCCTTCTCAGTGACCTGAGCGGCCCCAGCAGGCCCGGCTCCCTCTCCAGGCTCAGGCCCTGTCGCCGCCCCATCCTAGGCTCCACTAGCTGCCCTGCTGGTCCCTCCCCCCATCTCCACCTTCCTAGAGCCCTGCCGGCTCGTCTCTCCGGGTGGGGTCCCCTCCTAGACTGGCCCTTCCCCGGCAAGGAGCTCCTGGCTGTCCAGCCGAGCCACGTGCTCCCAGTACACGCTCAGCAAACCTGTGTCCTGAGTGTCACACCACAAGGTCTGAGGCAGGGCCGGCCCTGTGCCCCCCTCCCCATGTCTCACTCTGACACCCTCTCCCCAACGTCCCTGCCTGGCTCTCTGTGTCCTTCCTGGGCAGTGAAGGCAGGCGCTATTGGCCTCGGTTTCCCCCACGGCTTTGTAAACCCAAATCCCATCACGCTTTAAGCCCGCCGGGAGCCGCCCCTCGCTCAGGAATGGGGCCCAGAGGCAGCAGCTGCAGTCCTGCTTCTCAGGGGAGGCTGAGGCAGGAGACACGCAGGCACCCGGCAAGCTGTGGGGGCGGCGGCTCTTCCGCCCACTCCGGGCCAGCAGGGGGCCAGGGACCGTCCCGGAGCTGAGACCAGAGGAGGGAGGCTGCCGCCACACGGCGGGCGGCTCCACGGGGCCCTGGCAGAGCTGACGGCTGCACCTGCGTGGGCCCCGGAGAGCCAGGAACCCATGGTGTGGCTTTGATGCGTCTGACCCACCGGCAGACCCTGGGCTGGGTGAGGGCGGGGGAGGGCCGGGGTGGCAAATGTCCCTCAGGAATCAAATTTGATCTGCACTAAAGTCACCCTAGTGTTTGATCCTGAATCAGCCCCCTGAAGGGGGCCCGGAAGCCAGCCCAGAGGGGCTGAGAGTCAGTGAGAGCGGAAGGCCCAGCCGTGCAGCAGGCTTCGGGGAGGCTGCAGAAGGTGCGCGCGAGCAGGCAGGGGCTTCGTGTGTGCAATCCCGCTGACGCGGCGTGAGAGCCCCTCCGCGGGGACCGGCCCGCGGGGAAGAGACGGAGGAGGGGGGAAGGGGTTCCCCTGAAGGGGCCCCTGGGCCACACCGCATCCGAGCCAGCTCCCGTCCCAAGGCCTGAGGCCAACCCCCACCCAGCCCGACAAAGGGTCCTATCCAGGGGCTGCGGCCTTGACTTCCCGTCTGCGGAATGAGAAGTTGGGCTGGGGTTCAGGAATCCTGGAGGGGTGCTTGAGGGGGTTTTGAGATGGGGACAGCCGGCGGAAAGGGTTATGACATCCTTCCGTGACCCCGCCCTGAAGCCCCAGCAGACTTCTCAAGACCCTCCCCGTCCTGAGGGAAGAGACCACCTCAGGAGGGCCTAGAGTACAAAGAGGGAGGCTGGGGCTGGGGGCCCGAGAGAAGGGGTTGAGGGCTTGGGGGAGGGCTGATTTCCACAACAGAGAAGGAAGTCTTCCTCCTGGTGGGCAAACAGCTGGGGCAAGGCCCCAGACTCTGCAGGGGCTCCCCAAACAGGGGGAAGCTCTTTACCTCCATCCATTCAAATAAGCCTCCGGCTCCGGCCCTGCTGCCCTCCGGCTCCGGCCCTGCTGCCCTCCGGCTCCGGCCCTGCTGCCCTCCGGCTCCGGCCCTGCTGCCCTCCAGCTCCGGCCCTCTCTTGCAGCCTGGGCCTGGCGAGCAGCTGGATGCAGGGAGGCTGAAGCTGGAGGCCCGGGTGGGAGTTCCAGTGCCACTAGAATTGTGGGAGGGGACACTAGCTTTGGAGTCCGGATGGGCAGCAGGGCTCCACGCACGCACACACACGCACACTCTCACACACACATGCACACACGTGCACACACGCACACACAGGCACGGTAGCTCCCGGCTTCCACCCGGTGCCCACAGCTGTGGGGAGCGTGTGCTGCTGGGGGCCCGCAGAACAGAGGCCCCAGTCCGTCCTGGACGAGAGTGGGACGGGCTCCGTTCCCGGGGCAGGAGGCCAGAGGAGAGGGACCCTGCAGAGGCTGGACGTGCCAGGCTAGTGTCCAGCGCCCCCACAGCCTCAGAAGGGCTGGAGAGGCGGAGACAGGGCGGATCACCTGGGGTCCAGGAAAGGTGAACGGCCCTTGCTCTGGGACCCGAGAGAGGCCTCCCTTAGGACAGGAGAGGGGGCGGGACAGGCCCTGCTCCAGGACCCGGTAGGAGGGTCATTTAATCAGTCCAATCCCAGGCCAGGCCGCCCCAGGTTGGACCAACACCTTGGGGCAGGCCTTCCACCAGGGCCGGCCGGCGAGAGCCAGTCAGGGACCCAGCCTCGCGGAGGGGGGAGGCGGGGGGGGGTTAGGCAAGGGGGGAGAGGGAGAGGTATTGCACGAGCTGGGCGGGGGCCGGCCGGGGGCGGGGCCTGGCGGACTGGGGGCGGGCCCGGGGCGGGCCGGGGCGGGGCCTGGTGGGCTGGGGGCGGGGCCGCGAGCGCGACGCCGCGATCCCGGTCGGCGCGTCCGCGCGTGCGCAGGCCGCGTGCTCTCCGGTCGCGGGGCGGCCCTCGGCGGTCTCTTCTGCGAATGGGCTCCGCGGCCTAGCGTCCCCGTCCGTCCCCGCCACCTGTGATCGCGCGCCGAGGCCCGCGAGGGGTCGCCGCCGAGGTGAGGCCCCCGGCGGCGCGAGTGGGGTCGAGCGGCCCGAGGGAGCGGCGGGGGGCGGCCCCGTGCGCCGCGGCTGGCGGGACCCACCGACGGGCGGACGGAAGGCCGGGCGGCCGGGGGCGCGGGTGGGGGCGGCGGGGCGCGGGCCGGACCGGGGCGGGTTCCCGGAGCCCCAGGCCCGCGGCCCGACGCACAAAGCGCCTTTGTTGCGCCCGCGCGGCCGGTTCGGGCCGGTTGGCGCCGCCCGGGCCCTGGAGCTCCGGGACCCGCCCCCGTCGGTCGGTCGAGCGCCGGCGGCCCCGAGCCCGACGTCTGGATGGGGGCGGGTCGGCCCGAGTGGGGAACGCCCTTCCCGACGGGCGGCGGGTGACCGGAGGGGCGCCCCGACCCCTGCGTGCGCAGGTCTCCACCGGCCCACAAGCGACGGCATGGCGGCCATCCCCTCCAGCGGCTCGCTCGTGGCCACCCACGACTATTACCGGCGTGAGTAAGCCCCCCGCTCTCTGCCCTCCAGGCCTTCTCGGGGGGGGGGGGGGCTGCTAGGGACCCGTGGCTCCGCCCGGGTGCTGCCAGCCTGCCCAGCGCTTGGTGGACAGGGCAGGGGCCGCGGTGCCCTGCGGAGCTGACCGGGCCTCTCTTCTCCAGGCCGCCTGGGCTCCACTTCCAGTAGCAGCTCCTGCGGAAGTGCGGAGTGTGCTGGGGACGCCATCCCTCACCCCCCGGGTGAGTCCAGGTCCACCCCCTGGGGTGGGGGCGGCCCTGGGGAGGATCCCACCAGGAGTGGGCAGCAGCACCAGGACCCCACTTTGTTCTTCTCAGGTCTCCCCAAGGCGGACCCGGGTCACTGGTGGGCAAGCTTCTTCTTCGGGAAGTCCACTGTCCCGTTCATGGCCACAGTGTTGGAGTCCCCAGAACGGTGAGGGCGTGTTCCTGGGGGCCAGCATGGGAGATGGGGGCAGCTGGGAGCCTTCTCTGACCACAAGCTCTCCCCCAGCTCGGAATCTCCCCAGGCCTCCAGTGGCACGGTCACCTGCGACTTGGCTCTGGAAGCCATGAGGAAGCAGCCTGGTGGCCAGCCTGGCAAAGCCGACCCGGCGCCGCCATCCTGAGAGGCCACCGCCAGGCTTCAGGAGGCGCTGGGATCGTCAGAGTCCCTCCCCTCCGCTCCCCTTCCTTCCCGCAGACTAGACAGGCTGCCTGTCCAGCAGAAGCAACTGGGTTCTTTTATATCAAAATAGCAAAACACCAAAAAGGAAGTTGAGAGAATCCTGCTGTTTACTGTCCAAGCCACACGCAAACCTTCCTCACACCCTGGAACCGTGTGCCTCACACCAAGTGGAAAATAAACACTCAGCAGCCAGGAGCCCTGACCCGTGCGTGAGCTCTGTGCCCCGGGGCCTGTGGTCAAGGTCACCCGACCCTTCTCAACCTCACTTCTGGCAGGGGCAGGAGCTGGTCTGGTCCACGTTCACGCGGGCGAGTGCGGAGCTTCGGCACCTGAGCGGGGGTGGGGAGCCTGGGGGAGCAGGCAGGTCAGGGGCTGGACAAGAAGCCTCCAGGGCAGCCACTGAGGTCGGGTTCTGGGACGTGGCCCCTGGCTCTGGTTCAGGAGCCCTCGGCGAGAGGGACCTGGTGCCCCCCCTCACACACCAGGGACGGCAGGGGGAGGGGAACAGGACTGAGGCTGTCCCAGCTGGTGAGGAGCAGCTCAGGGGGCTTCACTATCTGCAGGTGCCTTCCTAGACTGGTGTCGCCTCTTCTAGCCCGTTGCCGAACACGTTCTGGGCAGGGTGCCCCCACTCTGGGCACAGGGACCCAAAACTAACGCTGAGTGGTGGAGGGCATGGGGGCGTTCCCTAGGGTCCTCCCCACAGGTAACCCAGCCCCAGACCGACTGGAGACCTGGGGAGGGCGTGGTTGTGCCTTCCTGTCCCCACAGCCTTGGGCAGGTCTGCTTGTCGGGCTGGCCGTGTCCACGCTCCCTTAGCGGCCAGCAGGGCTTGGCCGGGCCTGTGGGTCAGGAGAAGGGGGCTCAGTATGAAGTCAGGGGAGCCCGGACTCTGCTCCTGCTCCTCTTCTTCCAGGGTGTGCTGTAAACAGCTGCGCGGGTGCAGTCCGAGGCGTCAGCAGAGCTCCTGGGCCCCTAGGGCTGCGGCCACCGGCCTGTCTGCCCCTGTTGTGTCCGGGCAGGACACTGGGGGCGGGGGGGAGGGGCACTGCCTTCCCACCTCTTCAGATGGACCAGAGCCAGGACGGGCTGTGGAGGGTGGCCGGAGCACTGGGCAGCCTCCCTGGTGTCCAGTGGAGCCCCTCGGGGCTCGTGGGGACAGCTGCTGGCAGCCCCAGCCCCAGGCGGGAGACGGCAGTGCCCCACCAGCAAACAGCCGGTCTTCCCAGAGTCCTGGGGAGTCCGTGTCACCCTCCCCATCAGGAGACCGGCATGGGCCAGGGGCCATGGGGTGAGCCCTGGTTCGGAACTGAGCTGGTTGCCTTTGGGTCAGGAGCAGCAACAGGGCCACTCCTTTTAGAAAAGAGGGTAGCCAGGCTCCCAGAAGGTTCCGGAGCTGGTGTCTTAGGAGCAGATGGAAGGACCGGCAGGCTTCCCCCGCCCCAGGACAGGGCGGGCCCACGGCGGGACGAGCGCTGTCCCCCCCAGTGTCTGGTCCAGGACGGCACTGTCACGGGACCTGGCCCAGCGACCCTCCGCAGCAGCAGCAGCGGGGAGGCTGTGCCTCTCAGAGCAGGTCCTGCTGATGCTGGAGAGCTTCTCCCGCAGACTAGGAAGCAGGGCCGGTGCTCGGGGTCCCTGTGCCAGCACAACAGCATCAACTTGTGCGCGGCGGGCAGGCACCCCGGGGGGCTGGGCGTGCGGTAGCCCGACTAAACCCTCAGGAAGGCCTCCTGGTTGGACATGCCTGGTGGGGGCCCAGGGGCTGGAAGCCGGTGCCCAGCGAGCCTCCCCTCACCCCTGGGATGCCACGCTGCCCTCTGCCCCTCCCAGGAAACCCTGGGCCGAGCTCCCGCCCGCTGCCCCCCTGCACACGCCCCTGGCAGCCCTGGAGGGCCACCCCTGGGAGGCCGGTTGCTGAGGGCTCCCAAGTCCAGATGGCGGTACCCTCCCGCCCTGTGCGCCGTCAGGGACGCTCTCGGGGGCCCAGTACCTGGATAGGGTGTCTGGCCCCGGCTGAAAATCTCATGGAGGAGAATCCCTAAGGACCAGACGTCAGGTTTGATGGAGTAAAGTCCTCGGGAGAGGGCCTCCGGGGCGGTCCACTTGTAGGGGATGTTGTGGTTGCGGGAAAGGTAGATGTCCTGCAAGCGGACGCGTGCTGGGCGGGCCTCGGCGGCTGCCCACCCCCCCCATCCCAGCCATGCGTGGGGAGCTGGGGCTCATGGGGCCAGTGCAGCCCGGGCACCGATGACCTCCACGGTGCTGCTAGGGCGGTTGCTGCCGTTCTGTCCCCCCGCCGGGGCGGAGGGGCCCAGCTGGCAGTGCACAGCGTCAGGGTCCCAGGGGTGGGCCCGCGTGAGCATGCGCACGGTCCGTGACTGCCACGGTGGGCCGCAGGCCTGCCCCCAGCGCCCCCTGGACGCGCTCGGAGAGCCTGGAAGAGTCCCGCTCAGCCCGCCTTCCCAGCTCCCGCAGAGTGCCTTTCTAGAAGCATCCGGCTCACGGTGCCGCAGCGTAAGGGCCCTGCAGCGCCCTGAGCAGAGGGCACCGAGACAGCCAGAGAAGCCGTCGGGCCCGTGGGACTGGGGTCTGCTCCAGGAGCAAGCCAGTGACTTTGGGGCTTTCCAGAACTTGAACCCAGCTCCGAGAGGCCATGGGATGACTGAGGGTCCCCGTTACAGTTGAAAGTGTGTCCAAAGTGTGATGTGGCTGTTTTCATCCGGAGTCCTTGTAGAGATACTGAAGTGTGCTCACAGGGACGTGGGTCTAACCGCGTGGATGGAGGCCAGGGGGTGGGGGGGCCCTGGCTGGGAGGGGCTGATGGGGACACCATTCTGTCCACTCGTGTCTTCTGTGAGGGAACAGCTGGGGGAGACGTTTGCCCTGAGCGCACAAGGCGCCCCAGCCTCTGCCCCGATCATACCGGCGAGCGCGCCCTCCTCCCTGCCCGCCCTGGCCCGTGGCAGCCTCCCTTTCCTCCTGCAGCCCCTGCGAGGCCAACACCCCCTTCCAGCCTTAGAGCCTTCGGGGAACCCTCTGCTCCTCATCGGGGCACAGCTCTGGCCCCGCAGCCCCGTATCTCGCCCTCCAGCCTCCCCGAGGCTGAATGAAGACTCCAGGCACAGAGGATGCCCTGCACCCCCGCCTCAAGCCCTGGCTCTACCAGGATGAACCTGGCCAACCCGAAGTCACCCACTTTGCAGATGTTGTGGGCGCCCACAAGGGTGTTCCTGGCGGCCAGGTTCCGGTGAACGTAGTTCTGTGACTGCAGGTAGCACGTACCCTCAGCTCCCTGAGAGCCGCTGTCCACCAGCTCCGTGACAGGCAGGGACGTCTCATCGGAGTCTGCGGGGCGGGGGGAGCCGCGGTCAGAGGGCTGTGCGTGCCCCTGGGCTCCAGCGCCGGCTGAGCCAGAGCGCAGCTGCCTGACGTCACCTGGGACCAGGGGACCCCTCGCAGCCCCTCCAGGAGGCGGTGACAGGTGAGAGCCGAGCGAAGCTGGCACCCTCCCTCTGCCCCAAGCCCCCCGGTTCCTTTCTGGGACCCGCACTCCAGCCGTGGGAGCTCCTCACCGCATCGTCCGTGCAGACGAAAGCCTCAGAGCGGTTTGACACCAGGTAACTCGCTAAGCAAGCGCCGCCTGTGGACGCGGTCGCGGGCCAGTGGGCGCGCCGTCCTGAAGGACGTTTGGTGATGGGGACCTGGTGGCCGTGATCACACTCGCTGCGAGAAACGTTCCATTCCGTATTCTAAACGTCACCGTGTAAAAATGTGCCCAGGCACACGCACGAACACCAGCCCTCACGCTTCCTGCGGTGGTTCTTGCCACCTGAGCCCCTGCGACACCGTGGGACCCCCGCTAACGGGCAGCGGTCGTGTTTGGTCTGGGCGTTAAACGAGCAGGTCCTGTGACCGGCGGTGGGGTCTGTGAGTCCGTGAGATCCACCGTGTGTGTGCAGTGTGCGCGTGTAAGTGCTCGCACACATCCGAACACGGCGAGAAGGGCCAGCACCTTCCAGAGAGCAAAGGCCTGGCCGGCACGCTCCAGAAGCCGAGAGGCGGGCAGCCCTCGCCCGGCGCTGGGACATGACAGCCCCACAGAGCTGCAGCTGTAGGAGCTGGGCTGTTCTTGTCCACTTGTACTTCTCTGTGTTTTCTGCAAGTCCGACAGTGAATCGGCGGGGCGTTTCCCACAAGATACCTTAAATCCTTTCTCCAGCAGGGCCCGGCGGACAAAGGCACCAAAGCTCCCTGTGCCTGGCGCCTGGTGCGGGCGGTGTGGGTTTTCCCCTCCCTGTGCAAGTTTCCCACGCCCTCCAGCAAGCGCGAGTCCCTTGGATCCCCGGGGGAGGAACCCCGAGTGGGCCCAGCAGCCGGCTCCCCCCGCAGCAGCTCCAGCACACTCCCCTTGGGCATGAGCTCCGTGACGGTGTACACGGGGTCCCCTCAGTTGCCACGGCATACAGCGCCACGATGTGCTTGTGCCGAAGCTGCTTTGTGGCCTGGATCTCCGCCTGGAACGTGTGCTGGTGCAGGAGGTCGTCTGCGGGAGCAGGAGGCCTCGGTGGGTGCGGCCCCAGGCCCGGCTTCCTCCACCTTCTCCCAACCCCCAGTACGTGTGGGTGCCCCCCCAAGGGGGCCACGGTGCCATGGGAAGGGGACGCTGGCCCCACCACCTGCTGTCGCCGCACCCCGGACACCAGGAGTGCCCACGCCTGCCCAAGGCCGATGCGAGGCAGAGCACCCCCAAGTGTGTCCCTGTGAGCCCCCAAGTCCTGAAGGGGGAGCCAGACCCCTAATGGGTTTAAAGGAGATTTGAGTTGAATCTTCAAATTTCTAGTGATCTATTTCTTTTTGTTTGTTTTTTGCTTTTTAAAGATTTTATTTATTTATTTGACAGAGAGACACAGTGAGAGGGAACACAAGCAGAGGGAGAGAGAGGGGGAAGCAGGCTCCCCGCTGAGCAGGGAGCCCGATGTGGGGCTCGACCCCAGGACCCGGGGATCCTGACCTGAGCCGAAGGCAGAGGCTTTAACCCACTGAGCCACCCAGGTGCCCCTAAAATTCTATTTTTAAATAAACGCATTTAGGTGAAAACCTAGACACTGAGAGGAAACTGCCGCCAGAAGCTATTGCGGACACCGCACGGGGTGCACCCTGGGCGGGTGTGTAGCACGCGGGACCCCCGCCCCCTGCCCCCGGCCCGGGGCCCACTCACCTCGAGCAATCACCTTAATAGCCACTCGGGCCCGGTCCTTCCAGAGCCCTTAGAAGACCTCCCCGAAGTACCCGGACCCCAGCTTCCTGCAGAGCGTGAACTCCCGCGGCCTCTCCCAGTCTCCCCAGTGCGGCAGGGGCTCGGCCTCGGCCTGGAAGGACAGGCAGGGGCGTAGGGCACCTTCAGGAATGACCCGCGCGGACCCCAGGACGGGTCGCCTCCGCCCTCTCCTCAGACATAGGCAACCTCTTGCTGAGGTCCCAGGGGCCGCCCCCGCCTCGGCCGCCCTCGGCCACATCCCGCAAACACGCTCACCGCCCCCACGGGACAGGCGCTCTGTGAGGCTCAGGGGTGTTGCAGATGCTGCGATGTCCGCCACTCAGACACAGCTCCCGGCCAGAGGGACACAGGACACGGCAGGAGCGCCGCCGACCCCTCCCTGGCCCAGGGGCGAGCTCGACCCGGCCAAGCACGGCCCGCGTAGCCCACACCGCCTACTCCCACGCCCGCGGCTGCAGGACCACAGTGTCCGGGGGCAGCGACAGTCCCTGCGGCCAGGTCTCCCCGAGCCCCCTCGGCCAGCGAGCACATCGGGACCCCACAGGTGGGCGGAGAAAGAGCAGGCGGCCCTACCTTCCAGCAGGGCGCGGTAGCCGCAGCCCGTGGGACCAGCTCCGGGCTTTGTGGTGCTCCAGGAGCTCAGCCAGGCTGGGGAAGGACGCGGCCTCACTGAGGTGCAGACCCTGCATTGCCTGTCCCGCACTGGGGGGTGGGGGCGGCGCTCAGAGGGCGCCCGGAGCCCGCCATCCCGCCCCGGGGCACAGCTCCCAGCAAGGCAGGAACACCCAGACCGGTGGGACGGGGACAAGCCAACCCCCCCCCCCCAGGGAAGGTCAGGGTGTGGCAGGCGGACAGATGGGGGCGCAGGGACCCGGAGGAGGTCAAGTGCAGGTGGGGCCACAGAGCGGGAGGCGGTACCGGAGAGAACATAGCACCCGGCTTCTCACTGACCCTGACCGGGAAGGCCCCCGGCCGTTGCCCTCGGCCTGCAGCCCATGCTGGGCTTCGGGAGATGCACCGAAGAACCACCTGAGGGCGGGGCCGGTCCTGAGCCTGTGCCGGCCTCCAACCCGTGCCCTCTGACCCCACGTCCTCCCGCCCACCCACCCCGGATCCCAGCCCCCCCGCGCCCGACCCTGACCCACAGCTGCCCTCCGATACTGTCCCCGGCCAGGGGCCGCTTCGTTGCCCATGAGAGACCCCAGACGTCCCAAGTGGCTGGTGTGGACACCAGGAAAGGCCTCAGGGACCCAGAAGGGGAGCAGGCACCAGCCACCACCCTGCCCAGCGTGTCCCCCATCTGTGGGGTCAGAGTCGTGCTTGTCCCAGAGACACGCCCCCCATTCCCTAGTGGGACCACCTCGTTCTGTGACCCTAGCCCTGGATGCTCTGCTCTAGGACCACGGGGCTCGGCGTCTGAGCGGAAAGGCTCTACACGTGTGCACTTGCACACATGCCCACAGGCACACGCGCTCCCGTGCAGCAGCGCCAGGGCTCGGGCGCGTCTGCACCAGAGGGTGGGGCTGCCAGCTGTTCTGCCCCTGGTCCCTACTCCTTCAGGCACCGCTGGCACAGGGGCCCAGGAGGGTCACACCCCACCCTCACGAACTTAGCACATCTTGAATCCCATTTGTTCAACCCTCCAGGCTTCCTGCTTTTCAAAGGCACTAGGTTCCCAGGACCTCAGGGCCTTTGCACCACCTGTGCTCTGCATTTTCCCTGTCCTGGACCTGCCTTCTGAAACCGAGCAGCCTGCAACGGCCCCCTTGTCTCCCGCACACGTTTGCCGCCCTACTCCTCTAGCGCTCGGGGTCACGGGGCGCTGGCGGGCAGCGGAGTCTCTCCTAGTGGACCCCCCTGGCCCGGAGCTCCAGCGGCTGTGCACACGCTCACGCTAGGCTGCCCCTGGTGGTCCACGCCCCCAGTAGGGTCCTTGCAGGGATGGGGCAGCCTGCAGCCCACGCCCAGACACGCATGTCGCAATGACCTTCCTGCTTCCTCTAACTAGGTCACACGTCTGGTTTCGGCTGTTTGGAAGCTGAGTGATGCTTTGCTCCCCAAAAGGCCCAGTCCCTGACTCAGACGCCTTCGCAGACCCCATCCCTGTTGGCGGGCCACCCAGGACCCCCTGTGGACCCTCCTGTCCCCTTTGGGTCCTGGCAATCCAAAGTGACCATGGGGGAGCCCAGGGGAGGGGCCGCATGCCTCTGCAGCTCTGTGTCACCTCACCCTGCGGGACCCCGTCAGCTCTCAGGGGACCAGGCTGGGGGGCCCTGCCCCGAGCAGGGGCACGGGGAGGTGGGATCACGGGCCCCCTGTCCTCTCTGGGCTCCCAGAGGCTGGCCCAGCACCCCGCCCCTCCCCAGAGCCCAGCCGCAGTAGCGCAGAGCTCCGTCCCGAGGGCTGCCCTGCCCTGGGTTCTTGAGGGGCCACGGGGGGCCGGGAGGGGACACCTTGGGGGGCTCTCACGGCTCAGACTCCACCGTCTCCTTCTTGGCCAGGTAGTTGTGGGGTACATAGCCCTCACCCAGCGCCCTGCCCGCCGCGTCCAGCAGCGTGGCCCACCGCCACTCCTCCTCCTTCCTGGCCACGTGGAACAGACCCCCCGCCCGGAAGCTCAGCTCCTCGTCCGTCCGCGCCTCAAAGTCCCAGAGACCCACGTCCTGGGAGCCCGGGGGAGCCCGGCCCGGGGACACCATGGCGGGTGCTGCGGCCGGACCGGCCTCCTGGCCTCCCCGCCTGTCCCTGGGCAGCGGCGAGGTGGCTGAGAGCCGAGGGCGGGCCGGGTGAAGCCAGAGTGGCCGTCTCCCCGGCTCCACCAGGAGCTGCCCAGCCAGGCCAGCTGCACCTGCTCCCACCGGGGCGGCCCCTCCCTGAGCTGCCCAAACTCCCAGGGCTCCCCGGCCCCATCCTCCTCCTGCTCAGGACACCACGAGGGGCAGGGGAGGACTGAGCAAGCGGTCAGACAGGGCCCTCCGGGGCTCCAGTTTAGCAGTGGGGGCCCAGGGGTGAGTGGGGCCCAGGTGGGGGGGGAGAGGAGGGACGGAGGCCTGGGGGTAAGTCACCCCTGCCCAACACGCTGGGGCCTCTCGCCTGCCCAGGTGGCCGCTGCCTTCCCCTCCATACGCTGGAGGCTCTCAGCCGCGCTCCCGACCACCAACCACTGAGGAGAGCCGGCCTGGCCGCAGCCGTCCTGGACAATGGCCTCCAAGGGACAGGAAAGGGCAGGCAGGTGCCGGGAAGAGGGAGGCCCACAGGGGCCGCGGGCTGAGGGACAGGAGGGGCCGCAGCAGAGAAGGAAGAGCCCTGAGGGGAGATGGGGACCAGGGCGTGAAGAGGGCTCAGGCTGAGCGCCCACCGATCTGAGGGGGTGCGGGGACTCTGCCCCATGAGGGGAGCTCCAGGACGATGACGGGGAATTGTGTACTAAGCCTGATTTAAGCACGACTCACTGCATTTTGAGATCAAGAAGAGAAATGCGTATTACGCAGAAAGTTCACGATCATCCTGGCGCCCCAGTTCAGTGCGGGGCGGGATCTGAGGAGGGGCGGGGCTAGGCTGAGCAGGGGCGGGGCTAGGCTGGGCAGGGGCGGGGCTAGGCTGGGCAGGGGGCGGGGCCAGGCTGGGCGGAGCTCCGCGGCGCCCCTGCTGGTGTCCAGCCCTCATTGCCAGGCAACACGCTCAGGTCGCCGGCGCCTCTGAGCGCATCCCCAGGGCCTTGGTGTGTCTCTGGGGCAGACATCCGGGGTTCTGCCCGCGCGACACCGGGAAGCAGGACAGTATTGAGACGGAAAGTCCCCCGCCCCTCCCCAAGACCGGGGCACCAAACCGGTCGGACTTGTGGCTGATGAGACTCGCCAGGAGCCAGGAGCCGGCCAGTGACCCCCACGCACTCGCCTCTGGTCCCAAGCCCAGCACACCCCTTCCCCCAGCCCCGCTGCACTCACCTGCTGCTGTCGGGGAGCGCCCAGCCCCACCCCTCACCCGGAGGCCCCTGGGCCAAACCCTCCTGCTCCCACCAGCCCCGCCCACGCCAGACCCCAAGGCTCAGCCCTGACCCACACCCAGGCTGATCTGGCGGGAAGCGGCTCGCGCACCCCTCCTCCGTCTGTGCTGCCCTCGCCCGCGGTGACCTGGGCTCCCTCTCTCTCTCTAGGAAGCCCCACCACCGCTCTCGTCCTGCACGGCCTCTGTGCCCACTGCACCAGCTGCGGGGAGGGGCTGATGGGCCTCACAGGTGCAGAGCTGACCCTGAACGGTGCCCAGAGGGCTGTTCCCTCCAGGCGACAAGGAGCAGAGTGCAGCTTGGCAGGCCCATGCCCTCCGGTCCCACGGTTGCCATCATGGGAGTCAGAGGGCAGTGGGGGACGAAGACCCCGGACACAGACCGCCCCTGCCCAGTCCCCGTGCCCCTCGGGTCCCTCTGGTGGTGACCGGGGCCGGCAGGCCGAGAACCACCTGGCTCCTCTCTCAGTGACGTCAACAGTGCCTTGGAATCAGCCCGAGCACAAGCAGGCACGCCCTGCACGCCGGCTGCTTCCTTCTGACCCAGCTGCCTGAACCATGGCATCCACCCCACCCCTGCCTGACCCCGCAGCACTGGGCCAGCACCTGGGACCCCGAAACCCTGACCTTTGCCCCACCCCCAGAGACGGATGGCGAGACTCTCCCACCCCCAGGAACGGCCAGCAGCCTGACCTGCCCGTGGCCTGACCCAGCGCCCCCCCCCCACTTCATTCGCAGCCCCAGGGAGACAGAGGGGGCCGTTCGGTCCCACAGGGGTCCTGCTCCCCGGGGATCAGGGTCCCCAGGGGCGGGGCCCTGGGACACATGGGGGCCAGCCCTGCTTCCATGGACGGGCTGGTGGACCGCCCCATCAGCTCCAGTGCTGTTCCGGGTCTGGGGGCTGAGGCCCACGCGCCACGCAGGTGTGAATCTGTCACCACGTGTCCGCACACAGGCAGCCGGTGGGCCGGGCCCAAGCCGAGTCAGCCCCGTGCCCGGGCTCTGCCTGGGAGCACAGCATCGGCCGTGGGGGGACTTTGCCCGTAACTGGGGAGCCTCTGGCTCTTGGCCCCGGGAGGAGGCGGGGCCGTCCAGGGCAGCAGGTGTGGGCAGGGGCCGCGGCCCAGGCTGAGGCTCCTCTGTCCAGCAAATCCCCGCAGCCGGACCACACTCAGGCGCCACCCCGACTGCTGTGCTGAGACCTCCCCTCGCCAGGGACACCAGGGCCCGTGGAGCAGAGGACACCAGCCCCTCCTGTCCGAGGGGCCTCTGCACGTGTCCACCTTCCGCACACACGTGTGTGTGTCAGGGAGTGAGGCCCACAGCCAGAGGCTGGTCCAGGCCGCCAGCGCCCCTGCCAGCACTGTCCTGGGGGGACACCCCGGGCAAGGAGGAGCGGCGCAGCCCCCGTGTCCCGCGGCCCAGGTCACGTGTGGGCAGGGGCGAGACGCCTGTGGGCGCCACTCAGCCTCTCCTGCAGCGCAGTGAAGGCCGCCACTCCTCGGGGCTACCCTTCCAGCACTCCAGCATGAGCGCGTAGACCTTGGCCGGGCACGGGGCCAGGTGCGGCAGCCGGTACCCTCGCGTGACCTGCTGCAGGGTCTCGCGGTTGCTCAGTCCTGCAGAGGGGCCACGAGACGGGCTGGGCAGGGCTGCTCGCCTCTGCGCGGGGTCACGGTGCACACCTCCCCCCAGCTCCTGGTCACACCTGGCCCAACAGGCGGCCTGGAGGCGCGGCACCCCTTCTGAAAGCGGGGACCCCCGGGGCGGGCCATGCCTCCTCCCTCAGGCTCCCTCGCAGCCCACCTTCATAGGGACACCGGCCGTAGGTGAAGACCTCGTAGAGCAGAACTCCGAAGGACCAGACGTCCGCCTTGGGGGAGTAGACGTGGAGGTTGGCCACCTCGGGCGCCGTCCACTTGACGGGGATCTTGGAGCCGCTGCTTGGGGAGTAGATGTCGTCCTGGGTGAGGGGAGACCGGGGGTGGGTGGGCGGCGTGGCTCCCTCCCCTCCCGGCCACGGCGGGCTCGGGGGTCCCACCCATGCCGACCTGGAGCAGCGGGGCCAGGCCGAAGTCAGCCACCTTGCACGCTAGGTCCTCGCCCACGAGCACGTTCCTGGCCGCCAGGTCGCGGTGCATGATGCGCCGCCCCTCCAAGTAGCTCATGCCCTCAGCAGGCAAAGCTCAGCAGGAGAGGCAGGCCCAGGGCCCGTCCCTCGGGGCCTGTGGGGCAAGGCGGACGGTCGGGGGCGGGTTCTGCAGTGTACCTCCCCCCGTGCCTCAGTGGCCTCACCCCTCAGATGGGGGGAGAGCGGCACCCCCAGCCCAGACCGTGCGAGGGGGCCCATGCCGTGCAGTGATCGCTCCTAGGCCCCCGGAGAGACCAGACCCAGGGGAGGGGCACAGGGCTGGGGACACCAAGATGCGCCCAACCGCACTGTGCTCTGCTCCGCCCGGAGCCGCGAGGCTCTGACTGCCCCCCACCCCGGGCCCGAACCCACCGAGGGCCAGAGCCCACCGCGACCCTCTGGGCCTCGGACAGTCAAGCCTGGCATAGCATCGAAGGGTCACGGCTGTGCACGGAAGCCCGGGCCCCCGGATGGCCACCAGCGGGGGGGGACCAGCCACTCACTCCTCAGGAAGGCCTGCAGGTTGCCCTTGCGCGTGAGCTTGGCAACGATGTACACGGGCCGGCCCGCGGAGCACACAGCGTGCAGCCGGATGAGGCGCTCGTGCCTCAGGCTCTTGAGGGTCTGGATCTCCTTGCTGAGGTCCACGAGCTTCGTGGAGGCTGCGGGAGAGGGCGCCGCTCCAGGACCTGCCCACGCCGCCCTATGGCTGCCCCAGGGCTCCCGGGGTCCCAGGGCAGGGCGGGCGGGGCCAGCAGGCCTCACCCACCTGACTTGATGACCTTGACCGCCGCGGGTGTGGAGCCAGGCCACAGGCCTTCCCACACCTCCCCGAAGTAGCCTTCGCCCAGCTTCCTCTGCAGGGCAAGCTCGGAGCGAGGCCGCTCCCACTCCCACTCGTCCTGCTGGGGGGGGGACTCTCAGCGGGCGGGGGGCACTCGGTGCTCTGCCTGCTGCTCCCTGGAGGGAGGGGGCGGTGTCTCCGGGAGCACCTGGCTGAGGCCCAGGGAGCCAGGTGCAGCCCTCCCAGAGCCCGGCCCTGTGGCTCCTGGCCATAAGTGGCACCTATGTGGACGTGGACACTCGCCCACGAACACTCATCACCGCCCCGGCCAGGCCGTCATTAGCAGCCGGAACAACCGGACTGCTGCCTGGCCCCAGGCAGGACGGCTCGGCCCTGAGAGCCGGGCTGCCGTGGCCCTAGCCGCCGCACAGGCGCGTCCCCTCCTACAGCTTCTGCCTGGGGCCTGCGGCTGCTGCGGGCACCCCGAGACACCTCCCCGAGCTCGTCCCCAGCCCTCGCCGCCCCACTGCAGAGCTGGCTCTGGGAGTGGGGGACCCTCCAGGTCACATCCCAAACCCAGCCCCAGAAGCCCCCCGAGATGGAGAGCAGAGAGGGAGCAAACCCACCCCCAGGCAGGGCCCCGGCCGGAGGGCAGAGGCGCGGCCGGGGTCCCCAGCGTCCCCAGGCCTTTCCGCCCCCCCCGCCGTGCTCGGAGACCGGCTGGGCCTGCTGCCCTGCTCCCAGCCCTGGGCATGTGCGGGGCGGCGGGGTGCGGGGTGCGGCGGGGCCTGGCCCACCTGGGGCGCGCAGGGCCGCAGCAGCGGGCTCCGGATCGGCTTCCAGTTGGCCGTGTAGTAGGCGAGCAGCTCCTCCAGGTTGGGGAAGGGCTGGCCCTTCTGCAGGTGGAGCCCGTCAGCCGCCGCGGAGAAGCGGTAGTGGCAAACTCTGGCCTGCGCCCGGACTGAGAGTGGGCACGGGTGAGGGCCGCGTCCCGGCCACACCCGACCCCTCCCAGCACCCGGACCCGAGAAGCGCCACAACCTTCCCGGGGCCGGGCTCCGGTCGCGCCTCGAGACCCCCGGGAAAGCGGGGAGTGTGGGCAGCTGCGAGCTGGGGGCAGTGACGGGGGCACAGGGTGGGCACCCGGGGGACCCTCGGCACGCGGGCGAGTCAGACGAGGGAGGGGTGGGCGAGGAATGGGGGAGGGGCGGACCAGCAGGCGAGGGACGTGAGGTGCCCGCAAAGCCTGGGGAGCACGGACCCCAAGGCCAGCGTGGGGACAGAGGCGCGAGCCGCTGGCCGGTACCTGAGAGCGAGTAGTCCCCGCAGCTGCTCTCGCTGGCCCGGAGGAGGAAGGCGCCCGGGGCGTTGGCCGGAGACAGGAGCAGCTGCTGGGCGCGGGCACAGCTGAGGCCGCCAAAGTACCAGCTGCCGAGGGTGGGCGCGGCGGTCAGCACAGGGGCCTGGGCCGGCCGCACCCCTGCCCCACGCTGCTCAGGGGCCCTGATGCCCGAGCCGACGCCTGCCGTCGCTCAGGGACCAGGGGCCCCCAGAGCCCAGGACAGGGGTCCCGTACCGGGTCTGCACCCACCCTCGCCCTCGGTGCCCCCGCCTCTGGGGTCATCAGGGAGGGGCCAGGGGACCTCTTGGGCCGGCACAGAGCTCCCACTGCCACCGGCCGTGACCCGAGTCAGGTGAGACCATCCCCACACCTCAGCCCCCGAGTGCCCGTTAGCCCTGCCCCCAGAGGGACCCAGCCGCGGCCAGGGCCTGACCTGCCAAACTCAAGACTGCCGAGCCCCTGCTTGGGGGAGGGTCCGCCGGGAGCCAGGGGGCCTTGAAGAGCTGGCCTCGGGCTGCAGCTGTGGCGCGGAGGGCCACCAGCTCCGCCTGGCCGGGCGTGGCACACCTGCCCGAGAGGTGGGCCGTGGGGCGGGCAGAAGCCCCGCCAGGAAGGCCCTGGAGGAGGCAGCTGAGCCGGGCTGGGCGGGGGCTGGGGGAGGCTCAGAGCGTCCCATGTCTGCCACGGGGGGGGGGGGGGGGGCCCTGCCCGGTGCAGGCCACCCGAGCCCTGGGCCCTCGCACCGACAGATGCTCCCTCCCGAGCCCTCCGGCGGCTGGGCGCCCCGGGGCCCACTCCCCGGTCTGAGGAGGATGTCCCGATTCCAGGAGCCCACACACCTGTGCGTGGAGCAGGGCGGGGGACGGCTGCTGGGGCCCCCACGGTCACCCGCGTCACGGCACGTGTGCCTCCCGGGCTCCACGTTCTGGGAAGGAAAGCCGGATGGCTCCTGGCCGCACCCCATCCCCTGTGTCCGCATCCCAAGGCCCAGGGAGGGGAACCCCATACCTGAGTCAGCTTCCTGCCCTGGAGGTTCCTGCTTCCTGGGGATTCTTGGGACACTGGGGCAGGAGGGACACTTGGGACACTGGGGTTCTTGGAACCCTGACTGTGTCCCCCGAGTGCCTGTCCCTAAGGGGGAGCCTCAGCTGCTCGGGGGACAGCCCTGTGCGCATGGCCCTGTCCGCTCTGAACGGGGAAACCCGGGGTTCTGGGGGCCAGGGAGCTACCTCCGACCCCTCCCTGGGGATGCAGCACCGGCACTTATCCTAGAGGACCCCAAGCATGACTCAAAGTGAGTCGACACAGGAGGGGGGCCCTGAAAAGAGGGGACTGGGTGGATGGGTGCTGCTGGAGCCTGGGGGGGCTGGGGACTGGCAGGGGGGCACCGAGACGGGCCTGGCCTGGCACAGAGGCCCACGCGCCCCGTGGAGAGCGACAGGGAGCAGGCTGGAAACCAATGTGGCCAGAGCCAAGCCCGGGCTGGCTGAGGGGCTGCCGAGAGGGAAGAGCTGGAAAGCGAAGAGGGGGCGATGGGGGACAGAGAGGCAGAGGACCCCACAACCCCACGAGGGAAGAGCGGCACTCGGGCAGAGAAGGGTCGAGGACACAGGGACGGGGGTCCCCAAGACCAGACTTGGCTGGGCAGCAGGCTCAGGGAACGCTGAAGAACTCGTTTCTGGACCCACTGATCAGGAGCGAGAGGCGCCCCTCCCCCAGCAGCGGGCTCCATCCTCCAGCCCCCCCCCCCCCCCCCCCCCCCCCCCCCCCCCCCCCCCCCCCCCCCCCGCAGAGCTCTGGTGGGAAGGGGCGGGGCAGGCGCCAGGGTCCTCACCCCGCCCTCCCCCGGAGAGCCAAGGGCCAGCACGTTCTGGGAGTCTGTCCCTGGGGTGGGGGCCCCCTCGCTGTCAGCGCTGAGGGTCCTCCCCCTGCCCGGCCAGTCTGGCCCTGAGGACAGACGGCCAGATGTTTGGGGCTAAGGACACCAGAGTGCGGCGGCCCTTTCATCTGGGGCCCAGGCAAAGTCATTACTGCTTCCTCCCTCCCAGCCCCGTGGCCACCACAGGGGCCTCCGCAGAGAGACTCTGGGCCCCTCCCCATCGGAATGGCTGCCTGGTCCCTCCCACCGCTCCCAGCAGGCTGGGCCTGGGGGCGAGGACACCCGGAGTCCCCTCAGAAGGGGCCTTCTCGGGCTCGAGCTTTCCCATGCCACGTGCAAGTCCCCCAGGAGGCTGCGGGACAGCTGAGGGGCCCCAGGAAAGTAGGGGTGGCCTGAGCGAAGTTGAGACTCCATGCTAGTCTGCAGAGGCCGTGTCGGGGGTCAGGCCCCGACATCCTGGCTGGCCCCCTGCACCCAGGGGGAGGACAGGGAGGGGCCACCACTGGAACTGGATCCCGGGGTCGAGGCCCAGGTGCAGACGGCACCCAGCCGTGCCAGGAGGCCACTCCGTCCTGCAGACGGTAAGCCTGGGCTGAGAGGCCTTCTCCTCCACAGGCCCCATTGGAGAGCTTCCTCTCTCTGCCTCCCCCGGTGACTGCGGACCGCCCGGCAGACCGCCACTGTGCGACTAGCCAGCCCCTGCCTGTGGACTGCCCCAGCCCTGGGGGCTTTGGGCACGCTGGGGGAAAGGCTGAGCTCCCCCCACCTTCGTCTCCTCTCAAAACAAGCCTCTTTGGGAGCAATTCCAAAATCCAGGCCATGTGTGCCCCATACCTGGGCCCAGGGTAGCAGGGAGAGTTCTGGGTGAATGTGGACTGGTGGGGGGGGCAGACGAATGCTCCCCGGGACTCAGCGCGTCAGCCCCTCTACCCACTGGTCACCCCCACCTCCCTCATAGCATTTGGACAGCCTCTCTTATGTCCTCATCGGGGGCCCCAGGAGAACAGGGGCCATGTCCATCGCAGCTGGAGCCGCGCCCGGGACCCTAGCCCCTGCCCTCCAAGCAGTAACCACTCAGCTAACGTGAGAGAGAGAGACCCCCGGGGTACGCTCAGTGCCAGGGCTGAACCCCTGTGTGAGGGGATGCAGGAGGCCCTGGCTTGCGGCGCCGTGTCCCAGAGTGACCGCCATGCCGGGTCCCTGGCTGGTGGCATCCGTAACGCTGTCCCCCCCGACTCACCCAGGCCCTGACCGCTCCTGCTAGAGTCATCGCTGCCTTCCCTCTTCGCCGTACTGGGACCCTGGCGTCTGTCCCCCAGCCCTGTGTGTCTGCCCACCGCTGTGCAGCAAGGCCTGAAGGGTCCTGGCCCCAAAAAGGAGGGAGGGATGGAGGGAAGGCAGGAAAGGAAGACAGCTCCCGGACGGGAGATCCTGGGACTCAGTCCTGCCCTTCTCCCTGACTGCCCGGGGTAGGTGGTCCTCACGGGTGGTCGGAGAGCGACTCCGGGGCGGCCCTGGCCAGGTGGGTGCCGGGTACCAGCCCAGTACTGGGCGGGCCGGAGAGCCTGCAGGCAAAGATCTTTGTAGTCACCCTCCTCCTGGAGGGCGTAGAGCCTGTCCCCGCGGCTGACGCTCAGCTCGTAGAGCCTGTCCCCGCGGCTGACGCTCAGCTCTGCGGGGCACCGCGCGGGGAAGTCGCAGAGCACCCTGAAGAGCCCAGCCGCGCGGGCACCGGGGGGGGGGGGGGGGGGGGGGGGGGGGGGGGGGGGGGGGGG